>OX454270.1:23187310-23633310 GCA_949715065.1 Periphyllus acericola | reverse complement strand
TTCAAGATACTTCATCAGACTCAGCAAAAGTTGCAAATTTGTATGTAATATATCGTATGTATGTAAATTATTTTTATTTAAATTTACTTTTAATATACCTTTTTTATGCCGGCGCAATAGATGTATTCCTTATTAATATACCTTTTTTATGCCGGCGCAATAGATGTATACCTTTTTGATATACCTTTTTTATACCGGCGCAATAGATGTATACTGCATAGGGGGTGTCCCAAATTCGGCGCAATTGACGAAACCCCCGGCAGACGTGATTGCGCGCTGTAAACCGAGATGAATGGTGACGCGATCGGTTTTCCGTACGTTGGACCGGATCCAAGGACCGCGATAAAACACTATCGACTTTTGTCGGCCGTACAGATATACCAGCGCACATTTCCGCTCCTGCTGCAGGTGTGTATAGAAGGAAAAAGAAAAAACCTGCGCAACAACTCTCGCGCCAAAGACGTTACATTATTATACGCTCGCAGTTCCGACGCGCATAAAACAACCCTTCTCGTCCGCCGTGTAATATATAATATTTCAACTTTTTTTCACTACGACACCACGTTCGAGCACAATACCGGACGCGTAACACGTCTTAAACAGTCCTCTTCGCATTCATAATAGCGAAAAACATTTTATCGTCGTACATTGTTCGATGTGACGTCTATTCGCAATCCTGCACCGCCGGCAAAGGATCGCGAGCGTTCGGCGACAACGGTACGTCCGTATTCATGTGTGATCCGTAGTAAAACTTACGACGGTAATGCGCATTTTTCTTTTGTTCCCGCGAAGAGAATACTGAATAACTACTTTCACGGAGTCTCGTGATTGTTATATTTAATCACGTGCACTGTATCCGCGGGTTGACTCTATTGACTCGGAGTACAGAGGCAACGGCCCACGTATACGTACCTAACACATCATTAACCGCAACTCAGGGAGTCTAGGAGGACTTTCTCTCCCCTTAATCAAGGATGAATCCAAGAGGCCTCCTGGATCACCGCAACCTTCCCTCTTCCACCGTCTTCGAAAAAACCCTTAAAATTCAGTGCTTTTATTTTTGATTTACTATGCATAATATAATGAATATATTCAAATATATTTAAAACCGTGGAATAATTCGGGTAATGTGTTATAATAAATGTGTGCCTTTTGAACTGTAAAATCATCCCTGAATCTTGGTTTGGATTCACCCTTGTCCGTAATCACCAAATTAAACCCCACCTTTCTAATTGTTATAATTTTAATAAATATATTTTTATTCCTTTTGAGTCATTTTTCAAATTTATTATGTTTTAATATTCAGTAAGGGAGGGGTTATGTAGCCACATATGAACTTCATCCCTATACGTAAAACGATTAAAGGTATACGCGTGATAACTGGTAAGTCAACGAAAACGCCGAAATCAAGTTTAAATACCACTGTGAATTTTTTTTTCGAGCCAAAAGGGTGTTAATGATGATACAAACTTTTATTCCTTAAGTGGATACACCCTTTTTTCACTAAGATATTTTATTTATGGCATTTCTATGTGAATTGTTATGTATCAAAATCAAAATTCAAACGAATAATTTTTAAATTTATTTTATTTTATTTATATGACAGTACGAGTATGACAGTACGTATATGTATATGACGATATATTTATAAGAATAACAGGTTAACATATAAATTACAATAAACTATCAAAACAAAAAACATAAGAACTATTAAGAACTAATGAACCAATTATAGTAAAATAAAGAGTGTTATACAAAAACAGACAGTTTCGATGCAGAATTATGGGTATATTAAATTATTCTAATTTAAATGTGATAGAAAATAGTATTGTAATAATACCTGGTGTTTTTATATAGTTTGTAAAATTAAAGTTAAATAATTAAATTGCATGGCTTGCTAATTGCTACCAATTCGATATAATATACATTTTACACTTTTCATACGTAAAATTAAATTTGATTAACTCCGAAGTATTGGTCCAATTTTGACTACGTTACATCAAAAATTCGAGAAAATAAAAAATAATTAAATTAAATAAAAAAAAATAAATGTATCGCGTGAAAAAAATGTTGTTGTTCTCATTTGGAAAAAACAAAGTTTCCATAGTCACAGGATACCCATTAGTTGGCATAGTTATTGAAAACATAAGTTTGACGGTAACTTGAATATTTAAAAATAACAAATCCAAATTTAAGCATTTTTACGGCCAAAAAAAGAAGCAAAGCGTGGTTAAAAATGACCCTGTATACAAACGTCGGTCTCAGCTCGCTGACGACAAAACAGCACGTATCGCATTATGCCGTTGTTTAAAATGTGTTTTTAATTATTACCTTTCCACGTACTTTCCACTGGCTTCCACTTGTTCAGTTATCGAGTATTCTAATTCACGTCGTGCTCAACACACATTTGATACGATGACTGACGAGTATAACAGCGTATTGCACGTGCAATTTTCCAAAACGTTGAGATTATTTACCCTGCCGCGCTATCTAATAAATGCATAGGGTTGACACATTCAATGAACACGTTACCGTTTAGCGTGAGGATTGCTGTGAATCAATTAAAAATATTTGGTAACCATGTGATTATTTTGGAATTAAATGTTTTATGATCCAAACACTTCCAATGATGTTTTCAACACTTGTCGTAAGCACGAAAGTGAGTACAGGATATTTTCTAATCTCATAAAATATTTAATCCGGTGGCATCTCGCATCTCGTAAAGTCCAATAATTGAGCGCTTGCCCGTTAAATACCTGTACACTTCGCGTAACTTCATTCAATAAGTTTATTATTGCATCACTCGTATATAACCGCGTGCAACTGAAACATTTCAAAACGCCGATCAATAGTGCGTCATTCGGCCAATACGGTCCGCTCTGAAAATATGCAGAACGCAATACTTATCAAAAACACCATCGTTGCACATTTTTAAAGAATCTTGCACCTTATTTTTTCCATGTACGTTCCACCGGGATTTACACAGTGCGATATCTCCCTTGATAGACAGAGTGTTCTGTTTTTTTTTTTAAGTTTCACGGGGCTAAGAATATTTAGTCGTCATTGGTATTGTAAATTTAAATGTCTTATAAAAAAATTTAAAAATTGAATTTCTATTTTTGAACTTTTTCAATAATACATTTATCAAACCATTGTCAACGAAAATCTTTTGTTCAGGGATGCTCTTAAAAAATAACAGAATTTGATTATCTGTATTAATAGGGGAGATATCGTTCTGCGTAAATCCCGGTGGGACACCCTGTACATAAGTTTTGTCATAAGTTTCATTTAAATATATGCCATAACTATTTAAATGCCAGTTAGCATAATTTTACATTGTCGCGTATATAATATAGATGGAGATCAATTCAGAACTGCTTTCGCGTCTCCGTCTCGGTCGTATCAAGACAATGATACACGTATACGTTTCATCACTCAAAGTGTGAATTTTATTTCCTTTTTTTTCGGGCGATAAGTCAGTCTTTAATAATATAACAGATATAACAATAATAATGATAATTATTATATTATAATCGTATAGAGATGCGGTGAAATTGGCTGCTTAGTAAACTATAGGCAACGTACTTTTTGACAGCAGGTTCACATTAAAACGGGTCGGTAAGAATACTTTCATAGCGCACAAAATTCATAAATCTTTTACCAACAAACTTGTTCGAGAACGACGCCTATAGTGATATATATATAGAGTGTCACCGTCCTCGCGATGTGATTAATATTTCTATTGTGATTTAGTGTTCGTTTTTTATTCAAATTGCGGTCGCTAAAAATTCAAATACGGTCTACACACATCGCTAGACTGCTCTCAATGTCGGTAAATCAAAGCGCAGCACGCCTTGAACGATTTTCTAAATAAATGCATATTAACAAGCTCATCGTAAAATTATGCAGACCGGTGCAGTGTAATGAAATACCCGTCGCACACTGCGGCGGCGCTTACTCATTGTCGTCGGTTCGGCAATACGTTGCACGGGGTGAATTTTTATAACATCGTGTTTAGACGACGGGGATGGAATACGATAAAAATATATTAACTATTCGCCGACACTTGTAGCCGCGATAGCGAACAGAAAGTATTTTTGTTCGGCAAAATTCGTTCTCCGCGATGATTGCGCCGAACCGCTAAATCACGAGCCGGTGTCACGCACGACCACCACCGTACTGCACGAGAGCACGACCGTTGTTGTCGGTGGTTTTGCGACGGACGGTTAGCGCGGACCGATAAATTACCAAAAAAAATGGGTACAGTCGGTACGGGGCAAAAGCCGTTTTATCACCAACGTGGACGGAACGTTTTCCTTCAATATCCTTATTTCATAGGTCATAATACGAAAATCTAAGAGGGCCAAAAGCCGCAGTCGTGCACAGCACATTCGAGACGGTAGGTACGCGTGAAAATGCGTAGCAATTATCTTCAACACGTTTTGGACGGACGATGAAACGAATTCGTTTATCATTATAATGGTTTGAACTCGTCATACCGCAACGGCATTTATTTTACCCGTTGTGTTCAAACGAGTGTACTTGTACGAAAAAAAAAATTCCGTTTTAGTAAAAAGCTAATTGCATATAAACAAAACAATATTCTTTATTATAGGTGTTTAATAGGTTTTTTTTTCTTTTATTATCGTTCTTTACTAGTTACGTCCAATAATATTTTAGTTTTAAATGTTCAATAGTTATTAGTTAGTAGTGATTTGTATCTAATGTGATTGCTTTGAAAATACCTGATCTCTGACTTACTGTTTGGAAAACTAAAAGTTATTCTTCGTAAACATTTCAAAATGATCATCTCCCCGTACACCAGCAAATGTTTTAAATCAGTTAAAAGGCAATATCGGGCATTAGTTTCACAATTTTGGTACGAAATAATTTTGAAAAACGTCTTGATTTTGAACAAATATAGTTTACTACCTAGTATGTGTAGTAATGATAATTTAATGTTCGGAAAATCATACCCGCGTGGTAAGAATAACGTACTTCAAGTGAAAACGATTGCTCTATGTACCGCGGATTCGTTTCTCTGCGGTGCAGAAATATTGTGTAAATTACGAATTATGATTTCAAATGGGTACGGAAATTGTTTATAAAATACATGAAATGCTTCGCGAATCAACATTAGTGATTCTACGTCTTAGAAAATCGTGCTCGACCGAAGAACAAATGAACAAGCGACATTTGTTTGGAAATCAAAAGTTTATCCCCGTCGTAGGGAAAGATAAAAACATGATAAATCCGTATTCTCGTGGTGCGGTCCTAGTATCTTGTTTGGCGTTGAACCGAAACACCCTGTACATTCAATAATATCTCCAACGATACCTGTGTACGCATCGTTTTCCATTCGTACGCACACGAAACACGATTTTGTACGGCTTCGTCGGCCGCGTATGCAAAATACGAACTGTCGGTCGATAATATTCAAACAGACATGGAATGCAAACTCGTATGACTCGGTCTGTATTGTTTGGTTTTTTGCATCATAATCGCAACGTTCCGCCGGTTTTTTAAACATTTCAAATGTACTGTCGATCAGTGTTCATCATCAAATGATGTGCCGTCGATTTGGACCGCGTTGTTCGAAAATCTTCGCGTGCGTCGAGTTGAAATGAAACTCGACGGAAGGCTTTCGTGTTTCGGCACAAACTTGAAGTCCCATTAGCTGTTTCGCATTCGTGCGAACCGCGTCATCGTGTAATCAAACTTACATTTTCGCTAATTTTAACGCCGGGCATTTTAACGTTGCGGACGTCAATATCGCAATTGCTCATCATTATTCATGGCCAATGCAAACGTGAAAAGAGTGCGTGGTCCCGTCGACGTGTTCGAATGAAAATAAAAACGTAATCCGATCGATATACAAACGGAACGGGTCAACGATTAAATTCTCACGCATTTTAGCTGGTAATTTAGAAGTCTTCGAGAGACCTAAGTCGCGGCACAGACACGGTTATTGTTGGTTTTCTTTACGCGGAAATTAAAACCTACATGATACCGTTCCGTAATCGAAATGAATGTCAAGTGTTTCAATTATTTTTCCCCCTTTTAACCTGAACTAATCCCGTCCGAGATGCCGTTATTCCAAATAATTGTTAATGACAACGCCCCGTCAAAAACTGTTCGTTTGCCACGGATGATACGCGAGCTCGCTGTCGATTGGTCGGCCTTCTGGACGTTTTAATGGTATTTTAATTCAAGCGAACGGTATCAGCGTATAAATCATTATGGTCGCATCACAGTAAAAAGTTAAATATGACTCGGCGGGAGAGTGCGGTAAAGACTTATCTGAAATTCCAATGAGAACGCCAGTTGTTATTTATTTATTTGTTTCTATTATTGTATATTATACGAGAATAATAAATAATAGCTGCATCGCCGAATTTCGATAAAAACAAACGACTTTAACGTTTAGCTTTCAAAATAATAATAATAATAGTATGTAAATCGCTATTCGTCGACGTGGAGACAATGATAAACGTAAACACGACATCGCAAAAACGGTGAATTCGTATAACGCCCCCCCCCCCCGATATCGGTCCTCAGTCCTGACGACCCTTATCGTAAATGACCTGCTATATTGTTTTCGAACGTACCCCTCTCTGCTCCTACTCGTGATGTTTTTAATTACCTATGGATCGTTTTGTAAGCCGAGCTTCGTTGCAGTAAGTTATACCACGTTGAGTGGATACAATATTGTTGTCGTTGTGTTGAAGTAAATATTATTAAAATAATGTTTTATACCTAAATAATGTGCACTTAGTTCATATTTTTCCGCAAAGCTTTTAGCCACAAAATAATTATGAATTGACACAAACTTCTTACCGATAATCTAGTTAAAACGCATCACGTTACGAGGAACTATCACAGTTTCGTCTTTACGTTCCACGAAAATTATGGTAACTAACCAAGATTACTATGACTATAGTTGTCAACATTTGAACAGTGAAACCTTTTCTTGTTATCCCCTCACGTTATAATAAATATTTCATTGAATTGAAAATTTGGTGATTATAAATACTATCATACGAAGGAATAATTACGGAGTGGTAAATGCAGGATTGAATTTGATTTTGTCGATGAAAAACATTTAAAAATCGATTTTTTCAACTACATAAATATAATTCTAATTTTAAAATACAAGATTATATTAAATTTTGTTGATGAAAACCATTTTAAAATCGATTTTCAATATTGGATTCAAATTTATTTTTCGACTAAATCACTTTAAATCATATATTTTAAATTTAGTTTACAATGGTATTCATCAAATAAATCAATTTGGATTGAATATTGAAAATCGAGATTTTAAATATTTCTGATATTATAATTTTATAATTACAAATTATTATTAAATATATGAACACTTTAAAAAAAATATGTTTTCTTACGCTATCAATATAATATTATACAAAGTTCTTGTGTCTTAAGTGTAAATATTTACGACTGGCTTCGATCTAAGACATCATCATCAGGTATAAAAAACGTACCGTCTTATCATACACTTTGTTGCTGTATCAAGAATTTATTAAGCGCTAAAATTTTTTATTTTATCTTAATATTTTATACAACCTCATGTGTTCATGCCCCGGTGTTATCGTATTTTCCATACGGTGTCTTTTCGCTTGAACCGATTTCAAACCGAACGGCGTTCACGGCAACATTCGTGCTGGGAAAAATCGGCAGGAAAATATACGTGGTTTGGTGGGCTTGATAAATTTACCGCTATAATTCTAAAACCTCGCGCAACGCCGCCGACGTTTCATTATAACATTACTCCTTGATCGGAACATTTGTAATTTATTTGTCACGCGTTATCCTAAGTTTTTTCCTATCACTTGTGAACAACCTTAATTTATTTTCTCGACATGTCGCATTACGATAAAGATATATGAAAAAGAAATAAAAGTAAAAAAAAGAAACGATGTCCGCGTTGTACACAAAGCAATGTTACTTTAGCGCGGACTCGACGGCGTCAGATTTTTTTCAGCGAAAAGTCCTATATATAATTACACCGTATACCTCTCTTTAGAAAATCTTGCGCTCAACAACAACAAAAAAATGCCATTAAATGCGAAGAGTTTGCATTGGCGCATAGTGATTTGAGAGCATTACTTCGTGAAAAAAAAACAATATTTAAAAAAAAAATACTCGTTTAAAAACACTGAAAATTTTACTGAAAATAAAAATTTTCGAACTTTCAAAACTATACACGCGACATGAATGTCGGCAGTAAAACCTGACTTAAACTTTTAACTGTTTGAACCGTAGTTAAGTGACGATCGATCTAAGACAGCGGTTTCACCCTCCGCACGTGGCACTTTTTATATACCACGCATAAAAGCTGCGGCTCGTACTCAAAAATATTATAGAAACAATAAACTGTTCCGCTGTTTAAATAGCTTTTAGCGTAGACATGAGTATCTCTATTGAACGGAAACAAAACTACGCACTTCTTGTGCTATATTTTTAACTTTTTTCCTTTTTTTTTCAACAAGGAAAACGGCTCGGCACATAAAACGTATATTTACAGCGCAATGTACTTATATTGCGTTATTCCGTTCTCTTTCGGGATTTAGATGTACACAGAAGATTACGCATGACGCCTGACGCTGGCCGCAGCCCATTGAGCAAAGTCCCTGTTCTAACAGTTGGCCCAATAATCGCACCTACAAAAGTTCACCGCCACACATCTACATAATACAGTAGAACGCGTTATGCTTGAAAAACTTGACAAAGTCTTATTAAAGTTCACTTCGTGACGATGAAAATTAAATAAATGTTTTGAAACCGCTGTTTAAATGCGCGTTACGTAACTACATACATAACTTATCTACAGGTTGCTAGTTTGCGTGATATAATAGCAGACCTCTAGGTAAAAAAGTCAATATTATGTACAGTTCCAATAAAGCAGGACTCATCCGTTATTTTAACACCTCCATTTTAACGACGAGATCAAAATATGGTTAAATACGCTTTAACCTACGTGGAAATTCCTTAAAAGATTAATGCAACTAAAGTATACCGTCTATCAACCTTTATTGTTTCAGACTTTATATTAAAATAATTATACTACGGTATAGCGGTTTTCTCCTTTAGACGTTTTAAAATTAATATTTACGATCCACGCAAATGACAATGTTCTAAAAACTTAAGCATTATGCATTGTACACATCGGGCTCAATCCATCTAGTCGAATCTCCTAGATCAGGTGACACTCTACGGTCTGGCGAGATACAGTGATGGGTAAGTTGCTATATTTGTCGTTTAAACTTGTTGCTGTCTCGAAAAAGTAAATGATTCTGAGTGAAAGCGGTTGGGTACATACATTTTCAAATATAGTTGATATAATAGTAGAACAAAATATCCATATTGGAGTTGTAACGGTTAATTTTTATAGCATGACAACCAAATATCTTGTATCCACGAAAAATATGCAATTGGGCTATCACGTGACCAAAAATAGTTGAAATTTTTTTGCACTATTTTGATTCGATTTTCTCAATTCATCGGAAAACTGATGAAATAAATTACAAAATAACTAATAGATAACTAGACGAAATTTGATTTCAGAAAACTACCGGGTTCGTTTACGTCGAAGCACTCCTTCTGGTAGAATGTTTGGGTCGGACATAAAAAAAACACATATTTGTAAAACCAATACCTACATTCCTCGTTCACTCAGAACCTAAAGGGATAAGTACACATCATGATAAAACCGTTATTTGTTCGTTTCACTCGAAATCTAAAAACACGGTTGAGGCGTGTAAATCAAATTATTTTAATCGTTGACCCGTGTATAGTATTAGTGTTATTTAGTTCAAGTAATTATGATTTATGTATAAAATTGAACACTACGTAGAACGACTTCACCATATCGAAGCGGTGATCACAACTGCGTTCACACTATATTCAGTCATGATAATTATACCCAGGGAAATGTAACGGGCCAGCAAACGATGTTTCACGAACCGTATTACACATATTTTATGAATAACGTTTAAGTGTTCACTGATCATATGAGATTTAAGGGTGGCATATAATACAAGTGTACACCAGTTTGACGAACTATTGTCATAGGTGGTGGCTTTACGGTAGCTAGGTAACTCAATGGTGTTTTTTATCGAAATGAAAATCAATCAAGTAGAGAAAAGTATAACCGATCGATTGAATGTATTTTGAATACAATTTTTATTGCGGCATATATTTATGACAACAATTTGTACCCACGTTTTCTTCCGGTAGTTCCCTTACGAACTGTTACTAGTTTATTTAATTGAATTAAATACTTTTTCTTGTTAGTGTTTAAACGTTTTAGGGAGTTACGATTTATTACGTATAATCAGGTACTTTTACTATTACATTTAAAAAAATACCTCGCAGAACTATAAAACTTGAAGGTTCCTCACTTTAATAAAAAAAAAACAATAAACCAAAATGTTCATTAAAGTTTCCAGCACATAAATATTTGTTATTTTACTAACAAGAACCAAAAGACGACATAAAATAATTATTTTACTTCTTATTAATTATTAATATATTATTACAATCGTCTCAAAATTATAAAAAAACATTGAGAATGAATACAAGGGAAGATAGGGACTTATCCCCCTGGGTCGTTTAGTTTTTACATTCAGTTGCAATAGAAACATTAAAGCTTTGTGCAGATGAGATTTTCTCAACATTTCACAACATTAAATACACATTTTTTACAGCCATGTACCACTGACAACGCAGTTATATTGTGCTAAAAGAAAAAAAAATTTCTTCAGAAGTTCAAAGAACTGCATGATGTTCACAATGAATCCAAAACGTTTGAATAAGTAAGTATATATACTTATAGTTTTAAAAATATATATTCCGTGCAACAAATCACCGTTGACGTAGAGAAAAATAATTATTCACGCGATTTCAGACAATCGCAATTAAAAGTTCTCCCGTCTCCATATTGGTCGTTCAAACAACTAGATTAAAATTAATATTATTATTAACTAATCACTTTTTCCGGTTTCATATAAAAAAAAAATGCATGGTTACAGTTAAACATAATAATACATCCAAATTTACTAATTGTACTTGCCTTTTTGTTTTCTAAAAAAAAACACAAATATTATTAAAATTTGAAAATGATTTATTGTGTCTAACCCTTCCTAGGTACGCTTTTATTTCCGGATCCACGCATATAATTAATCAACGTTAATAAAACGAATGCCGTGCACGAGTAAAATAAATATTATAAGAGTTAATATTTCTGCATAGTATTTGTTTAGTACGCACATTAAGCCCGTAACGGGCAAAATAATTGTGCACAAATGCGCATTAGGTAAAGTAACGCATCAAACCACGGCGAACAATTAATTTAAAATATTACATTTTGGATGTGATAGAATGGTTTTAACTTCTGTACAAAAAAATAATCGCATGATGGAGGCTGCAGTGAGTACATGGAAATCAACGGAACCAGTTGAAAACACTGTTTCTTTGATTTCTACGAATAATCTTCGAGCGAACTTCAATGCCGAACGCATTATTCGACATTTTCGTAGAAAAATTGATTAAGCTAATTAAAATTCGAGAAAAAAAGCAAATGAAAACTTAAACGAACCGCACGCATTGAAATTTAAACCGGCAGCAAGAGAGAAAGTTTTCGTAATGAAAGATATGTGAATAGGGCTGGGTAAATAATTGGCAAATCGTTTATGTCAATATACCTACCAACCTTTTGAAGTTTAAACAATAGTTTTCGAGGGGCGATATTTTATTTTATAACACGAATCATCCGCGGGCGTATTATTAATATCAATGTCTAAGTAAGTCGATATTGATTTTGAAAAACGATGTGCAAATGAATAAACGCGATACGTGCACATTATATTGTATTACGTTTTACGTACAAAGATGATGTGTAGATAATATTTTAGGTTATGAAAGAAAAAAAATGATAAATTATGGTGCATAGTGAACCTCGTTCTTATATTACTACCGTTATTTGACGCCAGACACTCAATGTGGTGATACAAATACATAATATATTGTTCGGTTTATAGGTCGTTTTTTTTCATAAAAACAATTTTTAATGGTTTAAAAAATTAATAAAACGAAAAAATAATTATAACAAATGTAACACGCGCGTGCTGAATGAAATGTTACAAGTACTGACTATTTTTTTTAACAACTCGTGCGATCCGTTCAGAACTGTTTCCAAATTTTATTCACAAGTTTTTTTCATCGCATAAAAATAAACAATATTATACTATGGGTACTCATTACTCGTATACAGGGTTTCCCACCGGCATTTACACACAGTGATATCTTCCCGTGTTAACAGAGATAATCAAATTCTATTATTTTTTTTGTGAGCATCCCCGAATAAAGGCGACTTGACTAACAATAGTTTGGTAAATAAAAGTATAGTATTAATGAAGTTAAAATATTAAATTTGTATTTTATAACTTTTATAAAATCCGAAGGTAGGGCTTCTTTTTCTGAAAATGTTGACTGTTCAACTTTCAGTTTTCGTTAGATTCATGATTTTAAAATTTTTTTTTAACTTACAAAGAAATGTAAAAGAAATGTAAAATATTAACACCTCGTTATTTTTCCAATAAGGAAATGCTGATAATGTAATAATTATTTTAAATTGTATAAATGGTACACTAATTTGTTATAAACTAGAAAAATTATTAAAAATCCAAAAAATAATGGTATCTGAAATTTGAACCGTCAACGTTTATAAAAGTTTTGAAATAAAAAGTTAATTTATGTACTTCTTTAATAATATACTTATATTTACCAAACTATTGTCAATCAAATCGCCTTTGCTCAGGGACGCTCATAAAAAAAATATAATTTGATTATCTCTATTAACATGGGAGATATCGCTCCGTTTAATTTCCGGTGGGATATCATCTATACATGTACATATATATTTATACTTGTTTTTAACTATTTTTCAATTTATTGTTTACCAAACTAATGAATAGCTGGTAAATTATGTACTGAGAAATCATTGAAATTCCAAATGAAACCATTTTTAGTAATTCAACTTGTTTCCCCAGTAGTTTAAACAGTTTATGAATTATAAGTTAAAATCGCTTACATTTTTGGTAAACCAAAATGTTGACAATTTAAACTGACTCCATGTGTCTTAGCGACCTATTTAATTTACAATATTATTATGTTCATGGATCGCAACAATTTTTTTACGACCCTGGTGAACTGGATGTATTATTTCAACGTCAAATTAAGCTTACAGATAAGGGACCCTAACTACGCTGTATTATTAAAATATTAAGATTGAGAATTCTTCGCTCCGTTCCTCGTGTATGTAAAATGTTTACTGCAAACACTGCATACTGATATAATATTTACCAAGTCTGGGATCCACCGAAGATGAGAATTTAATCTCCCGTTCCGTTGTTTTATTCAGTGATTGTCACTCGGCCGGGGAAAGAAAACATCAAATTAAACCTAAAATCTAATATTTATAAATTAATGGGATTTCGTTTATATTTCGGTTGGAATAGGAGGAATCAAGTAAGTTTAGATCAAACTTTGTGCGACTCATAAGTTTTTGATGCAATTTATGTATTCATTTTCACTTTGCCAGGTTTTTTTTTACATTTATTTAGGTTCTCTTATAGTGGTGACTCGCCGAACGTATCAAACGTATAGAAATAATACTTACTCTTCTCACTTCACGGCGCGTGATTGATAGAATAGAGTCATTTTGACGATTACGCATTTCATAGATATCATGAAAATTAAAAAAGAGCCATATTAATGATGTGACTTTCATAGTATAGAATACATTAATATTATGAAATGCACGTTATTAACTATGAAACAATAATAATCGTAAGTACAACCCGAACGAATATTCCCTGTAAACGTGTAGCAATCCTTCAGAATATGAAAACGTGCTAGGCTACATTTGCTCGAGTGGATATCCTTAATTTTCCTTATAGTAGTCATCATTCCTATACTTCAAATAAAAAATGTATTCGAAAAATGTATACATCGAAAAGATAAATGAAAAGGTTTTTACAAAAATGTTCTTATTTCGAAAATGAATTATTTTTTAGGGATCGATAGTATCTAGTTTATATTTACTAAAATACTAAAATACTTTTGAAATTTTTCGACATTTTTGCCAAGTGACATGATCAAATTTAAACTTCCAAATTTAAGATCTAAAATTATTTTCAAGTGAACTTCATTACAATCAATATAGATAATTAAATATAACACCAAAAAATCTATAAAATGAATCAGCATTATTTTATTTTTAAAATAAAATTCATATCAATGCAACAACGACGTTGAGTAAATTTTTAGTAGTTAAAACAAATTAGCACATAAAATTAAGTACCAAAACACTAACAATATTATATGGACTTAAAGATTGAACTAATACTAAATTTTATCAATTCCAACAAGAGAATGACACGCGAGCAGCGTTTAGTTTTATAGTAAATAAAAATGAAACGACAACAACATTATTATTTAAATTGAATAAAAACGAAGAAAACTCATCAAACCGGTGTTTTAAAATAAATGTCGAACAGAGGACGCTATGCGAAAAAAATAAAAGCAATAAAAAAAAAAAAATGAGATGCTTTTGGTCTGGTACTCATTAGAGATCGAACATCATTAAACGAATTCTACTGTTGCTCTTTCTTTTCCGCACTTTTTAAAACGACCGTCATCGTTTTCAATTAATGTTTTAGCCCTTTGATGGGACGAAAAATAGAGAGATACCCGGTCGGAGAGCTTGGTCAACAGTGCAGGTGCTGGAAACAAATTATAATCGATATTTTCTCGCCCGCCCTATCACCATTAATCAACGCTAAGGAGATTTTTTTCATTCACTAATTTATTCACAAACGTTATTAAAGTCATAGGGAAAAAATATCGTTTTATGTAAAACAAGAATCTAGATATTTTACAAACCCCACGGTGTTAATTCGCGAATAATTGTGATGCACGATATACACCAATTGACACATTTAATTCGTTTAAAGGTGAATAACCAATGTCTCGAAAATAAAGTAATACGTAGTTCATCGTGCCTACACGGTAAAAATGCATATACTCAGCTACTCCCTCAGTACTCGAACCGGCATCAGTAACTACATCCAGCTCAACAGCATATTCAGAAAAATCCAGAACCAGATATTGTCGCTAGAACTCAATGCTCAGACCATCATCATGATTTGAATACTCGGTCACACTGGAATATAAGGAAACGGATCAGCAAGCACATACAATCGCCAAACTAGTTATCTCATCCGCCGTCGCACATCAGCTCCAAACACCTCCTTTCCAAGATATCCAATATTATATTACCAACGATCTAATACTAAACCAATAACAACACCATCAGGTGGTCAACTCTTCGCACAAAGTTGAAAGAAATAAAAACTACCATACTATACCATGGTAAACTTTCCAATTGTCCAAACGATAGGAAGTAATATTATAAACAGGTTACGAATAGGCCACACATGGTTGACCAATAAACACATCATGACCAATACGGAACCCGACCATTTATTGTGGAGAAATAATCGTTTGTCAAACACATAATCTGCCACTGTCGAAACTACAGGGCCTTCAGAGCCAACTTCGATTTAGCCGATAACCTTCGCGAGCCTTGGGTCTCAATTCAACCTACATCAACAAAATCATCAACTTCCTAAAAGCAACACAATTATACAGCTTAATTTAAGATAACCTAAAAACAACATTGTATTATATAATCTTCAAAACTTTCTCCCTTTTTCATATGTATACATAACATAAAAGCACCTCGACATTCCCACATACCATTTGTGTAATTATATAAAAGCCAATAATCTTTTTTTTTTGGCTTCAATGTAGGTAATGAAAAAATGAAAATTCCAAATTGATATTAATGAATAATAACGTTGACAGAGTAGAGTAGATGATAGAATAGAATAGATGATAACATTATTTTAAACATTAACGATCATATCGAGTGAAGTTTGAATATTGGTTGCATCGGAGCATAGATGCTCAACGTTATTGGTGAACACAATACTATTTATATTTTCAAATAAACGATCAATACTCATTAACTATTCAACATCGATGTAGAATATAAAGGGAAAACAATACAAATAAGTTAATAAAATAAAAATTTACTTCGCTTACGATAACGATAACACAAAACGTGCGTTGTCGGAAGTTGCGAATAGATTTTAATTTAGCTAATTGGACTTGTACACGCGTACTAGGTCCTAACCACGTTGTACCACAAGACTTCAGACGAGTGTACAAACTAGTTCGACGGTTGTGGACAACAATAAAATAGTTTATTTCGCTAAATTAGTCCGACGAGCCCGAATAACAACAATAGGTTTTTCGTCTGCACAATATTTCCGGACCCGGTGGAATAATCGGCGCAGTGTTCCCAGACAGTGCGAGATATCGATAACGCCTTGAAGTATTTGCATTTGCCAACCGAGTACCGCCGCTTGCGCACCCTGACTGAAAACAAAAGTGTGAATCATATCGTTCGTTAAGCTCCTCCTGCTCGTCGGATCCACTTCGCCCGTGAACTCTATTATGCAGGATCGGGTAAACGTACACGTCACGGATGTTATGCCGACGGAGCGCGTCCTCTCGGAAACCTGTACAGGCGGCTGATGGCTATAGCCCTCACAACCAATGTTCCTTAATCCCGTACGTTCATTATGATAATATGTGTTTATGTGGCTTGACATTTTATTATACCTTGCGCTTTACCGAACGATCGAAAATATTAGAGATTGGTGTCTTCGGAATGTGCATACTTGCACCTGGTAGAGCCGGTATGAATATAATAATTAATTGAAGTACAAGTCATTTTGAAAAAGGTGTGCAGATAGAATAATCACATCAACTTTAGTACAAACATCGTAATGACGAAAATATAGCTTTTGATATGTCATTTCGCGTTGGGCGGGTGGAATTTCCTGCTCCTGAACCAACTGCATAATGTCAAGCAGCATCTTCTGAATTCGTGTTTTACATGTGTATGTGTGTGTGTGAGCGTGTGTGTGTGTGTGTAATATTTTAACTCTGCCTTTCCGTTTTCCAATCTCTTACCCGAGCGCGTTTTTTATCTCTCGTTCTCTCCGCCTTCCGTTATTTTTCTCTCGCCGCGTCTCAACATTCGCTACCACCAGGCACACGCACTCCCGTGCACCTTATATTATAACATACGAGTACCTACGTCACATCGCCGCCACCGAATACAGATTAACCCTCAACGGCTCTACCCTGCAGCACGGGTACTCTACATAACGGCTGTCCTGCCCTGTCGGTGTATATACGTACATTTATGTTACATGCAAACGTACGCGGTGCTAGTCATTAATAATATTCGCGTCATTCGTTCCGATGCCGAACCAACTCCTTCGCGGCCGCAGACACCGCCACACGCCGCCACTACGGGATGAGAATAATATTTTTATCGACACGACGTCGACGGCAGAACGTGACCGCGCACTCGTCGTCCGCGTATAGTCTCGGGTACAACAACACAACACACACTATACCCGTGCAACGAACGGAGTCCGATTAACATATAGAAAACGCTCAAGTCGCTAACGTTAAAAAAAAAAAAAAAAACGAAACAAAAAACAACCGCTGAATTAGAGCACCATGTAGTGGTGGTTTGATGAACCCGACCGTGTACCGCGACAACCATGACGTTAAAATATATCAGTTACAGTCATCGATTTTGTTTTGTTCACGAATCGGATAGTACAAAAATATATGTAACGAAACGAACTACTGATCTTATACGGTCCACCTGACGGGGTCAGATGCATCAGTGAGTGTTTGTAATTTGCAGTTTGCACCAAAATAAAGATACATAAAGATGTATTTCATTTAAGAGAATTGACCCCGGCATTTAGTCGAAGTAAATAGTGTTCGTGATTTGCACAAAAATTAGCATCCATACGTGCCCAAGATTTCGGTGCAAGTTGAAAACGGACACATCAGTATTTTTAGTTACTGCATTCATGATCGAAATCAATAATATAGTACGAGTAATGTGATCAATGATTTATCTCGTTTTTGGGATTTATGACGTGTCGTATACGCCGATCGAAGTCGTACGTATAGACGTAAACACACACAACTAAATAGAACACTTGTCAGATATGAAATGTTCTACCGTAGCGATCGAGTCACACGACCACCACAGAAGAGCCCCTTTATTCGTCGGTCTTGTACCTTCTTATACTAATCGCTTAACCTCATTAAATATGTTTATTGTTCGACTTCCTATTTTTTATAATCTTATTATGTGTTTTATTTCCTAATATTGTGTTGTCATTAATTATCTGAATTGCTTATAAATGCATTATTTTACATGTGTAAATGCTTATGTAGCTTAACCTACTTACTCGTATATATTAATTCGATATTTTTAATATTGCCTAATACTACAGACGGTATATTGTTGTGTGCTCATAATTTATGTTTACAATGGTACTCTCCATCACTTGATCAGATTTAGAAACTAATGTATGGAGTAACATATTAAAAGGTTGATCTGGCCATTGGTTTAATTTTCAGCCACATAAAAGGTGTTCAAATGTATGGAATATAACATTTTAGATGAAGCTAAACGCACGTACTTAATGTCTCTACCCTCGTCAACAATACAAAAAATGAAATAAAATAATATAATGTCTACTTAATAACTTTACCCATTAACTTTACAAACACACACACAAACACACACATATATATATATATATATATATATATATGAACTTATTACAGTATGTATAGTTTATATTTTATAAAGAAGACTTTAATTACAATGTAATCCAGAGCTCGTATAATAATTAATAACAATCATTGAACAATAAAAAGTGTTCATATAGACGTAAAGTTTTCAAATCACTGTCGTAGATGATTACTTCTTCTTCTAAACATTATATTAAAAGCCTAAAAACTAACATTACTCAAGATTATTGCAGTGTTACGCTCATAACACATCGAGCTTTATTTTTAAGTGTGTATAATTCAAAATTTAATAAAATTCAAAATAAAGATTATTTTATATATTAATAAAGTGTATTTGCTATTGAGGTATAATTATCGTTTCATGGCCTTAATAAATTAGAATATTTAGACTACAAAAAAAATCGCAGTAACAAAATCATAAGATATATTTTAGAATAAATTTAACCATCTGATAAAAAAATTAAGTATGATAATAAACGTTAAATACTTGGCGAATTCAAAATATATTGTTGTTCGAAAATAATCGCTCTGTCCAAACATATTATTATTGTGTGATTCTGTTAATTAAAACGTGAAATGATATTTTACGGGTGGAAGTATAGAAGTAAAACGAATTGATTTAGTCCAAAGAACGACAATTGTTGACGAAATGCACCAAAACATTTTCAAAATAAATATTAGCAATTATAAATTAGTGCTCTAACAGTTTTCACCATAACAAAATTTGAACAAAATAACTCATTAGCGTCTTAGTTATAACTTCCGGTGGATATCCTTCCGCCTTAAAATCGTTTAGAATAAACTTAATTGCGCTTTGGGTCGTCCACGATGTAGGAATAAAAAACTGTATGAAACCGATATATTTTCTGGAGCTTATAATTCTGGTGTCCTTTATTTAGGACGTAGTTATTCGTGATTATGTATATCGACAATAAATTATACTAACCGTTTCAAAGGTCACTCATAATAATAATAAATACAACGAAAAAAACAACCATATTTAATTATTGCTTATGATCAGCCGATGATGCCTGTGAAATGTTAACATAAATGATTGGATAATTTACCTTTATTTATTGCCGCGACGTTCTAAAGAGAAAACATAATATTTATTTGGGCTTGTAATTTTATTATCTTTACTGCTCGAAATAAAATACATAAAAATCATTAGACTTTGACACTTGAATATTTTCCTTGAGACCTGCTGATACTATCATGTTGTTTAATTTCCGTAAAATTAATTAACTTATTCCTCACTGATTCGTCCTGGTTCTTTGTACGAAATAATTTCAATATGGGAAACCCTGTTTATACGTACATCGATCGACCAGTGACCGATAAGCTAGCATAATACACCTATGACACTGCACTAACCTACAAGCTGCCGATGCATTTGGAGCGCGAAAGTAGTGCGGCAAATTCAAGAAATATTCAAAACCGAACACACAATCGACATCGAAAACGATGAGTGTACAAATATGTAATACACGCGTTGTCCGTGTGAACTTGTAACGCACAACAGTCCGTAACGTGCATTGCAATGCGACTAAAATTTATTTTTTAACTTAATATTTTATTTATTTAAAAATGTACGAAAAAACACAATAAAAGAGACAATAGTTTTGTTTAAAAAGTTCACATACACCACAAAAGTACCTACTTCAATCCAGAACTAATGCTCTATCTGCTCTTTCTGTAGGTACTACAGTCTCAAAACATACGGCTGAAGTTTTTAATAATCACATGACATTCATTGTAGTAAAGGTCAGACAACATTGATTTTGTAGTTTTTTATCACGGTGTTTTACGTTTCAATAATTTAACTTTGGATGCAACGAATATCGGTAGTGTTTTTTTTCTAAGTAAGAAACGTAAAGCATTTAGAATTATATGAAATTAAATATTGTATTGTAATCACATTTTGATTTGTTGTCCTTAAATAATTTCAATCTCTACTTGATTAACACTTATATTGCATTACATAACGTTGTAATAGAATTAGTAAGACAAAGTAAAAAATAAATTTGTTATTGCATTACAATAATATCCAAATATCCAATACTGGTATATTACAAATTATACGTTAATCGGTAGACGGTTTTCAAAAAAATACATATATATATATATATATATATACTAGTTTTAAACCGATCAATCAAATTTAAACGTATTCGATCATAGTGCATTTAATATAAGAAGCAGTTATACGAACACGATATTTTAAATAAAAATTACCAATAATTACAGTTTAGATTTTTTTTAAATATTAAAATAATCTTATACTTTTGAATTGTACATATCAAACATAGAACAAACAGCAAAACAGGATGAAAATGTTACAATATCTATTTTGAACTTACAAACTACGTCGTATAGCGAGTGACTTGTTTACCGCGACATAAGAGTCGAAAATTAACAACAACCAAAAATTAAAAAATATTCTTTTAAAATGAGTACTAAATGTGCATCATATTATGTCGATGAAACATTAAAAAACATACGAGACGAAAGAAGATCTTGTTGAAAAAATTATTATTGTAAATCGGCAGTCAACTTAATTTTTTAAATCATTATATGCCAAGTATTAATTTTTAACGATAATTACATAACGATCTTTCAAATGTGCCTCAAGAACAAATTGTAATTTCACCGCGGGTTTATTCCCAGTTGGGCGACACCCAATTCGCCGAAACTTGGTTCACCGACGAAAACCGGGTTCGACTCATTCTAACAAATTTCCCGATTTGCTGACCCCCAAATTTCCGACAAGCATAAAAGGTTTAGTAAAAGTTTTCCAATGCGCCCGACATACGAGATTATTGTATGCTATTTTATGGTTCTTGTAACAATGTAACCGTTTTCAATTTATAATAACTAGGGCTCGGATTTTGTAGCAAAATAAATCCTTAAAAAAGCATTTTAAGTAGCCAAAAAAAGCCAAAAAAAGCATTTATTAATTTAATTCTAAAAAAGCAAATTTCAATTACACATAAAATTAAATATTAAAAAAGGAATTCACAACCATATATTTAGTCAAGTTACTTTCATTGAAACTCATTCTATTGGGTGCTAATATATTTTTATACATAGAAAAAGACCTTTCCACGTCAACCGATGTAATCGGTACATATTTCATATAAACTAAATCATTTGAATCATACTGTTCCACATTTACGTTTAGTGCAGTGCCATTATGAATACTATTGACTTTTTGATGTTCTGCCCATCCATTATTTTTTGAAAAAATACGATTGCACTTTTCTAAAATCAATTTCGCTACTTCGCCATTAGCTTCCTCTAACTTTTGTTTTGCTTCTAACACAATACATATACTTTTTGCCAAGGTTTCGCCTAAAAAATAATAATATATAAATACAGCAAATACTTGAAACAAAAATAAAAAATAAAAAATACCTCTTTTTTCTAATTGTGTAATTGCATTTGGTAAAAATCCAAAATTTGTTGTAATGTAGACGAGATTTGAATGTAGAGATTGATCTTTTATAAGCTCTTTTACAACATTCACACACTGGGCATTCTCGTTGAATTCTTCAACTGCACTTTTTATTTCATTTAAATATGTGCAATAATATTTGACTGCTGTAATCTATGTACCCCAACGAGTAGTGATTGGTTTAGGTGGATTTGGAATATCCGGACATTTTTCATTTAAAATAGCGATCCGTTTTGGACATTTCAGAAATGTTTTTTTCATCTCGGCAATCAGACGATCAACTTTTGGGAAATGTGCACGCACTTCTTCACACACATTATGGAGGGCATGAGCTAAGCATGTCACATGCAAAGCTTTTGGATACAGTGTTTGAATACAGCGGCCAGCTTTTTTCATATACGGCGCGGCATCCGAAACAAATAATAAAATGTCCTCATGATTAACATTATTTGGCCATAAAATATGCATAGATTTGTCAAATAATTGAAAAATAGTACTATGGTTCACTTTGTCTAAATATTCTGTGTGAATAAGATAAGTTTTACCAACATCTTGTGGTTTCAAAATACCAATAATGACATTAGCTACATTACGTCGCACACTGTCAATTGTTTCATCTATGCAAACCCATATTTTTTGGCCATTCACAGCATCGCGTATTTTAGTTATCGTATTAGTGTAGCAAGAATCGAAGTATCCTTTTCGTAAAGTTGATTCATTTGGAATAGTTTTATTGCAATATTTTGAAAGAAATGACCGAAAATGTTCGTTGTTTAATTTGTTTAGGGGGATATTCGCCGCTACAAATGCGGAACATAGGTCAGCATTAAAATCAGACTTACAAAATTGTTGAATGAATGGCTGAACTGCATTATGTTTTTCAGCTTCAAGTTTTTTCAATGCTTCTTTGTGTTTTTCTCTGCCAATATGTTGTTGAACGTTATATTTTTTATCCGAATTTATTTTGACTTCACACAATTTACAAAATATAATATTTCCGTCAGTCATAAGCACATTTTCACCGAATTCTCTTACGATTTTTTTTAATTTTAAATTTTCATTTTTAACTTTTGGCATTTTGACGATTAAAGAAATTATTTAGAACACTATACGTTTATACCTCACTGATTGTCGATTGATATTTACCGGCCAACTAAAGTATTAGCACGTGCTATAAAAATACGTAGGTATAATTCAGATCATTTTTCCTTTCCTTGAGTCGTAAATACAACTATAGATAATTGTAGATAAAACTATTTCGGCACAATAACGACAGTAATAAAAAACAATAAAAACCAGTAATAAATATATGACTGATAAATTATCAGTCATATATTTATTACTGGTTTTTTCACTGGTTTTATAATTTCTGGTAATACTAATATAGTCCAAGACGTATAATATACATAGAAATAAGCTAAGTTTTCAAGAAAAATATAAAAATTAAGAAAAATAACCAAATTGGGGAAAAGCAATAAAAAGCAGATTTTATGGAAAAAAGCAAAAAAAAGCAAAAAAAAAGTTTACTTCTTAAAATCAGAACGATTCAAAACTTATTTATATAAAATAATTATCTTTCTATCACACTTCCCTCAAAAGAAGCATTTGCTACAAAATCCGAGCCCTAATAATAACACTACATTAAAGTTATCATCAGTTTATTACGTTGCTGATTGATAAAATAATTAACTTCAACTAATATACTGTAGGTGAATAGATAATCGAAAAGACAAATGTAATTTCACAAATGAAAATTGTCATTTAGTCTGTAGTAATGCCTGATCATCTACTCTTGCTGAGTACATTCAACATTGGATGCAGTAAAATAGTGTAATGGACTCGACGTAAACTTCGTGTTTCTACCTCCCCCAACCCCCCTTATACTTTTTCCACTTTGTTTTTACTTGTTTTTAGTTT
The DNA here is from genome assembly GCA_949715065.1 of Periphyllus acericola. NCBI lineage: Eukaryota > Metazoa > Arthropoda > Insecta > Hemiptera > Aphididae > Periphyllus > Periphyllus acericola. Next base: position 23,609,156 of record OX454270.1, on the reverse strand, counting down.
AACTATCGAAAAACCTGTGTCGGCGAACTGGGAGATTACCTGCAGTTTCACGTGTCCGCTAAAATGTTAAAGATTCATTTTTTTTTTTTTATATGTTCCGTAGAACGATTATAACACGTGTCGACGAACGGAAAAATCTTTAAGCTCTGCATCACGGAGCCGCGTACTGCGTAGGTATGTCGCGTACGACTAGAAAAACGTTCGGTAAAAATGCATTTCCGCCGCAGGCCGCAGCTGCCATTTGTCAATGTGAATGTTTAAAACCTAGTGGCGCGTGCACGAGATATAATCTGTACGAAATTAATTATATAAACGCGGCCCTTAAGTTTAATTATTAAATAACCGAGTTAGTTATATCCCTGCCGGACGTTGCTGCGGTCGTATTAATATACAAGGTACCCGTATCCAGATTACGTTGTCGCGTCGGTCGTGCAGTTAAACTGTAATTTATTAGTGCTAGGTGGATGCGCGATCATCCGTACAGCTTTAATCAATCAAAATAATGGAAAACGTGTATACATTGTCCGTGTGCCCTGTTGAAATTAAAAAGTCATGACGTCGTTAACTTTACGCGTCGGCGTCAGCGTAACAACAATGCACCACGCAGCGTATCGAAATCATATCAAAAATTGATATTCAAATGACCGGCGGATTAATGGTAGTTGTGCGAAATAACTTGCCGGGCAACGATGTTGGCTAAATTCAGCAAGGTAGAACGACTGCCGGTGTAACGGTGAATTTCGTCAAATCACGTTGATGGAATCAAATCCGTTGCTTTAGAGTTATTATTTAAGAGCGCTGTTTTCTATTGTTATACCGGTGCACAAGAATGGCCTCCCATCAATCCGAACGGAATCGCCTCCCATCTTTTCTTCCCCCCCCCCTCCCCCCACATCTCGAGTAATTCGAATTTCCTTCAATGCCGGGTACCTATTTTGTATCCGATTTATCCCTTATAAACGATTGTCGATGATAAAAAGTAATAGTTTATTAACGCGATGGATAGCGATGCGAGATCGGTAAAAACATGTTTTAGCGCTCGGAGATAACAACAATATAGATATATCGTACTCGACTTTACTATATAAATAATAAATTATACTGCATTGTGTACAGTGCTCGCGTCACAGCATCATACTATTGCGTCTATATCTCAATTTCAAACGACAATAAAATATGCAGTTGGTATAGTAAGACTATTAACGGAAGTGTATTGCTTGAAAAACATGAAAAAATAACGTTTATTATTACGATTAAACGCGAAAAGGATAAAGAAAGTCAAGCGTGCATTTAATATAACTTTGTTTTCTTAACAATAGACGATTGTCTTGTCCTCGGCACGTAATGTTAACTATGGAAAAATATGTCTATTTTTACAAAATAAAAAATAACCATAGCAAATTTATCATTTTTACTGAGACAGGATATCTCTTTATAAAATTCTTACTCAAATTACTGACTTGCCAAAAATAGGTGAGTTCAAGATTTTTAAAATACCTAAATCAAAGAACATTTTTATTTTTGAAACGAAATCGACTTTGCCTACATTAAGTAGAACAAGATTAAAATCGTTTTGACTGTGCAGTAATGAATCACGGAATCGTCAATGTTCAAAGTGCATGTTAGTAATATATTCACTAACAATAATAAACAGTGTAAACGTTTCCAGTTGTAAAAAGTCACGAGGAAATTAAATAAAACAATTTAAACATTTTAATAACATCCCTATTTTACACAACACGATTGAGATTGATATATTTTTCCTAAAACATGTACGACTGAAATTGTGATTGTACTCGTACACTGTAACGAATAACGATGCAATATTAGATTAACAGTATATATTGTGTGCGCGTATTGAAAGAAAATTTGGGGCTCAGATTGCAATGTTCTAAAACCATAAAAAATAAATAAAAATAAAGTGTAAAAAGTTTTAATTTTTTCATTTCAATAAAACAAAAAATTTATTTTTGATCTAAAAGAGTATGGTTTGTGTCAAATTGGAAATCAGATACGAAGAAATAAGAAAAATATTTAGTTGACACGTAAAATACAAAAAAATTTCTTTATTAGTAATTGTGGATATTTAGATTACATATGCAACTTAAGAATATCGTATAAGGCGTTAAAAAAATAACAAAAAATGTAGAGACATTAAAATCCGAACCCTTGTCATCCTGAGAAAAATATCCTTTAACTTACGATACCTATTGAATATTATACGTGTATTAATAACTACATACTACTAATAAGTTAAAAATGCACACTCAAGTAACTACGATAGAATATAAAGTACTCGAGAGTTTCCACAAATATACATACTACTATATGCATGCAGTCTGCAGTTGTACGCCACTTATCATTGTATAAAATTAATGAATTATTAGTAAAGACCTTTTGATTATTATATAGCGTTTCAAAAACGAAAAAAGAATAATTTGCAGTCTTGCTTATAACCCGCACGGATCACTGTTCACCGTGTCCAAAAAAACAAAACGAACATTTTTTTCAAAACATTTAATTAATCTAAACATTCTGCATGCATGTTTGGATTAAGATTTTTTAATTATGATTTCAAGTTCATAAAGAGATACGCGTTCGTAACGATTAATTATTGTTCATCACTCAACTGAATGTAAGATAGCGTTATTTTGTGTGCATGTGTGTGTGTGTGTGTGTGTGTGTGTAAATAATATACACTTTAAAATAACAATAAATTATTATAGTCAAAAAGCACTTCGGAACGAAAATCATTCAACTAAGTGTTTGCCATTTATAAGTCAAATATTCATCTGGAAGATTATCTATTGAAGGCTAGCGTGTAGCTGATGTTACTATTATTATGACTAAACGATTTTCTAAAAATAAATTTTATTAATTTATGTTGGAAATTAATATAATATGCTATTTTTAAAACGAAAAAAATGTATTGGCATTACAATGAGCCACGTAATACCTTTATCACACCAACCTACAGATCAAACTCGTTGATAATGGACATGGTTATAAATTATTACAACTAATAGTGCACGGTTCGATACGAGTAACGTCGGGAATATTCATAAATAATCGGCCAAATATACCATTTGAAGTTACCATAGTATAATGTGTCTATAAATCAAAAAAATGTATTGTAAAATCATTTGAATTTTACCGTGAACAAGCTCAATTAATGCTATTTCCATCCATGAAGTTGATAACAATTGACACGTACAATTTAAGCAGTAACGAATAAAATGCTTATACTTTTTTTAAATCACGTGAATATCGCACTGCGCACGTCAAGTCTGTTTTGCATTTCTCTAACTGAAATACTCAAATTGTATAGCTATTTAACTAAATATCGAAACGTATTTAAAGAAACGAACGCGAAATTACTTACCTACTATTTTCATATCCATAAAAACGTATTAAATAATATTATTTATAAATTCAAATTTTATTATTAAGTACTCTTTTATGGATTCGAATGGTTTCCATCGACAGCAATTAAAAATAATTTTTCCGATTACTCATAAAATGCATATAAGAAATAAAAATGAAATCGAAATAAATAAAAAATAATTTCTCACAAAAAAAGTTTTACTGCAAAAGTAGAAAGAGGAAAAAAATTACGAAACTACAGCGCTTAGAGTTCGCGGTGGAATTTCGACGAATTATTACAAGACAAATCGCAATATTATACAACGATGTGGATTGCGCTTAAATATCGAAACGTATACTTGATACCGGGCAGAGACGTCTGAAACGAAAACAGTTTTGTAGTTTTAAAATCCTTAATAAAATTTCAGCGAAAATAAAAGATATACATATTTATATAGAAGAGGAAACCAACAATAAAACCGACAGTCGAACTATGCGATCGCGGTCAATGCGATCGCACATACGATCTTATAACCTAATAATACCTATGTAACCTAGTTCGTCGCCGGGATCGTTTCGAACAGAAATGGTTTCAGTACAGCGTGATGCGTGTGTATAACGGCGTATTACCCACACGTGTCTTTATCCGTACCAAGGCAGAGGCCAAAAGTCTATTATTGATTAATAGGCAACGTAAACTAAAAGCTCGAGATTATTCGGGCAAGTGTAATGAAGGGAGCATATATCCGTACGCTATATATACACAGAGGGAGCAGGCACAATAGTCGGTTAATACATGGCGACTCCGCACCACTATAGTGTGCGTGTAGTGTAGCACACACTCACCCATACATGTATATTGTATACAGGAGACTTGAAAGAGAGAAAAAAACGACCTTTCGAGAACACACCGTTTTAATGATACCTCCGATGAGCGGAAACGATGGCTATATATACGAACGGACACGCACCGGTCGTACTGGGTACGAATACACGCGTTTTGGAACTTTTTTCTTTTGGCGGGAGGGGGTTGCACGTTGCTGATGGTAATTTTTCGTTGTGGTGTTCGTTTTTTCCAACTTTATTCCCCTGTCCCTGAGTTCTTAAACTTGTATAATGCAGGTAAAATTAAAACGATTTTGTTCGTTTTAAGTTATTTTAATAATTAAGTTAAAACATATATAATAATTTTAATAAAAATACATGCGCCAGTGCTATATGCAAGTGTATGATAAATTGTTGTACGTTTTACTATATAATTATAACCACGATATTATAATATTCACAGCAGTTTTGGGGGATGGTAAACCAAGCCGCCCAGGACGCTCCCTATGCACGTCGCTCTTTACATGTACTTTTGCATATCCTCTATATTCAAACATACTGCGCATATTATTATGTAGTAAAACCGGTCGATTTTTTCAGGTGACTAATTTGACTGTTCTAAATTGACAGTTCTAATTGACTGTCATATTTATAATGTACGTATATTTGGAAAAAGTGAAATTTTCTTGGGTCCGGGAAGCCTCGTACAATGTATAATTTGACCAACGATTATAGTTAGGGCAGGATATGTATTGCTTTATAAAACCCTAAAACAATTCCCTTAAAAAAAGCTTTTATTCCCTGAAAAACATATTCGACTTGAACTCAACGTCAAAAAACGTTAGTTTTACGTTAGTGTATGTGTAGTATATTCTTAAAATTAAATTAAGAATTCTAATTTCGGATCCAAAAGATCAAACAACGCACCGAAAAAACCCTGTAATGCTTAAAAATGGAAATTAAACGTTCTTATTGTCATTCAAATGTATATGAAACCACGAATTTGTGACGATTTGCGAGCATCGCACAGAAATCAATATTGTAAAGTGCAAACTGCACCAAAATTCTAGCCACGGACAATAATGTAGTTTAATTACCCGCGGTCTCGGGATATTATAAAATCGTATATTTGATCGGCAAATAGATGAGAATAATAAAAATAGGAATAGAAATGAAAATAGAATTCGATACAAATTAGTTTCGTGATGTCTGGATTTCATATTTAAAAAATGTTATCGCATATATTTGCATATTTTGTTATTTTTCTGTAAATGTATATTGTTAAGATTTAAAAGTTTGATTTTATTATAATTTCATTTTCGACGCGATATAATAATACGAATTATAAATAATCTGTTATAGGTATGTCGAACGTCATTACCGGTACGTTTGAAGCTGAAAAATCTTTGCAAAATCAAACCATAACAACGGTGGTAAGCAAGTTGTGCTGACGGATCGCATTGATCTACATTGTGGCCGGATGGCATCGAGCATAACAAGGTTTTATTATTTTTGAATGACGCAGCACCTCGCACGGTGATGAAACTTGTACAAGCATTTTAATCCAAAACGACTAAAGTTAAGGTCTCGCGGAGCGGTCAATATGATTTCGTCGACCCGCTCGTTTCAAATGTAAAAAAAAATATTTAGAAAAACTCCATCTCGCCCGATTGTTCTCAAAACGGAATAGTGACCCAATGCCGCCGCCGGCGTTATACGCGTAATATTACGTGTAGACACGCGCAGTGCTCACGTCGAACCAGGTTCTATGTAGTCGATCGTCGAGTAGTATCGTCGGACGACGGCGCTGGCACGGTCCCGTACACCCGCCGTCAAGACCAAACACGGGGGCGCGCGCGCGCGCGACGTCAATCGCCGATTGACGTTCGTATTCTTTTCCCCTCCGCCACCCCGCGGCAAGGTTAGGTTTCTTCTACCCCGCCGCTCGCCGCGTATCGCCGACGGATTTTATTCTCCGAAAGAATTATTCGCCACGTCAAACGCAGCCAGCGGCGTACGGTCGTCTCCGGGACAGTAACCCCGTGCACGTGGGGTTAACGTGTGAAGAGGTCGAAACTGTACGCGCACACATGTATGCGTACACACACGACGTGCACACGCGGCTTCGGTTACACCGGTACGGACAGCAGTAAAATGAGTGAGTAGATAAAAACGTCCGCGCCACGCCGAACGGATTTCAAACGTACATATGCGTAGGGGTATTATGTGCACGGTCGATGAGAACTAATACACCTTTAGTAGCGCATTGTATACAGTGCACATGTACACACACACACACACACACACACGTATATATATATATATATGTAATTACTCGTCCGGCGACTTAAAGTTCTGCGCGGTAACCGCGGGGAACGGAATGGAGTGAACTACGGTCAAAGTTGCGGGCACGGGTTCAATCGCCGCGAACGCGCATGCGCGCCGTCGTACCGGTATACCGTTATTAATGAACTCCGGGCGGTCAGACATTTGTTTTAATTTCGCCGACGGCTGGCGTTTCCGCGGCGCGACCCGTGTGGGCAAAACGGAATACGCAGACGAGTCCGCCGTCGTACAATGTGTAAATGGTATCGCGGGACTCGGCGAGCGTGTAACGTGTGCACGCACTTATTACGATAATGTGTAGGCACCTGCGCGCGGTAGCCGTGCAGTGCCGTAAGTCGGCCGCGAAAAATAGGTCCGAAAGGTACGAGGGACGGTTTAGAACATAAGTTTACCGCGTGAAAGATTATAATTATACGGCTCTAGGTTGAATTGTATACTCGCTATTTGAACTCGTATACATAGGTATATATGCCGTTGAATATCGTGGTTTGAGTTTTAAGCTCGTTTTCGTTAAGACCCTATGTAGGTACTTGATTGACTTCTTTGTACGAAATCTCTTTTGGATTACCGTTTAAAACGGCATAGTGTGTTCACATATTTAAAATGTACAATCATTCAGTACGTTAAAAATGTGTAGGGTCGCAAATCTAAACGACTTGGAATCGCGACCCCGAATTTGCCACTGGATGAATGCGTCATGTAGACAACAGATGTGTTCTAACGTACATTACATGGCTTCGTTTTTATGCGAGCGACTTGTGTAACGATACACTATGGACGAAATACCGTTAATAATTCAAAGTTTCAAGACATTTTTTAAATAGTATTTAATTCATCGAAAAGTAAGTCTTATCTATGAATAAAAATGGAATAGAAAAAAAAAAACGTTCTTAACAGTAACCCAAACATATACCGGCGGCACCGAGATTCATGAATTATGAGAGACGGCCGCCATTTAATGTCCAACCAAATGCTTATCACGTCTAAACGCTATATAATTATTGGTACAGCAGCATTATAAAAATGTTTTTGAGCGCAAATCAAGAAGTTTGATTTTTGAAATGGTTATTATTATATTGAAAAATAATACTACAGTGATCATATTCATTACACGCGTTATACGAGATCGAACCGTGAAAAATAATTAAAAAATAACGTTACAGAACAATTGAAGAGTTCGTGTCCGAACAAATAACATAATCAATGACTTTTGTGAACTATTGAATTAGATTCGTAGGTAGCAAGTTCCGATTTCTTATCGTTTTCGGAGCGAATTTATCCACTGTCCGCTCGTGCGGATCGCTGAAAATCGTCGTACGCAAGTTGGACTACATTAATATTGCAAACGATACACACTGTCAGTATTTATTATACGTTACTAAAACAAGTTCATTGAATCTATAAAGAACCAGTATAAACCGTGATCGGATGAACGGAATGTATAAACTACCCCGAGTACCGGTAAAGTTATATATTATGGCTATCCCCCTTCTTATTATCCACTCGCTTCCGATACACTGAAAACATATATTTTTCGCTCTTCGACCCGAGTAAAATGTTAGTACCAATATTATCTCGGGCTTGAAAATATCACCTTATACCATGTATTTTATCAGTAACAAATTCGTCCGAAAAAAATGTCCCATCGTAAATGCGCTTGAATACTTCGTCTGAATAACGTGTCTCTCTCCCTCTCTCGTTCTCCTTTACTGCGTATAAAAATGAGAAAATACCGGTAAATTCAACGAGAAGATACCAAGTAAAGAAATGTATGTTTTATCGGAACGTAAATGCGTCTTTATTTTCAAAGCACTATTTGTACTTCAAACTTGACATGAACTATTAAGCCTACTTACATATTTCACTGCATCGAATATGCGTCGTTGAACTGTTTTCACATAATATTTATAAAGTCGTATCACGCGTAATTAATGAGTGCGAACGTCGAAAAATCACTTCTGCTCCACGCTTTCACTCAGACCGGCGTTCAAGATTATCTCGTGCGATTCGCTACGGAATAATAGTAGTAATAATCGTAATCATAATAATGACGAATTATGGTATTGTGCGTGCTCTGTACGCGATACGTGTACACATCACGGGGATATAGATGAATAGTGTTCATTAAAGTGTAGGCACTCGTGTATATTGCATGTATGCATGTATATTGTATTACACGGATACGTAATGGAATTCAAAGGCAGACGGAGAGGTGCTGCAGTACGGGACGAACCTCAGAGACTTCCCAGGTCAATTATCATAACGAATTGCCCTACGCACACACCCCTTTAACACGTTATCGTACACGCGGTGACTTTCAGCAATCGGGAAAATGCCGTTCTTAAGCCGTAAAACGTTGGCGATGCCGGTAAAATATTCATACAAAGTTATCTCGTAATATACATTCCGCAATCCATTGCAGGCATTTAACATAACAAAACAAACAGATACCGAACTGCGGATGGGTAAAAAACTTATTACTTCTTAAAAGTTCTGAAATGAATAGTGAAAGCGTGTACAACGGAAATCCGTTAAACGAGATTACCGGCATGGCGTTTAAGAGAGAGATTCCAGACAACACCGTACCGAAACCCCAAACCAATATAAAAGTACAATGATAAAACGCTACGTGTATACAACAAACTTCGTGTTTTGTACGCGCGTAAATTTAATTATAACATCGCACTGAGGAGACTTGAACAATAAACTACACATATGCTTACAGGTCCAAAGATTTCGCTACGATTCAAACCGGAAGAATGCGATATTTTTTTAAATATTTCAGAAATTAACTGACATGATATCGGTAAATTGTACTGCTAAGAATTATATTGTCCAACTATATACAATACCTATCCGTCATCAAGGGTAGATCGGACGCCAATAGTTTTTAGATCAATTGAATATTTGTTTTATTTAGGAATATTTAAGTAAACACGCCTGAAAAAAAAATGCTATGCACTCGTTTTCCTCGAGCGTATTATCTGCACTGTCTACATCGACATAGTGTTATTTTTATTTGGTCACTAAAAATAGTCTTGTTGAAAAAAAAATAACAAACCAAAAAATACGGTTAAGATGGTTATGTTTTTAATTATTTGCTAACAATACCAATAGAAAACATTTATATATTTGTAGCATGACACATTTAATAATAAAGACATATTTATTTAAAATATTTACTTTGAGTAAGGAATAAATAAATTTGAACTTCAATTAAAAAAAAAAAATGAACAAACGCATATATTTATGGCTTTTTTCATAACGTCAACGGTAAGATTGTCTGCGTGGTTTTCTCTCGTGCGCGAGGTCTCGAGTGTTATGTTTTTCATATTGTGCTCGGTATTTATGACGCACACGAGTGATTCTAACAAATCCTGTAACATTTCACGGCAACGTTCAAAAAAAAAAAAAACCAACGCACCAAAGGACCTTTTTTTTATTTTATTTATTTATTTATTTTTTTTTTGCAAGCTTCAGCCTTTCTGTGTTCGGCGAAATGCTATTCAAAATATCCTCGTGAAACCGCAAAACAAAAAGTTGAAAACCGAGTACATTATAATGCACACATTATGTATAGCTGCAGGTAGCGTGGCTCCGGGACGGCCTAACTCGGGTAAAATTCTGCGCCCGACTCGCCTCTCGTTTCAAAAACGACGCCAAGAGTCACTGGATGCGCCCCCGCGAGTAATATTATTGCGCGACGTTATCTAGCCCGCCGCATAGTCCCGGTCGCAAAGGGATTTCGTTCGCGTTCATCGCGTATTGTCTTCGCGTATTGTTGTTGTTGTTGTTGTTGTTGTTGTTGGCCTGCCGATGCGCGGCGGGAGAATCACAACAGTCCGCCCCTATACGTCGCCGTACACTTGCCGTGATGAACGTGTCGTCATCCGCACCCCTACGCGGGCACGCGAACGATGCGGGGCGGTTTTCGTCGCGCGGCCGCTGCAATGCTGTAGGGGGTACGCGGTGCGCGGCGTTCGACTAAACTTTTGTAATAAGTCCGTTATCCGATGTGCCGGTGACGAAAATCGAATATCACCGCTTCGTGGCCGCGGACGGGCGGCGAATGGCTTACGTCGCGTTAATTAAAAATTAAAACCAACCAAAACTTTACCCTCCTATCGCGATCGGTGTGTATTAAATAATAACCCAATGATTAACAAGTTCGCACGGTAGGTACGGCCGCCGTATCGGGTACGGTGAAAACCGCGCGGATTCGAAATCCCCTGTACGGCGTGATGAAACGTCGCAAAATCCGTCCCACGTCAAAACGACCTTTTAACTCGGACATCCCGAGTTCGCGGATGACTATAGATTCCATCAACAGAAAGTCAAGCTAAATACCTGGTCGTAAGTTTCCGCCGAAGTGTATCGAGAGTGGTATTACCTTTGTCTACAAGTAATTGCCTCTCCCCCTCTCCGCAACGATCGTAATATTTTAAACAACTAACTTTTGACAAAAATGCCTTGTTCACAATTGGTCAAAAGAGACTGTGAAAAAAATAAATAATATTTAGAGAGACCAAACGTCCCTTATTAAACGAGATTGTCCAATCTTCACCCATCCATCAAATATACGAATAGTTTAAACATAATACCGGCGAGTGTTCTCACCTAAAACGTGAACGAAAACGACCGACCCCCTAAAACCACGCGTCTAGACAACGAAAGAACAATACATTTTCCCGTTGTACGTTTCATTCGGTTTGACCTCAACGGAAACAATCGTGACATGATAGGGCAGAGTACACATTAAATCGTTTCCGAGTGCATATCAAAAATGTATTATATTCCTTATTCCGTTTCGACGTTATTTATGATAACTACTCGCACGATAAAACTTACGACATACACGATGTAATAACACTGATAAAACTCTACATACCGTTGTCCGCTACTATGTAGAACCGCGGTGATTATTTTTTATGAGTATTTCAATAGTTTGCGATAAATCCTTGACAATATTCAGCAACGCGGTACAGCAAACTATAGGCTCTAAAAGTATATTGCGATAACTTGTCCACCGGAAGCAGTGGAAAATCGTCATTTTCCGGCTGCATGTGACTTCTTACAAATATCGAATCGTGTCCGGTGAGTGCCATTATTTTTCGCATCGCCGATGTGTTTGAAAAGCAATAAAAGAATCGCGTTCGCGTACGTCGCACGGCTTTGCATTGAAGTGTTTCCGTTGTTTTGCGCGACCCTTATGAGAAAACTCAATGCAATTTACATTTTTCCCCATCAAACTCCGGCGCACCTTTATCATTATCGCAATGGAATTGCTGGTAAGTGTGCTCTAGCACAATAGATGTACATTGTGCTATTTTCAATCCGAAACTTTTTCATCGGTCGAAATCAACGAGGTCAGAAAGTTTCAACAAACACAACGAAGCCTCCGGAGAGAGAGAGAGAGAGAACTGTATAAGACGAGACTGAAAAAACTTACTCGATTTGTTGAAATGTGTCCTAATATGAATAAGTCGTCCATATTATACATGATTCCGAGGGTGAAGGTAATATGAAGAAAATTTTTTTACGCAAAGTAAAAACTACTATAATCTTATTGAAAAAATGTCGGACATTTCTCATTTTTTTATTTATTCTTTTTTTTTATGACAGTGTTGTGGAAAAGACGCTACGCCGCCTGTCAGTAATTTAAAATCAACTCGCAAATGAAAAATAAAAAACCAACCTGCGTTTCATGTGTTCTTCTGCAGATGTGAAGTTTTTACATTTTGTTCAAATATAGTCAAGGTGTTAGATACGCGAAAAAATAAACGTAGAAAAAAAACTCTATAATGTTCAATACCCACTTTATGATTTATTTTCTCAGTTTCAACAGGCTTGAAGAGTTTGGAGAAAATTATAATAAGCCACGCGTTGAATTAAAATACATTTTAAAAAAACGTTTCTATTTAATAGTTAGCACTCTTAAATAATAACAAATTTTTACTGAGTATGCAAATAATTTAAAATTAATCTAATTTGCAATAAAATAAATTTATTTTATAACAATAAATAAAATAAATAAAAATATAAAATAAAATACAAATATTTCCTTGAATATTACATAATGAAGTTCTAATGAACACGGCCGGTTTCGATTTAAAAATTCATCTTCAGAGGCATAAAAAACGCACTAAATATAAAATAAAATGAAAGAATACAAATGAAAATAACTATTAAATAAAGAACACATTTTTTAACAATCTATTTTACTAAAACTTTTATTATAATTAATCTAAATTTTTTTTTAGGACAATTCATTATGATATAATACTCAAGAAAATATTTATATTTAATTAAATGTTTTACTCATATTTATTTTATTTTTTTAATTTTATTTTACTTCATTTTTTCACTTTAGGGTAAGGATGATGACAAAAACGTCAAGATCAAATATCTGGAACCGCATGACAGGTTTCTGAGGTTTTGTCAGAATAACACTAGTCGTTTAAATATAGTATGAATGTGGTTTTTATAAAAGTGATTTGAGTGCGTCAAATTTGCAACCAAATATATTAAGCCTATTAACCTAAATCAATGCATTGAAAAAAAAACCATGTAATAATAACCTTGAAATTGAGTTTTCGAAATCCATTCAGTCTGAACATAATGCTTTCAATGATATTCCTAGTTACTATTGATGATAATCGTGTGTACAATAAAAAAAAAATGCTAAAGCATTAGAAGTATTACAGAGTGGGTATAATATTAAACTTAATATTTTTTAAATTTTTTAATTAACAAATGTTTCTGCTGGACACTGAACTTGCTTGCAATCTTAAGACTTCATTATATTTAACACCCGTGTACGTGGAAAAATCGCGGCAATTCAACGTCTCATTATTTTTACATTACTTTTTGAAGAATAAAAGTGGCTCATAAAATTTGAATCACCTAACAATCGCTGTTTTAATTACATAAGCTATATAATTTTGCTTACTTAGGTCCTCATTCTGATGTGCCACGAGATAACGATATGCACTGAAATTGAATAAGTAGCGTGGTGGTGTAAATTATAATATTTCTTCAAGTAACTATTTAAACCTCTGTAAATAAGGTAACCATTTTTTGTTTACATTCTTGATAGAAAAACGTTTCTTGTTCGAAAAATGTTCGAAATGTTTTAATCGCCGCTTGTATAATACTCTAAATCAGTGTTGATTTAATTGTACCGAGATTTCTTCAACGTTCATTGTCAAATGAATTTATAAATCTTCTGATTCTTCTACAAGTATAGTGGCTTACACTTTCATCTCACGAGACTAAGTTGATTTTTCTCGGCCTCATTATTTATACTAACATTTAGCTCATTCGACTGTTTTTTTTTATAAAGATTTTAATGTTCAAAATACAACGAACTACAGTGCTTATTTCGAATATTTTGTCAGTAACTTATTTTCATTTTTGATTTTTATGAAATTTGATACTTTTTTTTATTTCTGTTATTTATTGTTGATAACAAGATTTTGACGTATAACGAACACAATAAATGATTTACTCAATTTGTATAATACCGATTTTTTGGTGATTCAAATAAAAGCACAATAATAAAATAAAAGTTAATTTTAATCGAAAAAACATATAAATTAGTGCATTTAATTATTTTGTAAATAAATGTTTCTGAGAAATATAATACTAATAAATAGGTTATGGTGCATACCAAAGTCCAAGCACGCATGATTCCGGGTTTTAACTATAACTACTATAACTTTGGTTCTTCATAAGATATGATGTTAAAATTGACTATTTTAATGGAACTAATCAAGTGCATCCCTGCTCATCTATTTATAAAATATTAACGTGTCGGATTTTATAAAATATTCTCAAACGGAAAAAAAAGTGTAACTCATCCAGAACCCGGTCCAATTCGATTCGAAAGTAATATTATGTCTATCGGATCGGGACTGTATCGTACACAGTGACTGATATTGAACAGAAAAAAAAAACGCATTTGTATTTTCGGTAACAAAGAAACCCTGACGCACACTTAACTTCCTTATATTGGTCAAATGGTACACGTTATAATATTTCCAATCTTTTCAAAACAACGCTAGCATCGTTCGATCAATGTCAATGTCACTTCTGCTCTCGTACAATACATGTAACATAAAATTAAAATACCGAAATATAACGTTATTGGCATTCGCGTGTACCCGTATTACGTACGAACCATACACAGCGCCGCAGTCTACATAACAAGCTATAATAAGCGCTTACGGAAATTAGTTTGTAACTCGTCATAATTAATTGGATCGGTTTTATTATTTAAGCACCTTCGATATTACGCCGTTCAATGTATGCCCTACAAATGCCCTGTGCGTAACAGGTTCGCGGGGTACACGGAAAAAAAAAACAACGATGCGTTCCGCAGAAATATCGGAAATCTATAGTGTATTGCTGCGCGCTCGAGATCTGCACGTCAAGTTTAAATTACATCGGCTCTGGGACATTGAACGGTGAAAACAGATGTGCAGTTATGCGGATAAGGTTAGCCATAAACTATACAAATTAATAATTAAATGCACACCTCTAAATTCGCTTTGATTCATTGATTTAATTTTCAACCGAGTAACCCCAACGCCGCCACCACCACCACCATCACCACCACCGTCTGCAATTTGCATTTTCCTTCTAAACTTCAAGTTACGTTCAAATTGTCCCTGCTGATTCCAACCGACCTGTACGTAATGCCCCGATGACCAGGCCATGCGACATTGTCAATAATATATTATTGTCGTTCGGTGCTAGCGCATATCCTCTGATGACTGGCTTATACGTTCCGCGGTGCAAGATAATAACCAAGGGTGGCCATAAAACATTCAATCCCAAGTGTACCCGTTGGTCACATAAAACCTAACAGTTTCATTAGTTTATTCATTTGGTCACACCAAAGGCGTACTTTTTGGGGGTTAAGTCTTTATGACAATGTGTTTAAAAATTAGCTTATAAACCTTGCGTTATCACATTAATCATAGATCAAATACTTTAACAACTACAGTGTTTTGTATTAAAGCAAACGGAAAAATAGTTCCAAGAAAATATATGTATGCAAATATTAATATTAATAGTCTCACTGTTCTGCGCTCATTGGTTTCCCAAATAATATTTTCTAAATCTGATTTTTTTGGTAATATTACACGTCCGTGGAAATCGCACACGCTTCATATTTTTGAAGTACCTACTTGGACGCAAAGTGTTTTTTTTATTTCAAAAATTGTATTTTCACACTACTTATTAAATCTGAAACAGTCGATTTGTATAGTTGATCATCTAGTTGAGCGAAACATGACTGTTGTTGCAACTGCATCTTTCTTGTCCGCACTTTTTAAAACTTCTGCGGAAAAAACACTACTGCAATCAGATCACTTGCTTTATCCAGATAATTTCGAAGTCCTGGTCATAAGACCAAAGATGTATTCATAAAATAATAAAAGTATTGATTTTAATAAATGTAATCTATACTTTGTTTGAGTACAATATAAGAAAATCATAATTCCGCAATACAAAAATATTATTAACTGCCTATACTTTCTCCATCTCGACATGTATACTCGAACATAATTATTTAGAAATATTGTAATGTACAATCAATATTATCTGAAGACCTTTCGTTATATTTTGCATAAACGATTTTCCACTTTATACGATACAATCTACTCACGCAAATTTTTGGTCCGCGGGAGTAAGGAAATGTAATTTCCGTCGATGGTAAAACGCTGATGAGTCTTTTCATTAGATACAGCAATTTAAAATATCGTTCCGTGGTGCAAAACTTATGGGAAAATTCCCATTTCAAATCGGATCTCACCCTTAAAATAGCGGTGAAAGAAACTAATGAATGAAGTGCCAAAACAAAAAAACTAAATATAATACGGAAATTAATTACACATAGTTTAAAAATGTTAAACTTTTTTGCAAAAATCATCCACAGAATATTTTGTGAACCTGACGTTACATTCAAACAGTAGGTATTTGTAATTAATTACCGTTAGAATATCACAGTTACGAAACATGCAAACTATTATACATGTACTGTAATTAGGAATTTCTCGGCTTAAAAAAAGTGAAATAGGTATATGATGTTTAACTTGTACATCCGTTTACCTAAGAAAATATCGTTTATTTTTAAATCGTTGCTTTTAATTTTCCGAAATAATGTTGAAAAAAATATATTAATACATTTTTCTTATGATGTGCACATATTACTTTCGCTAAATCGTTTGGATATGAATAATTTAAGTGCTATTTTATTTAAAATTTTTAATTTTATCGTCGAAATTCATTAAATGGTTGACTTAAATATAAAATGTATTCATACACCGTTAAATAGTAAATGCACCGGAACAAAAACGGTTTTATAATCAACGTGTCTAAGTAGATAGATAAAAATGTTACACTTAAACAGTGAATGCTTATACTCGATTCATTGTATTAATTCGCTCAGTTGTGGATTTATCTTTTCAAAATCAAATATTTTGTTATTTGGAATAGTTTATTTGATTAATTTTGACGGTTTAACTTTCAGATTTCACTGTAATCATGTTCTTTAATTATTTAAATTTAAATTATTATCCTCTATTCATTTTTACGATAAGGTTTGCTTATAATATTAATATTGTTTAAAATTGTGTAAATACCATACACTAAATTGTACTATTATCTTGTAAACTAGAAAAATTATTAAAAATCAAGAATTTAATAAAAATTGAAAGCTGAACCGTAAACATCTTCAGAGAAATATGCCCTATAAAATGATTATCTTAGAATTACACAAAAATTATAAAATAAAAAGTACATTATTTATCTTCTCAAATAATACACTTATATTTACCAAACTATTGTCAACGAAATTGCCTTTGCCCAGGGATGCTCTTAAAAAAAAAAACAGAATTTGATAAACTCTATTATCGCTCTGTGTACATCCTGGTGAGACATCCTGTATATTTATTATAAACAGTTCACCTATTCCAGCTCTACGATAGAGAAATAAAATAGCTATTTTTATTTCATGTCTCATGGATATATTCCTTTTATACCTGGGATAATATTTCTGATTGGTGACATTTTACATTTTACATTTTAAATGTCAAAGACAATTTCTCACTCTTTGGACGTAATAAAGGTGGTTAACGTAGTTAGACATAAATTGAACTTCGTGTAAATCACTGTAGCATGGATACCTTATAGTAGTGTTTTTTGAATATCACGTCAAAGCAACGATGAATCATCACTTTTGAAAAACAGTTCTGATCGAAGCTCGGTATAATATGATGTGTGCATTAGATAAATACAATGAGTAATGAGCCATTTTATCATCTATAATTATGACTCAGTGTTTCGAGCAATAAAGATATTTTAATATTTTGTACTTATGTACTTTTAAATTTCAATTCTAAAAATAGGAAATTAAGTACTTTTTACTTTATTGTAATTTTAACTGTCTCGCTGTAATGCTGTTGTAACAATAAAAAAAATAAATAAATAAAAATTCCTCTTTTTCCTTTAAAATAACATTTTTCTAACAACGTGAATAGTAATTTTCAGATTTTAAATTTGATAATTCTATACTTATACAATTAAACATGAATGAGCCTGCATTCAATTTTCAGAAATAAAACATTTTTAATTGTTTAAAGTTTAATTTCAAAAGAATAATCGTCACTATCTTTATGTCAACGATTCATTTTGCAGTAACTCAAAATTAAAAATATTATTACAAACTGCCTTTGTCAACTCTTTGACTTTATATTGTTGGTATATATTATATTATGTGTGGCACATATAAAATTGCATTTGATATCCATAAAAAAAGTTATGTGCTTATTTTAAATATTTTAAAAATATTAATAATATTGAACGCAATTTCATTCAATGATATTTAATATTTTTTTTTAGAAAAGAAACAGAAACAGAAAAAATAAAACCCTTCTACAAGTATTTTCCTACTCCGATTTTTAGTTTGATTAGTAATCGAAAGAGTACCTATTTACGACAGTAAAACTTTAACTTTATAACCAATACATTCACTAGCCCCAAAAAAAAAAATCTATTAAAACTGTTTATGGACCAATATTGTTTATAAACGTGATGAAATGTCACAAGCTTAAAAATTATCAAATTTATTCCGGAAATCTACGTGTAACGACGATTTAAATTACCATGGTCCATAATTACAGCGAATATATGTGATTTACTACTGCTCGTCTAAAGTAGGTTATTTATTAATATTTTATACCAGACTATAACATTTAAAATGGTTTTACTTTACTCAACGACCCTATAGTCATAGTATTTATGAACAATAAATGTAATTTATAAAAGTACACGTCTATTATTTTAAAGTTTATATTTTTGTAATTTGTAAAGTCACACATTAACTGCACCACTTAACAGAGTTGTTAGGAGAAGTTGACTTACGCGGACGAAGATCAATAGTGTTCTAAAAATATATTTGGTTATACGTTATATTGTATATCTCAAAAGGAAATTAAACGTACAGCGGTCGGATAGCAACTTAATTTGAAGTACTTATATTTTTAAAAATACATTTTGTTTTATGTACGTCAAAATAATAAATGTCGGATTAATTTTATAAATTATGAAGAATCACAATCCACACAGATTAATATCAACGGCTTACTTCAAATAATCAATTTCTATTAATGAAAACGTCTGTTTGTTCCACGGAGCACACACTTATTGATTTATTCTTCGAAAATAAAATAGAAGTACCTACACCCGATGTATAATATAATGATATACCTACAATCTACATCAATTAATAGAAAATATATGAAACACTGAAAAAACTTAACAATATCACAGATATCTATATGCAGCTTTTAATTTCAGTACTGTACGTCTATTATTTACATATTCGTATTAATTTAAAAGAAATGTAAACATTGAATTAATTATGGCTAATTAACATTGCTGTAAACTGTACCGCGCAGTGCTCTCATAATTTAAACAATTATTGTAACAACTATGTTTAAGTAATAATTTTTACACTGTGTCACATAGGTACTTAAACTTGAACCTTCGAACACGCGAGAAACTTATTGTTGGATGTTTTATAAAACTGCATGTTTTGCAATAAAAATGCCGTCGAATTGAATTTAAATTTCGACCAACGCCATTCATTTGAGAAAAGCTTTTTCAATATCATTGAACGCGTTGACAAGAGTTCACTTTCAACGATGATATAGTAAATATTGGGTTGTGGATATGGAAAAGTATTAAAAGTATTTAAAATATGTTATGAATGTGCGCACGACTGTTATACGCGTTAATAAGTAAACAATAAATAACAAAGAATTTCAAGAATAGTTTTTGTGGTGAAACATTTTTTTTCCTACCGATGATCATAGTTTATACTTTCACCGCTCAGAAAAACCAATTTGATGTAATGAAATCGTTGTTTTTCACGAGACACCATAAGCACCGGCTGTCACTGTGTATAGGTGGTCAGTGTATATTATGAAATATGCAGCCACCAACACAAACGGTATCAGAAATATCTCAACTACGTTGACTGATACAACAATATTGTGATATAACTTTGCCCGTTGCAATCATTAGAAACATATTATCGAATAACGTCACCATTTATTAGGTGAAAAACGTGTAAATGCGTATTAGAATTAAAATGCGATTTACGTTCGGCGCATGTGCGCCCGTAGGAAAAGTTTTTTCGGGAGGGTGGGTAGTGGCGAAAAAAAAAACCTAACCTAATTTAGTTGTAAACAAATACAGACGATATGGTATTATGGTTATCGCATACACTTTAATACTGTTAACACCGATTCGTAATTTATGCGCTTACGCGTTTGCCGCACGCACGTGTGATGTGCGCAACGGCTAATTTACATGTCAATGTCCCACCAAACGGTCGAGTTGAATGCACGAAGACGCCTCGGAACCGATCACGGTCAGGAACGACCGAAACACCTGGCGCGGCGAATGATTATTCCGAACCGCAATCGCTCAGAGTGCACCGGAGCCGAAGGACATCGTCGGGCACAAAAGCACCACGACGTGTATGGAAACAGCCGCGGCGAACGAACGTCTATACGTACTTAGCCGCACGGTTCGCGGTTATTATGATTCGCTGCTAACGACGTAAATGGCCGATCCGTGTCCTCGAAAAATAACTGATCTCGAACCGCAAAACGAATGCACCCGCCCACGCGCTACTTAAGTGCGCACACGCGCGTACGGCCGGCGCTCGAACGGAAAACATTGTATAGCTGCTGTTTTCCGCATATTTCGGAACGTAGCCCTGAGCATTTTACATTCCACTGCTCGTGTACGTATATGATAATATTATAATACGACCGGGACCGAAATGGATTTGCGCTATGGCGATGCGCGCAGAAATCTAAGACTTCAGTGTCCTTTGCCAAGACCAATGAAATTTACATTCTCTATCATTTTGTATGCATTTATTTCGAAGTACAAGTATTGTATAATTGTTATCATAGCAGCAGCTAACGTATGTAATCGTGATGTAACTCTTCTAATTTACTATAGTTACTACTGCTGGCTGCTAATCAGATTCAAATAGTTCAATGAAAAATATTTGTTTATAATTATATATTTTAGTTAGTTATATAATAGATAATAGAATTTTAAAAAAAGTGGCAGTTAATAATTCTCAATATTTTAAATTTTGAAATAATTAGTTCAATAACAATGAATCCCTAACAAATATGGTAATATTCCAAGATATAATCATTATTGCATAAGAAACTAAAATAACTTAACTAAAACAATACCACTGCAAGGTATTAAGTAATAATTATATTTATATTAAATTAAAAAAATATATAGTTTGAGCGTTTAATAACGTTACCAATTTTAATCGATTTAATATTACTTTCCTAGACCAATATAAGAAAAAATAAATACATTTTTCAGTTACATCAAGAATCCAAAACAAAAATGTTCACATTTCGTAAATAATATGTATAAATACTGAGCATTTTGATTTTTTTTATCTCAGACCTCAGTATTTTTGTTATATGCCAATTAATTAATTTAATACATTCATTTAATTAGTACCCATAGATACCAAATCTTTAAATTTATATATATTATTTCATAATGTAAAAGATGATAGTAAATACATTAAGTACTGCATAATTCAACTCGGTAAAATAAACACATTTTATTTTTATTGCAAATTACGAGTACTTCTAACTAACGTAAATTTAAATAAAAATGTCTTGATGTATTCGTTTGAAATAAAACAAATCATTTTTAATTCATGATTTTTCATTATTATCCATTCAGTTTTCACTACACGATCTTAATTACGGAAGACTTGTGTGTATATTTTAAATTAAATGTATTCTGTTTAATTATTATTTTTTCAATCGTTTAGTATTTATTGATACAGGTACTAATAATACATACACGTTGAATACGTTTAGACATACAATAAAAGAAAATAACTACTGCTCTCCAGGTAAGTTATTTTGTATCGTTTGCAAATTGATTTAAATAGAATTGCAAACACAATGTAATGTATTATTACACGCTCTGATGTGAATTATTTCGCTTGAACTATTAATAAAATACATGAGTACAATGTGACATCACTTCAATACCCCGAATATCTTTCCGTATCCAACCGTAATACGCCTCGCCATGCGGACGGGTATACATATCATCAATAAAAAAGAATTTGTGTGTATTAACCTATGTGATATGTGTACGGCGGTAACGCGTAACTATAGGAATCACTTAAAAAGTATAATGCCTTCCTCCGCACCATTAGACGAGGTCACACGACCGACGTATAATACCCGTCGACTCCCATGACGTACACCCTAACCCGTATTACATTCGGAACCTGTAGCCCAAATAATATACTATACAATATGATGTATGATTATACAGTTTTGAAATACCAATTGTTTGATACAGTTCCACGCGTTCTGGGAGAAACTTTAAGAGTTGAAACATAAGCAATTCATTTTTATAACTCTTCGGTAATATCGGTTATTTTCAATATCAGCTTATGGTTATCAATCTCAACTGTCGGATATGTTATCGTTTTTATGTCGGTTTATCGGGTATCGGAAAAAAGTCATATTGGCTCACCCTCCTAGCCTGTAGTACACGCAGTACTGCAAGGGGTGGAAATCGGAATCGTTACATCGGTATACTATATAGTAATCAGTATCGGTAAATAAGCAATCATTCGAGTGGGGATGGTTCGGAACGATTCATACGTAGTGTATACACGTGTACAATGATGAATCGCAAACGGGTTAGACATCCTCTTGTAGAATCCTCACCCCCCGTCAAGTTCGTGTAATAATGAGCTGTTATACGTCGGTGGAAGGTGTATAATAATAGTGTGTTGAGTGACTACTACTGCAGCGTACACCGAGCACAACCGCTAGCCGAACGAGCGTAAAGTAACGCTTGCGAGGGGTCGTCGTTGACGAAATTGACGACTTAATCTCAACGAATGCCAACTCGGAAAAAATACGACCACAATTTTTCTTCATCACAGTGAACGTTGTAATGGCGCGGGCAACGTGTATGCGAGGGATTGGAATCGTTATACAATCAACCGAATTGACGAATTAGTAATCACTCGAGACGGCCGGATAGTTTGGATTAATTTACAGTATATGTACACATGTTACGACAATGATGAATCGAAAACGAATAAGACATTTTAGAACGCTTTCCTCTTTTCTTGACCTTCCCTCCCTCCCCCCCCAATCGAGTTAGTGTTATAGTATACTAAAGTTAATATCTATTTAGGTGCTTATATAATACCGTATATAAGTACTATACCTGCATACTGAGTGTACAGCCGCGGGGCGAGCGTTAAGTGACATTGGCGAGGGGTCGTGATTATCGAAATGACGACTTAATCTCAACGGGGACGTCAACCATAAGGAAAAGTGAAGAACGATATTGTTCTCGTACGCGTGGACGACCAACCCGTCAGCCCGCGGCGGCACACGTGCCGAGTTCGCGAACAACTTTTAACGTAATACCTATTGTACGTTTGCGCGTAGGCGGAGAAGAGTTGTTACCTGGTGCGTCGTCTAACGGCCACTGCACGTGAACGGCGAACGGAAGGGACGACTTGGACTTGGACGACAGGACTTCTCGTGGAAAGTCAAGCGCGATCGCAGGAGACGGGCACGTGTACGGCGAATACGCGCACCCGGTGCACACGTGCGCACATTATACGTACGCGGTTGAGCGAGTGTGTCATTCACTATTATTATTATTATTATTATTATTACTACGAGCGTGTGTGTCCGACCGACGAAGGGGTTGCGAGGAGAAAACGGGGAAGAAAAACAAAAAACTGGTGGGGATGAAAATTTTTTAAAAAAAAAAAATACGTCTAATTCAGCGGTGAAATGTTCGCACACACAAACACACACACACACACACAAGCACACAAGCACACACGCGTTTGAACGAGCAACGACGACGACACCGCACAGCACCGCCGCCGAACACGGACCGACGCTAACGTCGCGGCGCGCGGATCCCGCCAAAGCAACCGTTGCCGCCGCCGCCGCCGCCGCCGACGCCGACGCCGCTCCGCGGATAATATGCGTTTTCACTCGCCGCCTCATCGCCTCGCACCGCGTGCACGCGCGCATCGTGCCCACCCGCGTCGACCGGAAGTGCAGCGGCGCCGACACGGACACACGACGGCATCCCCCGCGGACGAGACATCGCGGTGCGCGACGTCACTGCACGCGTGCACTCATCTCTCACCACGCCGCCGACGAAACCTCGGCCACGGGCCGGCGAAACAACTGCTGCTCGTGTGCACCGGCACTGTCAAAATGTCTGTGCATAGGCCTCGTCTATACATGCACTCTCGCGAGCTCGACTCCCCGTTTTCTCATGGAATAAGATTAAGCGCACGTCCCCTGCTCCCTCACCCCATACAAGACACAGATTAGCGACCTTGGTTTATTTTGAACTAAAAATTTATATAAGTAAAGAGGATCATCTTATTTTTACGTTATAACAATGGGTTAATTCCATTATAATACTAATACACTAAAAATTATGTCAAAATAATGCGCCTAACACAGATGCACGGTTGCAAGCACAGACTACCTAAGATGAGCCTATGGGCCCATACCACAAAGGGTTCCCACGCCCCTCAACAAAAATACTCTTTCAAACATTTTGACATAGATATGTTTTATGGCTCGCTACGTTATTTCCGTTTATCTCTGTGGCTCGAATTCGTTTGTTCTGTCCTACTATATTTCAGTTATATATTATTATTGTTACTACTTTATCGTATTGGCTAATCTGCGGAAACGCAAAATCGGTCAGGAAAAATAATCCGTTGTGTCCGTAGCAAGCAAATATCCGTGTTGGTATGCATAATATAATTACAAATACGCGTTAAATATACAAAACAATATTTTAAAAGGGCGTTACACAGGAGTTGTGTAGTACAGGAAACATACCAAATTAGATTCTAATTTTTAATCTTATTCATTTTTACATTTCAAAGCCTCAAAATTTTGCATAGTATAGTTCAAAAAATAAACTTTAAAAATTATCGGGGTGTGTAAAAAAAATATGAGTTCCACGTACGGGCCATACCTTAGGTTCATACCACAGGTTAAAAACTAATGATTTCAAAGAATGACAATTTACTTTTTGTACTTGAATTTAATGTGTATTGTATAATTTAATAAAAAATCATAGTGATAATTTTTATTATATGAATTCAATAAAAAATAGTTGCTGTCAATTTATTTCATAGTTTAATGAAGATTAAAGAATTAAATAATAAAAAATATTTATATTCAAATCGGATATCCTGGTCTCAATTTTCTTTAATATTGTATTGAATAATTGTGTTTTTAAATTAAACATCTTATGCCCTATATAGTATACACCAGGGTGTATACTATATAGGCTATGAAAGGGGGTCTACAAAAAATAGTCACTTGTCTTTTTTCCAGGTATTGTTTTTCAAACAATGGGCGAACAAATATTTGAAAATTAAAAATTAGAATAAAAATATACCAATTTGGTCAAATTTGTAAATATATTGTTTCTTTAATTGTATTAGCCTTTATATAGATTTTTAAATTTCTTTTTAAAAAATAATAGTACAATTTTTAAAGAACCTTTATTTGGACAAAATGCAGAACTTTTCTTCTAGCTGATGGTTTGTAAGCTGTACTGCTATTTACCAAGTTGCTCGTTAAAAGCACTAGAATAGTTGTGGTGTTCGGTGTTTTTTTAGCCAACTATTGTTCCTTCGGTAGTTCGGTAGCCGACTAGTCCAACAAGTTGAGGTTTCGTTCTATGAGTTCGCTTTTTGTGAAATTCCAAAGTTCGCTGTAAAGTTGTTTCAGCAAAAATAAAATTTGACATATTTGGAAAGCACGCATATAACATAAACAAGTTCAATTTCGAACAGTAGTTCGTAAATACTTTGAAATACGGAGCAAACTTTGAACAAACGTTTCGAAATAACTAATTCTAAAATGTAATTAATGTTTTATGAATGGTAACTGATAACTATATGTTCAATGTTTGAAACATAGTACTATTTCACAATAAAAATATATTGCCAAATCAAATTCCCTGAAAAACTTCAATGCAACTTCAATTAAATAATGACGACCTTAACTCGGAATGGTTATTCCAAAGTTATAATTCATAATTATTTTGAAATTCAAGTATATAGACTATATAGAGGCACTAATACCAGTAATATTTGATGGAAATAACATACATATATATTTATGTTACTTATATTCTTAGTTTTTATAAGTTATTTTACTAAAACGAAAGTATAAATGATTGGGCGAATTTGGAAATTATTATGAATTTCATCTCCCAACACTTACTTTTATTTTAAAAGTGAGTAATTTTTTTATTTTAACTACAGAATTATACCTGAGATGAACTTAAAATACTACTCTAGCGAAAGGGATGAGAATCGAAAGATTTGACTAGGTCAATTTTTTGTATATAGAAGTTTTGAAATTCGAAGTACTTCAAAACCTAGTGTCTTTGTGAGTTGTTTGTCTATGTTTGTTGTTGTTGGCTTTTCAAATACCACGGAGCAGCCAAAAATCTATTGGACAGTATGTAAGACATATATATTTAATAAGCAATTATATAATGTATTTCAGATAAATACAAACAAGATCATTTTTTTTTTTGTTAAATTTGATAAAATATAGTGGTGCCATTGTATATTAAAAAAACTAACCATAGGTCACACAGCCTAATTGATTACCCTGGACTAAGAGTCCATCGCTCCCATTGTTTTTTTTTTAATTGTTTTAAAATATTTAATCGCGGAAAGCCCACACACAAATTTCAAAATTTTTAATTTTTGCAAAAATATTTAGCACTTAATTTGTAAGACCCGTTTCTAAGTCCAAATCATGATTTTTAAAGCCGGACGTTTCTCCCCGCTCTTAGAGCACACACTTCAGAGTCGCGGTAGATGGCATTTTTTATAGCAAATAATAGTATACTGTCCTGTTGCTTGTTATTTGTAGCCCATAGTAACGGTCTTATTACAAACAGATCCCTATTTTGTGGAACTTTCCGATTAACAGTACTATTCGCGAATAAATTATTGTTTGCGACCTTTTGAAATTAAAAATAATACCTATATAGCTTCATCGAAAGATTCGCAACACGCATTTTCTACCGAATACGAAACGATACACATCAGCCGATGCATTGATCACTTCGACGGAATAGAAGCCCGTATACCTCGAGGGAGTGCCGATTATTATTGGTCAGTACTTAGTCGTTTGGCACTTTTTTGGTTTCGCCATGCGAATAGTCGCGTCGGTAAGGCTCTGCTCGGTACTTAGATGATAACTTTTACACCACACGGAGAATACGTTTACGAATTGATCGATGGTATTGGATTGCATCCTTAGGTGTGCGGTGGTGCTCTGGTGCTATGACTAACCCTGGAATCGGCTATCCAACGTATACGTGTAAAGTGAAATGCGGACTCGCCGACTTGTTTGAAATCGTGCCCGCTAATTCATCTCTGATCCCTCAAGCGAACTTACGAATGGATGAGAGGTATAGTATTATTTATAAACTATATAGATTCGGCGTTTCCCTACCTAGGGTACGCGAAATGGTCAGTGAGAGAAAAAAAAATGATTAAAAACTTATAGAACTTTTTTTTTTGGTCTACATTAACGTAATATTAATGTATATTGGTTCGTTATACGAACCATGTATGTATTATGTGTTATTGTAATTTTTTAATGTACCATTAAAATGTTAATTTTTCTTTTTATAATATAATATTATAAATAAATATTATAACGTTGATGAGCTCGATATTTAAGTAAGAATCAAAAAAAAAATAAGCCATTGACTATGGGGGGTACGCGAAACACTGATGAGATGTCGAGGCACGCGTATGAAAAAAAGGTTGAGAAACGATGTATTAGAAGCATAACGAGTAATTTTTACGTCATTACTTGTTCGCGTTTTAATTTTAAATAGTTAACGAATATTATTAGTTATTAGTTTATTACACTCCACCAGTATACTCCACGTCTCCACCCTTGTTCAACGCACCCGCCCGATTCCTAAGAATAACAATCCAGTAATTATGTAAAACGGCTGTTAATCTAAACCTACTTGTTGTAACAATAATACAATTTATATACTTCCGATGAAAAAAAAAATATTATTATTACTATTGTTATGACTATAATAAATTATTATTATCAAACCACAATAGAAACATAAGAAAACAAACAACGTGTAATACACATAATGACAGAGTTTGTTATTTATCGAACACCACAATAATAGTATAACAGTTCCTAGTTAGAAATAAATTATATATAATTATTTAGTCTCAATTCGTTGGACCAGTATTTTCCTTTCGAAATTTGCTGATAACCCCCTGTCTGATCCAACGGTAACGTGATGTGATATTCGAGGCCGTTGATGATTCTTGTTTTCCATTATATGCCACCTCGTAGATCGAAAAAATCATATAGCCTGGTGTGGGATTTTCGAACGGACAATGACTTTGGATATCTTAAAAGGTAAGACATAGTAAAACATATTTAAGCTGACACAACTTTTAGACTTTTTGTTTGGGATTGAGTAAAGTTTTTGCACCACCCGATCAAACATACGACTGTACCACTATAAATCGGTGGGCCAAGATACGAGACGAAAAGTGAATGTACCTATGTATATATATATATATTATATATGTATATATATATATATGTATATATATATATATATATATGTATATATATAGTCATCGAGTACAGGGCCGTATTTTGGGGAAGCTAAGGGTAGTTTTTTTTTAATTTAAAACTTTTTATTTTTAAATAAATTATTTTTTTAATTTATTTCCTGTTTTATTTTTTAAATTTATTTTTCTAGACATTCAGTAACATATTCTCGGTTTATTAATAATTTTAATATAAAAAAAAATTTAAATATCCATACATTTATACACATTTTAAATTAATTTTAATTTTTGTTGCTCCAGAGCGGCAGGTTGCGAAATACAGCCCTAGCGGGATGAAAATTTGGTTGTCTGGGCGAAATGAGGTCTTATTTAGTAATGTGAAGTTCTTGAGACGGTAGAGCATGGAAGTTTTTTGTAGTGCGAGGTTCTTTTTGGGGGGTGGGTATAGAGCTAAACAGCGTTGATGACGTGGCAATATAATGTGAACTTGGACATATTACGTCCCGTGTAGATGCTGGAATCTCAGCATATAGGAGGTACATGCGTCGGTAACCACTTCGTCAATTTTATGGAGCCGCAAATTAGCTACCTATCCACAGCATTGCAGACTAACTGGTAGATCGGGCGCACTTTAAACGACCGTATCCAACAAAGCACAAGGTTCGTAGCGATGAACAAATATGTTTTAGAATTTTAGACTTATGTATTGCTATACCAGTTTTTTACCCTTGTTCCATATTTGGTAGATATTTAATTTTTTTTTGTTTTGTATACATAGTATTTTTCCTCTATGTTTCCAACGTTTAATATTTTAAATTTCTTTTAGTCACTCTTCAACATTTATTCTTGGTTTATAATTAATTTTCATATTCACTATTTGTAAATAACTGTACATTTATATTTTTTTTGGCGTTTTTTTTTTGTTCTCCTAAATGTGACCCTGAATTGAGATATAACGGCCTAGTGTTATGTTGATTTATTGAATCAGTTACGAGTATTAACGAGTCGACCGCGGATATGATGTAATTTACGAGGTAACAATAATAATAATTATAATCAATACAAATACTAATCGCCCCGCTTGATGAGTAACGAAATGGTAATATGGCGTTGCCGTCGAGTGGTGCAGATAGATGCGAAACGCCCTTTTTCAAATTACGGTCGGATTTGGTCAGTGCACTTAATCGAACTGCAGCCGCTTGGTTCAACATTCACTTGTCAGTAGTCATCTATTTAGTCATGTGGACTGGGTTAGATAAGCTTAGGTGTACTTTGGTCTGATAGGCTCACTGTTTTGTAAAAGAAATCGATCCTTACCTAATGATTATAAAAATCGACCACTAGCGTATAAAAACATTGAAATTCTCTTTTTTTTAATTATAATGAAAACTACCGTTTTATTTAACATATTTTATAGTCTCTCAACCGTTAACATTTGGTTATTTACGAAGAATAATTCTTTATTTTACCTAATATTTCTGTAAATTTAATAGCATCCAATATATCTTTTTCAACAGTCATAAGCACAAATGCTTCGAGGTGATCTTGATTTATGAAAGATTTTATTATCTTTATATTTCATTCTAAATTATCTTTCACAGTTAACTTGTTTAATCATTGTATCGAAATAAATTCGACTGCAGCATATCAGTTGCAATATGCAGGTGAATGCATATTCTATTGGTGAACACAATTTTTTGAATACATATTAGACATGACGTTTAATCTTGATTTTTGGTTTTTGATTTTCTGCTGGAAGTCATACATTTATAATTAAAGTTTATTTATTTTAAATGAAAATATTTGTTAAATTAAATTGAAACTTTATTAAAAATTGATTGAATTGGGTCAACCATCAACAGGTATATCACGATGAAATAAACATAACAAGATAAAAGTTTTCTGTACGAAAATACTGAGAAATATTTAGGCTACACTTAATGTTATTTATTTCTATACTATTCAATTCTATTTGTACACATAATACATCATATGTATTTATATATCATGGTATAGAATAATACAGTAGTTGACTAAATTATTCTTTTGTGGTATTAAAACTAGTTATATGTCAAATACATTAGCTCGTAGGTCTGGGCATAGATTTTTTACTATCGAAACACGTAATAACTGACAAAACAGTTTTTCATATTATGTGATACGCTGGAAATCAAACTCGTATACAATTTAATCTGGAATAATAACATAAACAGTGCTTAGGTCTGTATTTAAAAAAAAAAAAAAAAGTTTTCAACAATACGTACAATGCACGCGCGTGATTTTGTACCGGCCCCTGGATCACAAGATATGACACAGGCCCACCTAGCACAGTCAAAGCCCGAAGTGACAAACTTTATCGTACGCGCACTTTTCTAACAAGTCGAAAATAACAACGAATCCCTCGAAATACGTAGTATGCGGTATGGTCGCGCAAACGTGCATGGAAACGCACGGATTGTTCGATATAAACTATCGACAGACGAAAAGGTGAAAAAATAAAAAATGTTATCGGTGTTGCCGTCGACCGCGGCCACGAACCAACGGAAACCATTTTTCCGCGACGGCCGGCTTGTGCATCGCTAAAAGCACGGTTTGCTCAACGACATTTTATCATCACCGTCTATTATTCCCAATTACTTTCTCGAGTCCAAGCGTTTGAATAAACGTTCATACGTATATCCAGGCGCGTACACAAAAAAATATTTTTTTTTTGGGGGGGGGGGGGTTGGACGTTTTCGGTTTGTACATTTTCGTACATGATATATTGATATATACATTTTCGTATATAATCTAACCTAACAAGAAGTTTACACCATTTCAATTATAGTACTATTTATTTCTCATAAAAACGTCATTATTAAAAAAAAATTGTGGAGGGTTTGAACCCCTAGAACCCCCCCCCTTGTATACGCGCCTGCGTATATCGATTAATATGATGTCCCGGCCCGTTCGCATCGTCGACCAGTACTATTTATGAGTAAAACGATCGTCTTACAAAATATGTCCGCGTCTAGTGCACTGGCGATTGCGATTATTATCGGATCTTGTCTGCCATCTGTCGGCCAACGCCGAAACTCCCGTCGCCGGTGCACTGCTCGCGCGCGCACGCACGTAAAACGACGTGCACCGGTCGCCGTCATAAGACTGACGTCATCGGTGCTCATTTAAATATAGTTTTCGTTTATTCCATCGGAACCGTCGCTCGTCGTAGAAGTGGTTCCGAGCTCGGACAGCTCGCTCGTCCTCCGACTCATTATTCGACAGCAATGAGTTTAATAATAAGCGCAAACTCTGTGTACAAGATGTACGATTGGAAAATTGTGTAAAATTGTGTAAAAATGTACACGATTAGTGAATAATAAAAAAAAATAAACTCTTAAACTGTTTTATGCGTGTTTATTATACGAGAGAGAAACGGAATTAAAAAAAAGTTTATTATCACTTTCTTTTAATTCGATGTATTTTAGTACACATTATTGTACTAATAGATTCTAGATGAAGCCTACTTAAGTACACATATAAATAAGTGTATTAAAGTGCTTTTATTCGTTATGAGGGTGAGTTTTAGGGATGGCTTTTAAAATGTTAATGTCAATCCATATTTTCGTTTCAACTTTAACATGCAGGTTCCAGGAGTATATGAATAATGATCCATAAAGCATACATAAGACTTGAACTATTTGATACATTAAAATGTTCTTTAACGGAATAGCTTACTTTTAGATATTATTAATAAATACAATAATTACAATACATAATATGACTACCTATATTTTGTGCGTAAATAATAATATAAGACTGCAATTTAATATTCAACCAGATATGCTAATGGAGATGTTTTATAAATGAAAATGAATATACAGTAGCAAGCAGTCAAGTCGTTATACATTGCAATGTAATATGAGAAGTTGATAAAAGTAAAAAAAAAAAAATGCAAATAATTCCAAACAATATCCGCTATTAGTTTAATGACGCTTGGCATACATCCAAACACAACAATAACTCTGCACATTTTTAACACAATAAAGGAGGGTATAACAACCAAATATTTGTACACAATACAAAATATATTATAATTTATTTAATTGAAATGG
This sequence comes from Periphyllus acericola, assembly GCA_949715065.1. Taxonomy (NCBI): domain Eukaryota; kingdom Metazoa; phylum Arthropoda; class Insecta; order Hemiptera; family Aphididae; genus Periphyllus; species Periphyllus acericola. The sequence continues at coordinate 23,576,285 of OX454270.1, read as the reverse complement.
TTACAATACCGTTATTATTACTTTTTTTTTGCAAAACCCCAGGTCATTCTTATTATAAGTGTAACGCCGGTAATCTCGTTATTAAAGTACCCGAAAGCCGTAATATCGAAGTGATAACCGCAGTAATTATCAAAATGTTCTATTCATCTATACTTACTTATGGCTATTTCCTAAGTATTTTTTGGTACCAAAATGATTAAAATTGTCTACATAAAGTTCCGGTGTAGTTATAACTATTAATATTATTTGTATAAATTAAATAAATACTTTTATAATATTTATACTGAATTATAGTTATTTTTTCACCCACAATAACAATATTTGTATTATTAATACCTACAATTTTGAAATTAAAATTACTGTTGGTCTACTCACTAAAGCCCCCGAGTCTGTGGTGCGAGTATATGGGCTCATAATTGTGAGAAAAAGAGAAAACAAAAATAAATTACTATATTATAATAAGATAAAGAGTATTACTAAGAACATAAAATAAAAGATAATATTTTAACGTGTTTTAAAGAAAAAAATGACAAAAAATTTAGGTAGTTATAATGTATCGTTAATATTACATGAGAGTATTGCCAAAAGAAGATCATTTAATTTTAAGTGCAGCGCAAGTTTTACAAAATATAAACAATGGATTATGTATTTAATGTAAAAACTTAGCAAACAAAATGAATAATAAACTGTAGTACATAATGTACTATACTCATATAACGATCAACGTTACAATAACAATAAACAATATAGTAATTACTAATAAGTATTACACGTAATAAAGACTAAGGACAATTTATGTTATCTTAAAAAAATTGGCTAATCTTTATACGTAATATTGGCGATGTCAAGTTCCGAAATTAAAATATTTATTTTAGTATGGTCCCAGATTATTTTAAGTACATACTACACTAGTGGGGTTCGAGATATTTTTTGGTAATAAATTATAAACTATAAACATTTTCTTTCCTATTTCAACATATTTAGGACTGTCTATGATCAATGTTTCACTACGCGTATGGTTTAAAAAGGTTTTTGCTGAGATCATAAAAATATAAACTTTTGGAACCTTACAAAATATGACAAGTCAAAACAAAATATAAAAAAAAAACAATTCTGAGTGAAAGAGGTCGGGTGAAACAACTAATACATCTAAAAATGGTCTAAATATAGTAGTTGAACAACATTTTATAATCAGGTAGATTTAACTTTTGCAAAAAAAAAAGTTCATGTTGTTGTATAGATAATGTATGTATGTTTCGAGTAGTTATAATACGATTAATATTTATAGAATAACAACCAAATAAATAAATGCTTAAGAAAAATAAAATGCGAGACGAAAGTACCTACTAGATGGTGTATAGGATTCGATTCTTTTTACCCTATTTTACTCTGTATTTCTCAATTGTTCGGAAAACTGTTGAGAAATTCAAAAAATTACCCTCTCAAAGTATCAACCAGATTTTTTTTCTTTTCAGAAAAGTATCAAGTTTGTACACACCGGGGCAATCCTTCTGGTCGAAATCGTGAACCTACACAGACAAAAAAAAAATCATGATACGTAATTCATCAATACCAATACAATATTACAATCCTCATTTCACTCAGAATCTAAAATACGCATACAATATAATAATAATAATTTGAAAATAGTACGTTATTATGAACTGATATATCTTCATGTACGTATTACATAATTATTTCATTCGGAAAGTAGTGCGCGCATCAAACACATCGATCTACCACAGTGTTCTTACGACCGGACTTAAACCGTGCGGATCACTGCAGGAAAAGATAAATATATTTTATACTTGCCGAGCAAAATAAAAACAAAAGCTCGCGGCGCGCATCGGTTGGGCTGGGGTTTCGTGAAGGCCGGCCTGTGTACGCGCGGTAATAATAATTTAGATTTATATCAATACGTTATAAAAAATATTTATCACCGTCTTTTATCGGCCTCTGTTTATTACGTGCCGACACCTTCTCGTGTCCTTAGCTAATTGTACAAGAAATGTCATTCGGACGATATTCATATTATCTGATAGCGCGACTCCCACGTCCCACGATCTTTTATGTCTTAACACTGTACACGCGTACCATATCGCAGCTCGTAAATCTACCCGCGCGTTACCAGCAATTATACACGCTGACCTCGTGCATTTTATCCACCTGAAAATGTATGCTTATATCACCAACGCGCATTTGCACAAGGGGCATCAATGTCTTTGAGGATTTACATGTTGAAGGCGGATGCCGTAAATCATAACACGTAAATATAGGAGTAATAGATGTGATAATATTCACCTATAATGACACATCAATAAACGCAATATATTTATATTTATAGAAGTACTATTAATTATTCGACATAATATCTAACATAATCTAAAAATCTATGCATATAATCAATGACACCTTTACATATTAAAACATACCACGTACACCTATATTAGGCTATAACCTATATTGTGTGACACACTGGTAGCTAAATAAAGAAGAGAAAAAAAATCTATATTGTATTGTTCCTTCTCGATTTACCATTATCAAGCAACATATTAACATAATAATTATGTTACATTTCGTCATTTCAAGAGCATAATAATCGCATGTAATAATAATAAGAAATATGAACTGTACAGATTTGCTGAGAGGAATATTCATTTTCTCCTTTTAAAAAAATATACCAACAAGCTTAGACCGAATATCAACCATTGGTGTATATAACCAGTTTATACCTTCGCAGATTATGACGACACAAATCTATCAACATTTTTTACACAATGAACGACATTTTGACTTTTGTGATACGAAGATAAGAAACATCTCTCTCCAATTTGAGGCCTCACATTGACTTTTTCTGGTGAATATAATTGTGATTGTTTTTTTTTTCCACGCCGTTATAATATATATTTACTTAAGTTTGATTAAAAATTGTTTAAAAGATGCTTTAATAATGAGATAACGTTTTATTTTTATTCACACTGTCGAATCATCAACATAATATGACTTTGATATAAGGTTTTAAAACCAACCATAAGACTCGTTGTACATCGTTTTTAGGATATCACTCTGAATTAAACACTCCCATATAGTGAATAATCTGCCTTAAAGTCTTGTGAATTGTTATTATATCAAATGTGAAAATCACGTACGGGCTATAAATTAATAAACAGCATCATTCGTCAGTTCTGCAACGTGGACCTGACCTAACCTACGTGAACGCAAATAATAGAACAGGTTTCCGACGGAGGTGTGTGTTGTATACAGGTACATGCGTATTATGTATAATGCACACAACTCAAATGAATGGCTAATGCACGTCATAAAAAGGACAAAAAAATATATTATATGGACTCGGTTACGAGACAACGGTCAAACGATATCACCGGCGTGGCCAGGACTTCTGTGTAGGAGGGAGCCATAAAGACTGCACCTTTATCACGGTTATATAGTTTGTTGTCTTTTATTTTTCCACACGACATAACGGCTGTCAAATAAAACATTGATGGCTACATTTGGCAGGAAACTAAAACAAATTACACAATCGGATGATTGATTGTGTTACTATAGGTAGATGAACGAAAAAAAAAACAAATAATAATAATACCGTTTATGGTGGGAGGAGGGGAGGCATAGCCTCTCCGCCCACTCTTGCAGCCACTTCACAGAACGATATTAATGTACAACCATAATGGTGGACACACTTTCGACGGTCTAATCCCGTATAATTTATTCATAACTTTTTACACTTTTTTTAATGAACCCGTGTAATGTATGATTTTTATCGCTATATGTATATCGCTCTCTCCCCGCACGATTATTAATCCTTGCTGCTCTACATTTTTCGTCTGTTTCAAATTGTAGTTGAACTTAGTAGTCACCGCGTGGACTGGAATAGAAAAAAAATCACATGCTGAAAGTGCATTTTGAAATACTTTTTTATTAATCCCACAAAAGAAAAACATCGTCCGAAATAACGCAATTGCAAAACTTCAAAGGTGAAAATTATGAACAGGAAAAAATAATTAATTACCAGCTTAATGCTGTATATAAAAGTATGTTACGTATCACAGCATTTATATTGTGTGTGCATATAAATATAATTTTAACACGTAAGTATAATCACATCTAACACAATCCTGGAACGTACGTAGAAATGACTGATAAAAATTCGATTCCAATTATCATTTTTATCTATCGTATTAATACGAGTACATAATACTTCACACAGGATTTTTTTCGATATTCCGACATGTCTTACCGTAACTGGTATCTGAATTAAAGGACCCTTGAAAAATCTTTCGACCTAAATTTGAACTTTTTTTCGTGTTGATTCCACCGGTATACTTTTTTTCACCTGAAAAAAAATGTAAATTCCACTGGCACGTTTTTTTACCTAAAAAGTAGATGTGAACTCCACTGATACGATTTTTATTTAGTGTGCTTTATATGCATTTTGTATTTGTAAACTTGTTTTAAATAATATATGTAATATTCTATATTATATTAGATCAAAGACGACCATGATATATTATGATTATTAAATGTTAGTACAAATTCAAATTTTTAATTAAAATGATGAGTTACTGATCGGATAAATTTCACCAATGTAATATTTTTTCTCTGATGTGATTTGATTTAAAATTGCGAACAATATTAAACTCTTTTACACCGTCTTAATAAATTTAGTCGCTTGAATTACCATAAGAACTTTTGAAAATTAATGTATATATGGATGTATGCTTTAACGAAATGTCTCGCATTTGTTAATTTCAAGTATCCGCACTAGGTAAGTCATAGAGAGGGCTCATATATTTGTTGGAAAAATTGATTCTTCTGATATATAATAGAAACATTATCACTGTCCCAAAAAATTGTCGCAATTCCTGGGGACTGTACGGGAGATAATTGTAATCGATGGAGTAGTTTTTATTTAATTTTTTTTTTTTTTTAACAAAAATACAAACAAACATCGCTAAACTGAACCCAACTGACCGCATGTTGCAGCTACTGCTAATGGAATCGTAAAATCATAAATGTAAAGAGTATACGACTTCAGTGCGTCCAAGAGATGAACTGCGTTCGATGAAATAAACATGTCATAACTTTTTACACCTTGTTCGCAGCAAGTAGTTTTAGAGAAAGGAGGATTTTCCGCGAATACGGGAGTGCAAAAAAAAAAGAAATCACCATCAATGTTCGCCGCAATGCTGTAGAAAGTCGATACAATTATAACGATTTTGGAAATGACAATAATAATTAGAGCGGTGGTGCCCACTAAGAAGAAGGCGCATTTAGTGTCGGATAAGGTGTCGAGGAAAATGATTTCGCCACAATTATTAACCTGTTGAAAAAAAATATAGAAAAAAAAACCTCGCCCATCGAATTCCTGCGCCACGGGCAAAGTTTTTTGTACCTGTGTACACAGTCGAACGCGCTCTCTGAAAACCGGATGCCGCAGAAGAATAGGACTCGCGTGGGCTTTGGGAGTGTTCCATCACCGCGATACCATAAATGGCATTAAAAAAAAGACCAACCCCCCCACGCAATGTTATGGGTGACTCGTTTTCGCCGCAAATTTATTTCGTTGTACTCAACTGGTCTCGCGCACGTACACACACACGTAGTACATAATATACGCGTATAATGACCCAGCTGTGCGGTTTTCAGTCAAACGGTCGTTCACAACGTTTAACTCTAATGCTGTTTACTGGTTCAAGTCCCGACGTCGCAGTAGTCTCGTGAATCCATAAGCCACCCACTCTGCTAATATAGCTATACATTACGTGTTTCGTTTGGCCGCATCGTAATTCATACGGCATTCAATAATCGAACCTAGATCCACAAATCTGAGACTCAAACTTCGGCTACCTCAGGACATCCTACTAGATCCCAATGAAGACACCTCAACCTCAGATACTGATCCAGACTCATAGCTAACCAAAACTATTATACATTATAAAATTATAATTATGATCTGTAATCTGTAAAATAGTAACATTGTAAAAATACCAGGTGTATTGAAACAATTATATTAATAAATAAAAAAAAAAAATAAAATCGAACCGTCCGCGCGGCCGCGGATCCTATGGATATCGTTACACTCGCTATCTATGATACAGCACACACGGCTGCGAGGTATATTTCTACATATAAAGTCAATGTACACATTTGTTTGAGTTCTCGTGCCGCAGGACTTTGGACGATTAATTTATTTATTCATTTTTGTTTTGATAAACACCGCGCTAAATAATCACGCGTATACGTAATATATGCAATTAAGCCGGTAAACAACTGAATAATATTAGTGCGCACACGCCTCACTACGTTGTTGTGTGACTCAATGATCTGATATTTCTTCGCATAAATAGTAAGAAACCCAAAAGATGAAAAACAATTTAATTTCCACCACTGTTTCAATATTTGTTTTGTCCTTAATCGTTATACATATATAAAAACTTGTCCTGACTGACAGACTGACTGACGATTCATCATCGCGCAACGATGATTGCAAGCCACTGGACCGATCAGGCTGACATTTGGCATTCAAATAGCTAATATGACATTTGCGAAAATCGCATTTTTAAGAATCCAAACACTTTTGGGCTCTGAGCTGGACGTATACATTTTTCAACCTTTTGGTCACCTTGGAAACGTTTAATTTTGTTTAATATGTTGATTTTAATAATAACCGATTGAAGTAAAAGGCTTATGTAAATTAATATAGTATGGTTAAATTAAAATAACCACCATTAGGTCAAACGATGGTCGATGATTGTGCGCTCTTTTCAACCCGAAATTTATTCACATAGAAATAAAAATTGTTCTTATCTCCCCGGTACCGCTGAAGCTATGAATACCAAATTTGATTGGTAGTTTTGTATAATTATGTAGAGACTCACTATGAGAGGATTTTTCATAACTGATTCAATAATACACTCCTGTATTTTGTAGGGGAGAAATGGTATACACTTCGATAGACACGGTGGTCAAAATTGATGACGCTACTAATTATCCTGTCGAATTTCTTAATTCGTCGAAACCTACTAGGTCTGTCATATTATTGGCTTATTATAGGTGTGGGCACTCTTTCTATGTTGTTGTGAAATTTGAAACCACCTAAACTGTGCAACAGGACCAGGTTGAAAGTCAAAGCCTTATATCGCAAAATATTGGAAGCAACAATTAAAACTGGGTGTGCACAAGGGTAAATTGTATTTATACCACGAATTGCTTTAATTCCTAACGATCTTCCGTTCGGATTTAAACGATTACAGTTTCCCATCAAATTCTGCTTTGCAATGACTATAAACAAGCCTCAAAGGCAAACTCTCAGCCTTGAGATAAAACCGTTTCTCACACGGGCAATTCTACTTAACTTTCTCACGCGTAAGCTCGCCAAGTGAAGGGAATTGTCTAGACTCTAGAAAGAGGTTTTTTAGATAATAACTATACTAACTATTAGTATGACATTATTCAAACCTTTACAGCTAAAATTTCAAAACAGAAGTTGCTCTAATCTAAAATTTCATGAACTTGAAATTTAAAATAGTGATTCCTCAATAGTCAAGATGGCAATATGAAGGGATTTTGAAAAATGTCGGCCCCAGTCAAGACTGCTACGTGTGAAACGGATAACTCGCAGCTTACATATAAATCATTTTTAGCATAGCAACTGTCCAACTAATTCAAAAATCGACAAACTTGAAACGTCACTGATACTGTAATAATAATATTCCAGTAATGTTAAGAATTTTTTCATTTTTAAACGAAAACATACGATAGTCACGTGCACTCGAAAATTCAAAAGCAAAGGTTTCGACTTTTATGATTTCAAAAATACGTCAGACGCTCATCATATTTTAAAATGATATATTATGTACGTAGTAAGAAGAAGTAGATGCTGTACAGATTTTCTTTTGATTTTTGTTTTGTGCTCGTGCACATTGATATTCATACTATGAATGCAACGGGAATTTGCTGAACGCATGTAACATGCATTCCATTGAACCAATGGAAGAGTCCATGTTTATACTTGCACCGGGCTCTTTTTCTAAATATACCCCATCATCCTAATCGTGAAAACAACATATTCGTGTATACAGATAACTTAAATCATAATATTATAATAAAACAACGCGAAGAGTCTTTAATTAATTTGTTTACGACGAGTGCGTTACATTATATCGTCATAACGATGCGTAACAATGACACAATGTTAAAACGGTACTTTCGTTTTAAACGTATTTTAAAATATACACCTAGTCTTAGCTTATTTCCATGCTTTGGAATTTCAAGTAAATTTCGTATCTGTTATTATTTCTTCTGCTCGTACTTGATACTTGATTGGACAGATTGTTGATAACCGAATAAAAATTATATTCCTTGAACAATGTGACTATTATTTTGTCCATCGGATACACTCAAATTATTTTAATATTGGAACAAGCTTAATGTCACTTATGCCACATTAATGAGTAGTAAAAAAAATTAACGTTGTCGAGTATCCACAAGTTACATTGGCACGGGGTACATTGTCTTAGACCTTAGGGCCTTAGTCTTACACAAAACACCTAACGAGTATAATGCACCGTTTTCTTAAAGATTTTTTTGTTGTAGTAAAAACACAGTCAAAATCATGGTATCAACCGATTACGCTTTTATTAAAGTATTTATACAAAATTTACTATGATTTTACTTTGAATTTACTATGACGACCAAATCGTTGTTAGGGAAACGGTGCGCATTTCACTCATATTTTGTATAATTTTCATTCGACGAGCGTAACATCCAGTAAGACAGTTATCGGACAAAATGTAACAATGACACCGAGCGATGAACATAACCATGACAATATAAGCGAATTATTAAAATAAACAAAGATCACTTACCAGTTACCTAACTATTCTAGTCGCGTAAACACGCACACACAACAATTGAACACAACGTGCGTGCGAATCATAACATTATTTACCTTGGTGCTTCATAATTTGTTCTGTTGCATCGCAGATTAAATCTAATTTTCTAAATGTAATTCCTCGGCGTGCGCACTTAAAACGATCATTACGGGCAATAAAACAAGACGCGGAATTGGCTTTACGTCAGAATGACACCGAAAAAAGTATACTACACCGATAGAACAAGTCGTTTGCATGGGAATCGCATCGGAATGATCGCCCACCATAGGCGGTGCGTTTGAATAAAAAAAATAGCGTTTAAACGTGCACACGCGTGCGACCATCACCGTTTATGTTACATTTATAACACACATATACTATAATATACATTTATATATATTTTTATATATATTTACATTTATAATATACATTAATATACATTTGCCGAACAAAGAAAAATTTTTCCACACCTATCATTAAAAGATATTTTAAGTATAGACAATTTTAACAATTTAATGACATTCCTTAAAATAACAGATCTATATAATAGAATCTAAATAGTTATTTACTCGTATTATTGTTACCTATACCATTATCACCATATGTATACTTGTACTATACTGTATATCCTTTATTTAAATATTAAGATGATTGTAAATAACCTGTAAACATGTTTTGTTCCCGGCTAATGACTTTAATGCTGAAGCCGTATCAATAAATAAAAAAAAAAAAAAAATATACATAATATATGTCCGGTCGTCGGCCGGGCAAGCGACTTAAGTTTATAAAAACAACAAACACGCGCGCAGTCAATTGGAGATTTCCTCTCGGTCGACGTAGTACGCCTATAATAATATATATATATACACTCGAGGACCATTTCGCGCGCTGCAGTCGTGGAAATGACGAAACGAAAACGGAGATTAACACCTATCCGGCGGAAAAACGCGATTGTACATTGTAATCTCTACCCCATCGATCACCGCGCGTACGGCAAGCCGCATTGCATCATTACGCGCGAATCTCCCAGAATCGATACGTTGAAAATGTAATGGTAATAATAATGTTAATGTACATTAATGTAATCGTTTCGCGCCATGAGGTAGGTCAAATACTAGACGTAGGTGTGCGTGTGTGCGTGCGTTAAGACATGCGTGTGGTGGTGTTGCGATGATTGACCCAGATGCCGTTCGAGCGTGTGGGCGCTGGAACGGTCGGTGGTTATACGCGTTGTATTGGGAATATTATCGACGTGTTTTATTTTATTTTTTCATTATTCTTTGCGCGCGACACGATGAAGGAAACGTTTTTTGTTTTTAACTCTCATCATTCGATAGTGTCAATTGACGTGTAACGTGGTCGGGGACGACCTGTTAAATATAAGATATTCAGGGAAGAAGTTAGGTTCTTTTAAATATAATTAACCGTAGCTCAGGAGCATAAATGATATAAAGGATCTTAATATTACAAATGAATGCGTATTGGTAGAGATAATCATTAATATACGAGTATAAAGGTTTATTAAGACTTACTGACATACTTAACAATCATAGAGCTCTTTCGTAGTTACACGGAGTTCAAGTTAGCCAGTTAGCGTGATGGTAATCGCGGAGAACTGGCGTTCTCTTACATACCGATTGTCGACCATAGGCCTTACAATATAGCCGCGCGCAGTGGCGGTTATCCTATGGTGCATGTGTTGCTTGAGCAACACATACAACATTTGGTGGGTGGGTGGGTTCCTGGGTAGGTGGTTGGATGGATGTTGGGTACTTGGGTAATTTTTATAATTATATGACTTATAATTAAATCAAAACAATACTAAATACAAGTTCTGGAATAAATCGGACAATAATAAATGCTATAAAACTGCATCGGACTGTTATAGCTTGTATTATTAAATATATTTCCTGATTAGGATTAGTTTTTAAATTATTACGCAGTTATAATGCTTTAACAATGATAACACCCAAAAATTGGAAAAATATGTGAACCAGTACTCATTAATTGAATATTGGTAATTTTATTTGCTAATAAATATTTGAAGGTGGGTGGGTCCTCAGAAATATTTTCAGCAACACATATTATTTTGAAGATAGCCGCCACTGGCCGCGCGGGTCCTGCTGCGACTTGGGGCTTCGAGCGAACGACAGCAGCGCGTATTATACGCGTGAAATAATTGTTCATCGAATTTTTTATCATTTCCCCCGGGGCTCCGGTAGTGTCGACGTGAAACCGTCGAACGGATTTGTCGCAAAACGTTATCGTTTCTTCGCATTCCGACCGACAGCGAGTGCTGCGACTACTCCAGTGCCGTTGTTTACACACAATCAAACGTCACGACAATCCTGCATGTACACGCACGCGCTGAGAATTAAATATTTAATACCGTGCATGACGGTCGTCGTATTCAATTATTAAGGTACACGCATAATATTGTTATTGTACACCGACGACGACGACGACGGTTATAGGCGTCGTCCGGGACGCGCGACGTACGTACGTCGTGCTCGTTCGGCAATTCGAAATGCGCATTATATGGTAATTTGACATTATATTGACCCGCATGACGTTTTAGATTGCGACTATATTATGATTTTCTCTCTTTCACAGTTCACGTGAACCCGATTATCCCTAGTATCAGACCTGTTCCGAGGTAATAATAGTAAACTCATTCCAAGTGCTCAACATTGTATTTACGCATTTTGCAAAGTTTACTGTCGACGGGGAAAGTCGTGGTGAATTAGTCAATAATATTGGTCACCGAATTGCGATCAACGTTCATTATTAATCATTGACAGTGCGGAATTTTACTATTTTAAATATTATACAACCAACGCGGATACAGAAGAATGCTTATTTTTAAATTTCGTAAAAACTATACCGTAAACGGCCGCGGGACCTACCGAATATAAATTATTAGGAACAGAGTACCTATATCAATAAATATTATAATTTACTAGTTGCCGTGGTTATCTGTTTGTATGTAAATATGTAATAATCCAATATTTCTTTTCGCTTAAAAAAAAATAGAGTAATATGTATCGACAAAAAATAATTAAAATATCTCCGAAAACAACAAGACACATGTGTGTAGACTGTACCTATATGTATATTCACTCTACACGTAAGGCATCAAAAATTATTATTATGGTATACGCGAACTTTATCAAAAACTTCAAAAACTTATGAAGATATAATATTAATATTAGTTCTAAAAGACAGTAGATTGCAAAACAATATAGTACGCTGAAACATGTCGTTGATTACAATTCACGGTGTACAAATTAAATAACTTCGATGTGCCGTAGCACGAGCGTTTTTACTCGTTTATACACGTTATTATACACTGTCGTTCCGGCACACTTAATAATAACGTTAAGAAAACAAAAACATAAGAATTTACTTACATAAAAACTTTGTATTTCGTAGTTGTGTTTTTATTTTCCTTTCGTAAGCTTATTTTTAAAATATTGTGCATCGTTGCGCAACATCCGACAAATAATAAAATAAAAAAAACCATAATATAATGCATCGTTACATTATAATTTCTAGTCATTGAATTATTGGAAAATATAACAAATAAATATTACCTAGCAACAATGCACCTATATTATTACTGCGCTTTGTCGACAGAGACACGAAGGACGGTCAAAGTGAATAAAAAACAATAATAATATGATAGAAATTATAGATAGCATATACATCCTACCTATTAACCTGTGTACTGTTAGGTATACCAGCGGTACGCGGTGCAGTTTTCGCACGATGGGAAGAAAAGGAAAATGTATTTTTATTAAATAGTTGTGTAGCTTGCGCGTATCAGGTAGAATCGTTGGCCATATATGGGTCGGGTGCCAAAGTCCAAATGAAACCGAAACTGTACGGAATCTAAATATAAATTCTACGATGGTGCTTCTTCTTTTTTCTTTTTTTATTTCATTTAAACGCCCCACCCTGAAAATGGACCGAAGATATGTGTACCCAAGGCGACTTTATAAATAAAAAAAAATGCCTTACCATAACCAGAGCTCGGGTTCAATCGTACAACAATATTCGAGCGCGCGCGTCCGGTGGCGGGGGGAAGGCGAGGAGTGGCCACGGGGAAGGTGGGTGTTTTAAATATAGTACCATCGGTTTCAAACGGACGCCAAATACGGTGCAATCTCGAATTTCGTAGGAGTCGCTGTTCCGCGGGTAACCGCCGAGCCCGAAACGACGTTCAGTGCGTTAGACAGCCGGAATTGTACAGTACATTATATTTACTATATGCGTGCGCGGAAGGACAACGGATACTATAACACGCACTTAATCAACCTAAATATTTTGAATACCGTCTAGTAATATTTTTAGTGAAAAATTAAACTTTTGTTATTTATTTTTTTTTTTTATGCATAATTCCTAAGTGTTCGTTGATTGACAGTTGTTGTTTTTTCGGATTTAACCACACCGTATAGAGGTAATTATATGTTTTCGTAGATATACACCATTTGCACTGTAATATTAAACCAATTCAATTTTAATTGGACTAAAAATATCATATATTAAGTACATTTTCTAGACAAAACTGCTAACAGTATGCTCTTTTATTTTATTTTATTTTTTTTTTTTTTTGAGAAACTAAGTCTTTAAAAAATATGTTCATTCTAAAAAGCGTTAATAATAAATTTATAAATTCATCATCAATATGACAATTAGATCAGAAGTTTGTTGTACGTCTTAGCCTAACCAGTTTATACGAAGTTAACTTCTAGCAGTTTTTTTGATATCTTATACTTGTAAAATATTAAGTAATAATTAATGGCATTCAAATAATTTGCGTAGGTTTAACCGATGAACACGTAACATATTATAACGTAAGTAATCGAAACGTTTGCATAATATGTGATCATTTAAAATGTAAAATTTCGTCGGTAAATTGAAAGAAAAAATAAACTAACACTCGAGAGGCTTAAATGTATGTTTGTCCGCGTGTATATAGTAAGTACTGTTAGTGACCATTTTATTGGCTTATTGCGTATTAGTTATTATTAAAAATAAAAATAAAAATGGTAATTAATGTAAATACAATCGTGGAAACTAATATATCATTGAGTACATTAGGTAGAGTCACAGTTTTTAATACAAAACTCTACAGTTGTACGCTCAATTAAATTGTTGGCTGTAAGCCGGCATCTTTTATCCATCTAAATATAAAAGTAATACAAGAATTTGATTAAAGATATTATATGCTCTACAAGCAGAACAATGTTTTACTTTCGCATAACATGTAACACCCAGCTATATCTATGCCAATTTTATTTATATATATTTACATTATATGATATACATATTATGTATGCATAACAATCGGACGGCGGCAGCCGGAATTCTTAACAGAAATAAGTGAAACGCGATTGAAATAAAAATCATGAATTAAAAAACCTATAGTCTACACGGCTGACCAGAATAATGTAAAAATAAAAATGTATTGAACGCTGCAGGTAACTGGTATACGTGGTTGTGTACGATATATTTTATATTTACGTGCAACTAAAATGCACTTAAAATAGGTGCGTTCCTATAAGCACTCGAGTCGAAAGGAAAAAAAAAAAAAACGAGAGAACATTTATAGAACACGGTCGCGGGTCGGGGAGTAGTCGGATTAAAACGCACGTATAAATAATATGCAATATACATGATGATATGCACCGCGGTGGCGCTAAAACGATTCTATACACACGATATTTACGTCCGTGCCCGTGCTACACTTAAGGAATAAGAACCTACTGCGCTGCGTACAACATAAAATGCATAAAACGTGAAAATGTCGACCATTTGTATGTGCACAGTGTATACAGACCTATACGGAAAAGGTGTGTTGTTTCCGTTTAAAGGTAAACGTCGTTTAGGTGCTTTTTACGTTATTAGCTTAAATATTAGTGTTTGCGCAGCCGGTTAGTCCGGCAGCTGGTGGTAACGTCACGTCGTCAACCGGACCTTAGAAATACCTACTGCGTGAACAGTAACCCGAGATGTTTTTAAATCAAATTATCATAATATCTGTCGTTGATATATTCGTAGTAATAACTTTGCGAAGATCGAAAAGCATTCGATGGTGTTTTTTTTTCTTATATCTAAATCGTAGAACCTTCAAGCTAGGTCACTTAGTTGTTTTCAACTATAGCATACAATCACAGACGAGCAAATAATTGAATATATAAAATAATGTATATAATATAGCGTATAGTACTTATTTATTATATTTTTTTAACAATTATTGTCAAATCCCCCGACTCCCTAACGTATAGGTACTTAAACGACAAACAGTATAATCTGTAATAAAACGGTTTCAACGCTTTTTATTTTGATTCCGATGATCGATACGATATTATCGATAACCTACTACAGTATATTATATGTACGCGTGCACATGATAAATGGTAAATCACGAGCATAAAAAACTATGGAAGTACCATAAACTCGGCGATTATTGAAAGATAAACATATCATTATTTTTACACGGTTCCTTATAATATACACGATACTAAAACCATAATTCCACAATTATATTACCTAATCTACACACATCTGTATTTACGACTAATAATCCAACGACGAATTGCTGAATTATAAAGAAGTATACAATAAAAATGTGTTATGTGATCACTTAATTGTTAATTTTCGCCTATTTCAATCATGTTTTACGATCGCGGCTTTATTAGCTACTTATGGACACTGTCCCGAGGCTTCCTGAAATAAGTTTTTATGTGCTTAAACGAGTTGCTAGTAAGGCCTTTTGTAGGCGTTGTGCATAATATACATACTACTATATTTACATCTAACCCGCGTGGGCGTCACTGTAACTTGCTCAGACCGGCGGCGCTCGGTGGCAGCAATAATTGTATAAGTTCCTTTCGACTAGAACGATTCGACGTTATCCGCGCATGCATATCAGACCATATTATAGTTAGTAAATAACTTCGATAACTACATCGGTTGTTCTCAATCGATCATAGTTGGGTTCGCGAAAGTGTTAAAACTTGTTTTACGCGGCTCGGCGCACATCCCACGTGATTAAAATCGATTTCTTACCAAAAGAACAGCATCGACTCTACGATTCGGTAATTCAAGAGATTCGCGAGTGGTAAGAGGATATAAGATAGAGGTATAGGTATACAGACCGTCGTACGGGGGTCGCACGATTATCGCGTATTATGAGCGTTCGTTTGCGGGTGTTAAATCCGAAAGGATTGTTCGCACAACAACTTGCGCACGTACTCGCGCGTGAAATTTCAAAAAAAAACAAAAAAGACGAGGTCCGAAAACTCATCGGGACATTCGGCCCGACCGCGTGCTGTGCAAGATGAAAAATCCAAACCGTACTTGGTGTTTTTTTTTGTGCCCTCGCAAACTTCGTTACGGCTCGTCAATGTTTTAGCGACGGGGAGAAATTAGCCCGGAGCCGAGAACCGTAGGCGTCCCGCGCACCTGCGATAATACGGCGTGTACGCGCGCCATTCACCGACCGGTTCTGTCGTTCCGTATGAATGGGAAACGTCGGTAAACAACAATGTTGAAATTATTATTTATTATTATTCATTCTCAAATAATCCGCGGCGGCCGGCGTGCACGACGAGGTGCAGTGTACGGGGGGGACGACGACTAAAAAAACTAAAAAACCTGTTTGCCGAACACCTGAGATATTGTCGCGTGACACGGTTGTATACGTACTGCTCATCGTCGTTCCGCGTTGCTCGGTCCGCGAGCACGGTGCCGTCAGGGTCCGTTCGAGGAGTGTGTTTAGGGACTGAAACGTTTTTTTGCGAATTAAAATATTCTTTTCGTGCGCACCTCGAGCATTTCTTTTTTTACAATCTTTTGTTTTTCTCGTTGTTATCTTCGACCCGGCCGCGGAGACGCGGTCCGCGTGAACAATAATAATAATTAGTCGTGTATCATTATTTCTTTCCGGCCGAATTTCGTCCACACGCACGACAGCCGAGTTCTCGTCGCGTGTCAACAGTAACAAAAGCATATTATACTATACTAATCTAATCTAACTGTAAAAAAAAACACAATTTTTTAAGATATAATACAAAATTAAATGGGGTAATATTTATACAAAAAAAAAAAACTAAACGTTCATGTTAATGAATTATATTTCTGTACGTCGTACGATAATGTTTGCAAGTCGTTTTAACTCGGAATTGCTTGGGCGCGTCGGTATGAAATTGCATATCATAATATACGCGGTGTAATTACCTTAGAGCTATAAGACTATTTCATACCATCGGCTTAAACAAAAAGGTTTCATTAGACATTTTAAATAATATGTAATAGTTTTTAAGTGTTTACTTAGTACATATTATATTTATTAAATGAATAGCATTTTATTTATTTTATTATTCAATACCTATGTACACTCCGTTTTACAATAATGTATGACGTGATGTTGCAATACTTATTAGCAACATGTTTTTATTTTTTTACGTTGGCGTATACTATTTAGCAAATTAATCATTTTTAGGAGTTACACTATTTTTTAATTAAACATTCAAATATTGCAGTATTGCGATTTGCATCAGTATTATGTAGTACGTAATTTCCAAAATGATGATGAAAAAATTGACATTGTATGCACTAGGAACAAAAATATTCTTATTCTTAAAAAATATCATACATCACGTAGTACACGTTTACCGTAAGACATAACAAAAGATAAAACATCTCGTTTTATCATATCTTCCTAACCAAACCTGCACGTTATTATACACATTCAAGAACGACTTATTTACCGTTTTACTCATTTGAAAACATTTTTTTAACGAAAAATCTAAGATTTAAATCATCATTCAGATCATTAAAGTAAAATTCAAAAAGCATTTAACATTAATAATTCAAATTCACTATAGTCCTAGAATAAAATTAATTTTAACGTAAAAACAATTATAAAATTATCATAAAACCAAAATATTTAAGCTTATTAATTTCCACTCTAATATTAGTTTAAGTATTTAATTGAGTACTTATACTATTATACTATGTAGGCAACAGTTACTGTACATACTATATATAGACGGCAACAGATCTAAGTGATAGACTAAATGAGGCTATATATAGTCCGCCCACTTTTGTTATTGATCATTTTATTTAACCTTTTTTTTTTTATTTAATTAATTATAAGTCATAAGACATAAACTCATAAAGTCATAACCATTGCAAAAAAAAACGAATTTGTTATTAAAATACATCTACTCTGGCTACCTAACATTCCCTCAGCGTCTATAAAATGAAAAAAATTACATGTTTTTTTAATTTTTAATAATATTATTTAATTTTGTTTGTATGAATGACATTTGACGATATAATACGCACATTGTAACTTTTGATTAAATTCATTATTTATACTTCATTCACCATGCAAAATAAATTAAATTAATATTCAACAGAATACATAGAATATACAAGTGATGTAGGCAACGAGCTTTAGAAACCAATGAAATAGTTACAACGTTCAAGGTGTATAAAAAATAATAATATATGCCATGTTGTTTAAGAACATGATTTGAATGGAAGATACTTGACCTACCTTATAAACGCAATTCACTTATGTGTAGTGTATATAGTAGCCACAATAAGAACATTACCATTGTTATGAACTTACAATACCACCCACGTATCCATACATTTTGAAAATAGTTTTAAAATATACTCCGGACGAATTCGGTTTAGTAAAACATAAACATAAATGTATAGGTTTTTTTTACTATCTATTTCAAAAATATTTTAACACAACGTTATTACACCTCTACATTCAAGTGTTAATTAAAATACATTATTAAATCATAGCAATAATAGTGGACAGTGGTTCAGCATGAATGTCTAAAGTGAGAGAGAACACAGTGAGCTTTATTGTAATAGCTTATAATAATAACTGATATCAATGTGAAAATATAAGTGTTGAATGCACGCGAGTATTATATGTACAGAGATATAGGCAAAATAAACAATAGTAGCAATTAGCAGTTATGCACTCATGTAATAAAATTATATAATATAATAAAATGTGATATAAAATGGCCTGTTAAGACAGCATGACTGTATATTATTTATACGACCAATATTTATCACAAGTGAATTTTAAACAAAAATCATAACAATTTTATTTGCAGATGCAGGGCATTGGTATTAAAACTCCAGACAAAGGAGTTTTACCCACGAGCAAAGATATTGGAAGGTAAGTTCACTTATTTAAAACATTAAATAAAAAAGTATATCTCGTTTAGAAACAAAACAAGTGTTAAAACAAGTATAGACCATATATACGTACAGTATTCATTGTTTCCGTGAGCACGTATTTTGTAAATAAAAATATAAATATACAAAATATATAATAGACAGAGCAAGTGTAACTATAGAAAAATAAATTGATACATTTACTATTGTTCGTTTTGTTTTAAACTATTTAACCTATGTGAGTGAACAGAGTATAAACAGTCAGAGTACCAATATTTTCAGCTTTTTTTCAGTACTCTAATGTGTACCCCATCGGCTATCAGAAACAAATTGAATGTAAAATAATATATTAATTTAAGATTAACGTCTAACGGTCAACCTCGTTGTGTGCTTTTCTAAAATTCCAATCGTCTATACTCTATAGTCGTATAGTCTATGCTGTATTTAACTGTAATTAGATGAACAAGACCCATTATAATTGTGTTTATTTGATTTAGAATAATTAAATGAAACACAAATTACCAAAGGAAACATCTGAAAAGTATTACGATATTCACATAAAGTTATAATTTAAGTTCAGATATGTCATAAATGCGTTGTGTTACATGAATAATTTAATACATATATACTTCGTGGAATGACTTTATTGACTTAACTTAATAATATTATTACTTATGTAGACTTTGTGTTATAATATAAACAAATTATATTGATATATCATTAAAATTGTAAACGTTTCCGCGAACTTGGTTGTTATTTCAATTGTTTTCTCACTAAACCCCCGATACGATGCCTTTAAATAAATATAAATTGCTTGCAATTATACGTGGTATAGATACTGTGTACAATGCACGCATAATATTTTTATACGAATATACCAAGCACATTACAAAGCAGAGTGAATATTCAATATACTCATTGCGGTTTTATTTTTAAAGAGCATGGCCCTTTTTTACAGACGTAATATACCTACAAACGGATTCAAAGGAAATAAGTTTCTTTAAAACTCTCCTCTTTTCACCATAACCCATTGCAAATTTTCTGGAATAATAGGTTGTGAGCTCTTAAACTTAAAAAAAAGTAAAAAGTTGTTATGTCTTGCCCGAAAACTATTTTCTCATAATATTCATGCGCTATGAGAACTAAATTTATAGTTAAAGTCGGAAACGACTAAAAGTTTTACCGTGACAAACTAACGGCAATGGATGTACAGAAATGACCAAAATCTGGAAATATCTTAGTGGACGTCTGTTGTTCAAATTCACCACGATTCCAGATCGGAAAAATAAATAATCTGTTAGTGTAGGTACACTCATGCGTTGTTATCCGGAATTTGCATTTTGGTCTGGTTTAATTACGTATATAAACCATGGCTATGTAAAATATTGCAGTTTAAAAAAGCACACGAATCGCCTAAGAATTAAAATATCGTAAGAAACCTACGAGAAGACACATATAATGTTCCTCCCTGATTGTTAGTACAGTAAGTCCTCGTTTAACGTCGAGGTTAGGTTCCTGGAAAACACAACGTTAACTGAAAAAACGTTAAGTGAAACACTTTTTACATACAATTTATTATAATGGGTTCTTGCCAATAAATAACAATGTACATATTTATATATTATTATAATTATTATTTATTATAATTGCTCGATTTAATTATTTTATTTATATATTATTACTTGTTTATATTAAATTACATAAAATTATAAATTTTACTAAAATTAACAGAAACTTATAATTATATTTACATACGTATGTATTTATAGTTATAATTTACTACGAGTTTTTCATAAATCTATTAAAGTACCTAGGTTTATTATGAAAAAACGGACAAGAGTCCTAGGTCGGGTGAGAGTGTGAATCACGGGGATGAGTCTTTGAAATTTGAAACGCTGATTCTCAAACCGTTGAGCTGCATCCAAATGCTTCTCTATTTTCGTAAGTGGCTCTGAATACGTTGTTTATAGAGCTCACTCAAAATATCCTCATTGGTATATTATTGTTTTCTCTTATGACGTAGGTTTTTTACGCA
The DNA here is from genome assembly GCA_949715065.1 of Periphyllus acericola. Lineage (NCBI taxonomy): Eukaryota > Metazoa > Arthropoda > Insecta > Hemiptera > Aphididae > Periphyllus > Periphyllus acericola. The sequence continues at coordinate 23,555,138 of OX454270.1, read as the reverse complement.
AATCACGTATTTTTCGTAATTAAATTGAGCTCGTCATACTTAAATTCGATAAAAATATTTTCAACTACTAAAATCTTTTTATGTTTAAACTTTAAACGCTATTTAATTCGATCAAACAACGTTGATGACTTGGTGCACAGGAGAGAACCCGCTCCATCAGGTCCCGGGTGGGGAGGGGTATTGTACCCGTTTTCCCCCCTTGACTACGACCCTGACAACACGTGTTTTCTCCCGCAGTGTACACACGATCATTGTTCCGTTTTCGTAGCGTATCCAACGGATATTTTTAGAAATGGTGGAAGAAAAAAAAAACGCTCGTCTTCAACGTTACGTGCACGGTACGGGCAGAGGGTGAAAACAATTCGGAATCACTACTGGTGGCTCCGTCTACCGGACGACGTTACGAACAATAATCGCGTCGCGCGCTCTGCGGTTAGTCACACGGACGACGCGGTAGATGGTGCCACCATGATGCTGCCGCGATTACACCGAAACGCATTTTGAACATTATTTTTACGTCTCTCGTTCGGTGCGCTAACCGAGAAAACCGTTTTCCGTTCATTTTTTATTCGAAATTCAAAAAAATCTTAACCCTCGTTCCGTTTTACACGTTGAATTCGAACATTACGATTTGCGGCAACAACCACGCGTCGACTCGACCGTTTGACTAGGACAGTAGTGGGCAAACTTTTTTAATGGGGGGGGGGGACCACAAAGTTTAGTAAATTCTAGAGGAGGGCCAGAATTATAGAAAAAATTCATTTTGTGTAAAAAGCTTAGAATCATAATATTATAAAAACATTATACTGAACCGAGATCCGGGAAATATATTAATATGAACAGAAATAGAAATTATATACCTATTACCATAGTACCTACTATCCACATACACCACGCTGTGAGGGTACGAGCACGCACAGTCCGTGCCAATCCATTTATATGTATTTAAAACTATTTCCTTCGATCATTTCCAGAATATTTCGGGAATTTTTTTATATTATACAGGCCATATATGTCGATGGACCCTCGGCGGGCCGCATTAAATACTCTCGCGGGCCGTACTTTGCCCATCGCTGGTCTAGGACAAGTTTTCGCGATTTTTTTGCGAAATGTGCGCTCTTTCGCGGCAACATCCCGCCGCCGCTCGCGAATCCGACATTCGAACGCGGATAATCATGATTTCGAAAAAATCCATCGACGTTGCGCACACCAAAACCAACGAAGTTAACCGACTTGGGTTCCGTCGTGAAATACGGATTCCACGCGTGCTCATCGACTTTAGTTTATTGCGTACTGCCAAGTCAGCTATAACTACGACCAGCGCACGCGGGAAAAATCGTTTCCGCCGGGTACCAACATTCGAATCTGGCATACCGACGGTATTGGACGCGGAATCCGTTTCGAAAAGATCTTCAAAAACCGTTGTTACCGGTCAACGGTCGAACGCGGTTAGAGATAATAATGTTATTGCCGAAGACTGTGAAGGGTTTTTACTTTTTAAACAGCGCACCGTACGAAAATCTTAACAACTCCGTGCAAGGCCGTAACTGGAAATTAATTTCGGGGGGGGGGGTTTGAACCCCCAAAACCTCGGCTTTTCAGTGTCGCGCGACGACATGGCACTAGAAAATAAGAGCCCCCGGGTACCGCACCAACCCGTAGCATTAAAAAAAAAACGTGAATCGAGTTAGGAATGTTAATTGCTACACATTTACACGCAACCCGCAGGTTACAACAGTCGTCGAGCACCCCGCTCGATGTTCCGAGGAAAACCAAATCGACGCGACGTCTACGCAGTACAAAAAGTGAACACGATATGTCACTTAAACGCCGGACCATGTCGTCTCGCGTTTGCCGTGCGCTCACCCCGATCGGAATGTACTCTAAATTATTATTATCGTGGGCTCAACCCCGTTGACACGAAAAACATTTACTCTCCGTCAAGCCGTGGTGTACGCCGTAATCGAAATATCGTACCGACGGGTCGGTAACCTTGGCGACTAGTAGCCAAGCCGGATCCAACGTTCCCAAATACCACCACCCTGCAACCCCTATTAGACTTCGGCATGCCGTCCAACGGTGCAACACGGGTGCGGGATGAGTATGTACGAATTGGTTTTCGAGGTTCTTGTAGCTTGTAACGAATTCGAAATAATTTGCGAGTGACGAGTAAATTTGTTCAAACGGTTCGATCTACGCGATAGAATGTAATACTATTGTCGCGGACCTGAGTGTGCACAACGTTTATCGTTTTTTTCACGAAAAAAATTTGAATTCAACAAATTTCGTGGTTATCATCGGAATACCGTCCTCTCGTTAGGAACACACTATTCACACGCCACGCGTTAACACGCCGCGAATTTTTTAAATCGGATGATAACCCATTTATTTTTAAATATTTATCGGTTTTGAGACCATATTAAAAACACGCAACGCATTCCCACTCGATTCCACGTCCCGCGTTTCAAAAAATTTTGAAAAACGTGTGACATGCGATGAGAAATTTGTCATTTTATTCCGAACTTTCGGTGTTTGACAATTTCCTCCACTTACAGCGAAGCTCGGGAGCTCGGGGTCGCAACGCTTCTTTGTAGTAATAAAAGAAATTATAACAAAATTCTTCTACGACACCTACGTCCACTTTACTATTGTTTTAATACTTTACTACTTTATCGAATACACTGTTATTCAGCCGGTAGATTAATAATATTGGCGCTGCGCGTGAAAACAGAAAACCATGAGCGGGACAATAATTATCGTTAATCTCGGGACATCCGTGATTCTCGTATTAAATACATTTATTATTATTACTATTATTGCCGCAAATTATAACGTATTACAGCGGCTGATTCAGCTTTAGCGAATCATCATTATTATTATTTTTTTTTAATTTTCCGGTTGAGTCATTGTTCGTTAAATTTTATTACATTAATCTCGTTTATGATACTATACAAGACAGACTGCAGAAATAATTACATTTTGATATCGCTGTAGTATTGTAATAATAATAACTAATAAGTATAACATTTGAACAATTAAAACCAAAATGTTTTATATTTTTTCGGGTATAAAATACGGCAATTAACTAATTAGGTACAATATGGTCGAATCTTAATCGAGCACAATGAGAAATGGTTAATAAATATTATACATATGTATATAATATGTATGCGTACCATGTCCTATCAAATTGTTGTTTTATTTACTTTTGTATTATTCAGTATTAGTCATTCTATTACGTTTCACTTAAAATTGTTCGGTATATAATATTACACACAATATTATTTTACAAAACACAGTTAATTTAATGTACTGAAATAATTATTGAAATCATGATCCATTATTATTGTCCTTCTTAACTTCTACACTCCAAACTTGTAAGTTTATTCGGAACGCCGTACAATTATATTTATTTATATAAATATATCCATATTATTTATTATTTATTAGTAATTTCCGTGTTAAGCACCCACTCGCGCTTAACACCGTCCACAAAATCATGAAAATACACTCATGTATGATTATGAGTGGTAAGTCACATAAGGATAAAAGAAGAACTATTCTGGCTATCTTATTGAAGAACTTTTCTGTTCTACCAATTTATAATTATTTGGGTATAATACCGATAGTATTAACTATATTATTATATTCTTAAGGTATGAAATCTATAGGTAACGTTTTTAATATGAAAAGCGTATTAACGCTGGCATAATAAATCGAATTACTTTATTGTATACAACTATACGTAGAAATAAACTCCTACGTAGATGATATTAAATTACAAGTGATTATTATAGGTACATTATATTGGAAAATTATTAATGGAACTATCGTGTAGTGCTTTCGTAATGAAACCTCTTTAATTACGCAAATAACGTCTACACTCTGTTTAAATATTATAAGAAACCCAACTAATACAACACAATATTATAAATACAATTAAAATCAAAATTATAATAATAAAAGTATTCTCGTACCTATATAATATAGAGTCAAGGTATGTCTATCAGTGTGGAATAAAGCTATATAAAAACAAACTATAACACAGTTAACATTAAACATACTTACATTTAACTTGAATAATTATTAATTATCTCTGAATACGCGTTTTTTTGATTTTTTGACTGAAAATTTATCATTCATTTTTTTATGTGGCTAAACTTTTTTTTTAGAAGTCGCAGGAAATCTCGATGGAAGCTTAAGTTTCACCATCAGGCATTACCTCCGGAGTATTTGAATCACTACGAGGCATCGATGATGTCTCCTCAACCATCTCCAGGAATTACACCTTCACCAGTACCTACACCAGTCTCTTTTACGGGGAATGTCAAATCTAAGCTTCCTCCCGAAGCTCAAACTAGCGTCCGTTTCGATGATCTGCCGTACATGGGAGAAATGACATTAGACAATGCAAAACCGCGAAGGGGACGCAAACCAAAAAAGGTGAAAAAAACATAATAATGTTAAAAATGTTAAAAAATTTAAAAAAAAATAACTTTGAAGTCACAGCAGATAAGTTTGAGAAGAATTAAGATTGTTTTTTATTTTGTCCAACATGTTCATTTTATCTTGTTAAACCCGTATTAATTACACAATCGATTTTCCTATAATATACCAACTGTTGTTGACATTTTTAATCTAAAAAAGGTATGTATTTTCGTATGTACGTACAAGAGAATGTAGACCATTATTCAGATAAAAAAAGGTATGAAAATAAATAGTAAACTTAATATTGTTTTGCGTATATAATTGTAAAACTGCAAATTTACCAAACTCACAGAGTATATAAAATTTGATTGATAATAATTCTTAAAAAGCAAATGTCCAATGAGTTTATTAAATAAAATAAAAATATGTGCCCTGAAAATTATACACGAATAGTCTAATAAATTGCAATTTGAAAACAATAATTCTTATCGTGTTACAGGCTGATATATGTCATTTGATTTACAAAAACTACGGTACCACCGTTGTAGAAGAACCGTTGAACCTATGCGTCAGAGACCAAATATCATCAATCAGTGATTTTCAAGTACCTGGTTCCACGGCGTCGGCTCTCCAAGAAACGATGAATCTCCAGTCGAAAGACTCGAAACGCAAGAGTAAAAAGTCATTGGCCAGAGAGCGTTTGGAAAAGACTTTCAAGGAAAAAGGATTCCTGATACAGACGCAACAGCTGGAGTCCGCCCAAGGAGCCACGTATTGTAAATTTAGACAGCTGAGGAAATTCACGCGGTATTTGTTTAGAAGTTGGAAACATCATTTACCTGGTGATGTCGTAGACAACGGCGTCAATAGCCAAGTCACTTGAATCGTCAACTATAATATTACGTAACGAGTGTGTTGTTTCTATAAGAGTGAATTATACTTTAATAATTCTTAGGACTCTGTGCACGGATGAGTGTGAATATCCAAGTGTTTAGAAACGAATTAAAATCAACGAGCAAAGTACACAATTTAATAATGTATTCGGGGTGACGCAGTCATATTGGTGCGTGTTATTTTTTTAATTCTGAAAAGGAAAACATATATTGGCAAAAGATAAAACATCGATTAAATTATTTTGAAGTGTAAAAAATACGCGGATATAATATCTAATATAAATAAATTTGTTTAATGACACTTTACTACTGTATCGTGCATCTAAATATCAAATTCGCAGTATTTAAAATGTGAATGTATCATTACGTTCTAAAACAAAAATGAATAGCAATTGTACCTATAGTAAAAATAGGAAGAACTGCAATAATAACTTATAAGGGACATTATTATCGAACTAGATATTTACTTACAGTTTCTATAACCGCGTATAATGCCCAGAAATTATAAACAGAATTATTGATTTTTACATGTTTTCTTTATAAGACCAATAGCATAGAGAAATGACAAATCGTACGATTTATTCTACATACCAATGCTATACTTTCTGTAATAATACGTAAGACATTTAAGAAAATAAGTAATTGGTTATAAAATTAAAAAGAACTCAAATAAAGAAAATTATTCATCTAGTTGAAATCATAAATAATTTAATAATGATTTATAAAAATACTTCATAAGAATATCTAATACATATTGGTAGAATTATTATAAGATAATGATTTTCCTTTCTTTACGTGGATAATTTATACTTAATTATAAATAATAAAATAGAAATCACGCCATCTCGAAATCAATAAAATCACTTTCATACGAATATACTATAGTTTACATTCTTCTATAGTCGTTAAATCAGTCACTTTATAAATAGATACGCAAATAAAACTGATAATTGTTAAAATATGATATTTAAGATTTAGTTTTTATAAAGGGATATTATACATTTATAGACTAACAAATGATGTATTTATCTGTGATAAATAAGGTGCTAAACCATGTATGAAAATGTTATCTAATACCTTGTTAAACAATATTTTAATATTGTATACTATTGTATAATATGAACATTGTTTATTTTGTTTGTTTTTTACTTGTTTTTACATTATTAAGAAATAATATTTATTTGTAGTTAAAAACATATGTTACCAACACCATTAGCGGAGCTAATTTGTTGAACTATTTATATTTTTAATAATAACAACGGATGTATTGCTATAATAATATTAATTATGTTTTTGTTAAAAAAAAATGTATCATCTTCCTGTTTATTATTTTTTAAATTTTATCATCTTCTAGGATTCATTGAAACTTGGAAGTGTAAGACCCTAATAATATGTAACATTAAAAGAATCTGGCATATTTCGTTAACAAGCATTTATAGAAAAGTTACAATGCACAAAATATAACTTTGATCTCATAAAAATATAGAAGAAAAATTATACTTCGAACTTTGATGTGTTCATTAATAAATAAATACATTTTGTTTAATACAAATAAAAATTATCAATACTACAATAAGCTGTCGTTTTTTTATAATAGTAGGTATACTAGATGCAGGTTGTCTAGTTAATGTCTACAGATGACTTTGGCACATTGTCTACTACCATTTATTTATAAATATTTTACAAAATGGGAAAGCAGTTTAATAATTTAATAAGAAGTTAAAGTTCAAGCTATGGACGAATATAATTTTTCAAATGTAATTCATTAATAATGAACATGATATACCTATAATAATGAATAATGACTAATGGATATTCATATTATATGAACATAGTTTTGTGGCTTTGTGCATATAATATTCTAATAGCGCCAGTTTAAAATGTAAGTAGGTATTTATGTATTATATTTTGACTTTTGATTACAACAAGAGTGGTAGTAATATTATACACCTATCAATCAGAAATTATACCATGATATAATATATATTGTACCATGTGGCATATATCGATAACAACTTAATCATCGAATACTTTAATACTTTAAAGCGTCATTTCTGAACTTATTTGAAAAAATCTTACGCACTTACCGGATAAATAATAATTAAACGAGTATAATTATAATGAATAAGGTTTTAATAACAAAAAAATTAAAAATACATCATGAAAATGTTGTCAAAACTCAAAACTATACCGAATAACTTTGTTGGATGACTATATTAAAATAGTTTATAATGGTTGTAATTTATTTTAAAAATGTATCCATGATAAATGTGTTAATCCGCATATAATATTATAAAAATATGATGATTAAATATACATTTTCCTGTTGCCCACGATAAATTGAAAGCGCTAGGCCATTATCTGGAGTAAGCGGAGTAACGGCGATTGTTATTTGAAATGACTAACGAATAAGTCATCACTCATCATTCGCGAATTCATTTTAGGTAGATACGGATTAAAATCATAAAAACGTCATATCCGCTGAATAATTTTTCGTTATTCTTTGAAAGTATAATATTCATTATTATGTTTTGTTTTTAAAGTATTTAATTACAGATAATATTCAGATATACGGTTCACTATTCTATGCAAAAGATTTGGAGCATTTTTCGTAAAATATTTGTTTTTACTTTTTCGATAAATATGATAATAATATGATCTGTTGCGCGCTGTATTGAGTGAATTAGTTTCATTTTGATATTAGAACCACTGTTAAAACTTGAAATAACCAAGTATACTCACATAATATAGGTATCTGGAAATATTTTATAATTTCGATATCTACCTAATACTAATATATTTTTCAATTTTGTAAGTTTAGCAATATTTTTGATTATATTCGATTTTAATGAACAATTTACACATCGGTCAGTGATGGTAGTAAATAATAATTATTTTGCTACTAATAAACCATTCTTCGATTTCTAATAAAAGTTCACCTTGACAGTCACACCGTGTACGTTTATAATTAAGCTCAAATGCGGAAAATTATGTATTTATGTACCTTATTTGTCTACTACCGGCCTACGTCGCGTCTTTAACCGGTAACCACAGTTCACGGTTAAAGATGTAAAAGCAACAGGCCACAGGGTACATCAAATAAGTATATTATTTTATTATATCACATAAGGAGTCGTAAAAACGTCATTTACAGAGAACTAACATGCTCGTACGTTGCGGACACATTCGGAAGATTGCAGACGCTATAAATAATAATCATTTTCTCCCGGACCTTTGATCAAAATAACATTTTTTCGAACCTATCGATTTTTTCAAGACCAAATGCGTCAGACAATACAAGGTAAGCGCTCGTATTAACAATATGTACCTATGACTTATTACAATATTTGTTTACAGAAAAATATATAGTATATACTATATAATATAATAATATAATAATATTTGCTTGGATTTATTTTTTTATCGTTCTCAAGCATGAAATTCGAGTTTTAAGTGTATAAATGGTTTTTGTTGTCTTTTCCTTCTATAGTCTGCGGAATTTGTTGATTTCGTAACTGGGCGATTAATACAACATCATATTTATTATTAGTTTTGGAATATTGATCTACCATATGAAATATATTAACTATAATAGTATTATAGTGTACGCATGTACAGCGGATATTGCGGATTACGATCAAAATATCGAATATCCATACAGAGGTACCCTCATGGTGTTTGGTGTTGTGATTTTCTATTGCTATTTAAGTACTTACCTACATTAATTGTCCACTGATAATTCAAGCAAAGGGAGGTCTTAAATCTTAATGTTTCCTGTTTCGATTTTTGATCAAATCAATCTGGTGTTTAAAGAAAATAATAACGAAAATGATGTGTCTACGTTATTATTTCTTAACCTTTTTTCTTTCCACTACTGAATGTAAATAATACAAAATACGTTGGACAGCATTCTCACAGTATCACACATGATTTATGTATACATTAAAAGTTACAACTGTTGAACTGTAGCTGAATAATACCAGTAAAACATCTCAAAAGACTCAAGCTATTGATATTTATATGCTTTTAAATCATCGAAAACTTACTTAAATACAATTATTTACAATAAAATGAATATTTTTCCGGTTATACATTAGACATCAGTGGTAGGTACATGACTATTATAATGTGTATTTCATATAAAAAATATATAAGAATTAACAATCTAAATGAATTGTACCAATAAAGACTTCTACTCTTGTCTCACATTATCATAATCTCTATGATCGGTACTGCGGAACGTCTCTTTTAGACACCTACCGGTTATTAATTAGATTCAAGGTTATATTTTTAACAAAGAATGTAAAAACAATTGAAATTTTGTATATTATAATGATAACATATATAGATATAACTCAGTCATTCGTTACAGTTAAATGTAGATTAGGCACATAATGACATATTTATAAATACTATGTTAGTCGACTTCACGAGTACTTCCTTAAAAAAGTCTCACAGCACTCCATACTATTATGCAAACTCGTTAATTTTAATAGGTGCCAAATCTTTAAATCTCTCGCGAGACATTACTCTATCCATCTTTTTAGTATACAATCTCACATACATCATCGACCTAAATATTTTATCCACTTCATACCACTGATGCACGTCTGCACAGTGCACAGATGTCAACTTGTTATGTAAAATCTATAATAAGTACAATTATGATAAATTATTGCGATACATTTTGTACAAAAATAAATATTCATTATTAAATAGTTAAAATTAGTAGGTATATTTTATAGGTTAAGTAATGACAAACACTTAAATAAAGAATTATTATCAGATAAATACAAATTATTACTCCAACAGGTCTGTAATTGAATGGTGAGCCTTATAGTCTATAGAATGTTTAATTTAATTTTAACAACAATATTACAGCAATTATTATATTTTTTGTGGAATCATAAGATAATGAAATCAATAAATATACTCAAAATAAATTATTGTTCAATTTAGTATACTACAATTACATTAATTAACCTACAATAATTTCAATGATAATACGAATACAATTTTGAATTAATTAAAATAGGTCAATATAACATAAATTATTATTGCATTACCTATAACATTAAGTATAAATATTATAATCTATAATAATACCTATATTATATTAGAAATTACCTGTTTAACTGTTCTAAAATATAATCTACCTATATATTATATTAAATCTAATAGTTTTACTATAATATGTTTCTTGTTTCGAAAAAAACTTTTTGTACATTAAACGGCGCCGTAGTTAGGTAAGAAATACTATAAAATGAAAATTATACATGGGTTTTAATTATTTTTGATTTTCTGTTATTTTATAAGAAAATTGTAAAAAAACGGCCAAGCAGTGAAGAATAATAATATGACTATCCTGTTTTACTATTTTCAATTAATTGTCTTTTCATGCTCGTTTAAAACCTTGGAAGTTAATAAAAATGGTTACACCATTTGTAGGCTTGCTGACTTCATAAGTCCAAACTATATAAAGTCACAAGAATGAAAATAATGTATCAATCAAAAAAATGTAAGTCAAACTTATGTTAATTAATTTGGAAGTTATATCCTTATAGAATATTACATGCCTGTAAGTCTCAATTTTTTTTTTAAAGTCAGCTTCTAAAATGTAATTCAATTCAAAAACAAGTAATTAAATGCTAATATCGATATATCGATAGTATACCTGTGTATGTTTCATTTCGTACAATTAATTTTTATAGCAGAACAACCAAATATTTAGTACCTATGAAAAATAAACAAGTGGATAGTGTGTGTTGATGAAAATACTAGACGGTGAAGATTCGATTCTCGATATCGGTTGACATGTTTGCTCTGTTGTTCTCAATTCATCAGAAAACTGTTGAGACATTCAAAAAATCGATTCCTCAAAATACCAACTATGCAGACAAAAAAAACCACATATAATAAAACCAATACATTCCTCGTTTCAGTAATCAAATTTCGAAAATGCAAAAAAAATATATCATTATTATATGAAACAAAAACAATTTTAAGGAGGGCTAATATTATATTTGGGTGGCTATGCCCCTCCCCCCAATTTACGTCCATGAATAAATAATAATAATAAAAAAGAAATTAGTTTCATATCATTATATTATATAATCGTAATAATATTATGTAAGATTGAAAACAAAATACAATTTTTTTTTATTTAATGGTTAATACTCTTAAATTATTATTGAATATATAAATCATTTATTAAAACTAATAAACTTAATATATATAATAATAAATAAAAATAAAAAATAAAATAATTTATAATTATTGCTTTGAGTATTACACAATGAAGTACCTAACACTTATTAAAGAATACGGACCGGTTTAAAAAACATTGTCAGATATAAAAGCACAAACTTTAATATATTATACTCATGGCATTATTCATATTTTATATTATTTTTTTATTTTAATTTTATTTATTGTTTTATTTCACTGAACATTTGATGAGTTTTATTAAATTATATTTATACGAGTATATATACACAATAACAAATTATTAATAATATTATATTTTAACATCGTATCCGGCTATTTATTTTCGTTATTTTGATAATACCTACTAAAAATCTTTTTAACGTTACAATATATTTGGTTGGTAGTATAGTAAAACGGTGTTTATAGAATTCTGAAATATAATTATCGAACTATATATATATATATATATATATATATATATATATATATATATATATAGTCTATAGTTTCTAAAGGCCTCAAGTTTAACTAATTCATTTAAAATAAATGGTTGATGGTGTTTCTAATAACTCTGTATTACATAATTATTTTACTTTTAGAATTGTTTCAAAGTTTTAGATAAACCATAAACAGTGCACAAAAAATATTTATGTCATATTTCGGAGATAAAAAAATGAGCATGCATTTATATTTTATTATTGGATACGTATGAAATAAAACAGATGTTTCACTTTAAAATGTAATTCCAAATTGTTTATATCATTACACCCTTGTGGTATAATGTATCCAAATGAGTATTATTTGAATATTTTACGTGTTATTTATATTTGTCAAAATAAAAAATAATCATATGATTATTATTGCCCGTACTGTAAATGTCAACTTTTTTTTTAATACATTTAAATTAATACGTATAAATCGTGTTTACCACGGGTGTTGTTTTTTGTGTATCGTGTCCTAATTGTAGATATATACAAACCAAAAATTGTGTATAATATTTCATAATCTAGGAATATTGTAGAAAATATGTACGTAAATAACGCTTTTCAACGTGTAATGAAAATGCGACAAAAGCAAAATGGATTCGTCAGACAAGCAGGGTCGTATTTAGGTGGCAGATTTTAGAAGAAAGGCTGATTTTTTATTCTAACATATATATTTTTCCTTATGTCTAATTGACTATAGTTATTTGTTAACATACGAACATTTTATCGGGTGTTTTTTTTTTTGTTGGTCCGAGTAAATACCTAAATGCGACTCTGCAGACGAGTCATCCGTCTTCAACGTTGCCGTAAAAAAATCAGACTCGTCTACTCATTTAAAATAGTACAAGTCCTTTGTCTCCAGCATAGGCGTGTCTACGGGTCTTGCCTGTCATGCACAGGCATGACCTGCGAAATTTGATCTAACTTACATTATAAATTGCGGTACATAATAATATAAATGTTTTTTCTTAGATTCTGATATTATATTAAATTAAAAAAAGTAAAACTGATTTAATCATTATTAGATAATAATGATAAAGCTCATTAAAAATTTGGAGGTCATATCCTTAAACCGAAACCTAATTTTTTTAGGGGGTGATGGGGGGTGCAGAAACCTACCCCTCCTGAATATGCCACTGCTGTGCATGACCTGCAAATAAGGTCTGGGCACGCCTATGGTCTCCAGTATGGCAGTATGTTAACATTAATCTGTTACGTCTATAACGGAAAATGTGGATTGGGTCGTATTGGACTAATACACAAAGGTATGCAAAAACTTGAATTTATCTCTGTTCTCTAAGTATTTAAGTAGGTATTAAACAAATTTCAATTTTAAGTTAGATGAGAACTCCCCAATTCATAATTGTTGTGTTTGATTTGTGCCTTGCTAAATTTAAAGATTATGATATTAGTCATAATGTTATATTATAATATAGTTTAAAAATAAAATGTATTTGTTCAGCTGATTGTTAATGTTTACATTTAAGATTAGTGCGATCTTATCGAGATCGAGATGCTATGTAAAATGTTAATTCTAATTGAATAATAGTTATTGAAAAATAGTTTTTATTTGTTTCTAGTTAAATATTAATTTAATGGACGTTAAACTCGCTTTATTAAAAATTAAATTTGTTAATAAATGTTACACTTAGGAGTACATAAAGCCAGTAGGAAATATTAAAAGAAATACAAAATACAAACAAATAAAACCAGGAGGTAATAAGGTAAATATTATTATATTTGAACCCTATGGTTATTACTTATTATATTATAGTTATTACTATTATTACTTGGTATACGTCTTAAACACGAATTAAGTCTACAAAACTGACCTCGAATAAGTACAATTTTAAAAAGTAAATATAAAGAATGACCAAAAAATGTGATTTAAAATTGTAAATAATCACCAACTAGTAACTATAAGTATAGTAACTAGTAAAAATCGATCGGTACGGTTCCTAAGTTAGGAGCCCTACCGTGTTCATTGATTACTGATCATCTAAATTTGGTGTGCTCCGTACCAATGTTTAAAATCGGCGCACGAGTGCTGAGTGCATGACTACGACCCGAGCTATGGTTGAGAATTCGCGGTCTTCGACAGTGGTAATCGGTCACAGTACAGATATTCTTAGAAGTTTTTCAAGATCTATACGATGCGCTCCTATAGAGACAGAGGCAGTCGACCGCGACGAAGATCCGACGACGCACGCGAATGGACCGGCGACGTAGAAGTGGGCAGTACCGTAGTAGCGGCGGCGGCGGCGCACGCTTTGATGCCACGGTCGACGAGCGGGCGGGCGGGGGGCCGAGTGGTGGCTGTAAGACGGAGCAGCGCGCGGTCCGAAAACTGGTTCGCTTTTCCGCGCGCGCCGATTTCCGCAGCTTTTCTCCACGTTTGATAGTGATGATGATAAGCGATGTTTTTTTAACATTTATTGGAATTTTATACAATCTGTAAATATTTCTACAATAAGCATAAGTGCGAGAAGAATAACAATGACATGAAAGACGAGAAAAGAGAAGTTACCCAGCAGAAACACTCAGATATGAGCTAATTATTTATTAATTATTGTACTAGTATGAATTTTTTTTTTTTTGATTGTTTTTTTATTATTTTTACTGTGCCAAGTCTCGGCACCAGCGCCTTTTTTGCTTTCTCGGAGGGTTTCCGGGAATGTTATTTGAGTTTAGGGCATAAATGAGTGGATTTGGATGGTCTGTAGTAAGTTTGGGCCACTTCAGATACAGTCTGTACGCCGAGGTAAGTGTGCAGTGTGTGATACGTAGAAGGGTGCATTTGTAACGATGCGAAGAACTATGGATTGAAATGTTTGTATTTACTATTTTGTAGATGTTTGATTTTTTAGCCGCGCCCCAAAGCTGCACGCCGTAGGACGCTCTAGGACAGCGGTTCCCAACCCATGGGCCGCGGCCCACTTGTGGGCCGCGAGCAGCATGGTACTGGGCCGCTAGCCTTAGGTATAATATTAAATATTATATATTATAATTTTATGAAAACGTAAATAGGTATGCTATGGGTGGGCCTCAAATATTTTTTTAATTAGTGGTCCGCGAAACTAAAAAGGTTGGGAACCGCTGCTCTAGGATAAGCGATGTGGTGGGAAAATAACGTACGCTAAAAAGTAAAATCCCAAGTCGGTGGGGGGTTGGTTGTTTGCAGCTTTCTCGGGCACGCGCCGTGGGAACTACTTGCTCGGGATAACTAATTATGGGGCGGCGTCGCCGTGGTCGAGTTTGTTCGACGAAATTCGTTTCGGACGAACTGCTCTGTTGTCGGAGAACTCGGTCGGTCGACGCCGTGCGGGAAAACCCGCGGTGATCCGTTGTTGACACAAAAATCACGAACGACTCGACCTCGACGGTACGGGCCTGCGAAGAGCCGAAAAACTCGCGCTACTCGTGTCGCACGCACGCACGCACGCACGCGCGCTACGACACAGCAACACGTGCCCTCTCGGACGCCGGTCGCTCTAGCTCGGTCTCCCTCTCGCCCGTTCTCTCCATACGACTCTCCGCGCGCGCGGCCGCGTTGTCTGCCGCGGTCTCTCGGCGCTACAGCACTATCCCCCCACCATCCGCGTTGTCGCGGCGCGCCGTGTCCGACAGCAGCGGTAGGCGCGCGCGCACCGGTCTATCGTGTTCCGCGTACCCACCGAACGTGCAATGCCGAAAACGCCGAATGCCGCCGCCGCCGCCGCCGCCGTACAATCGTGCACACGCTAAACGGACGTCGTCACAATATTGTTGATATTCTCCAAAAAAAAAAAAAAAACAAATATAACAGTCGATATTTATGGTAGTAAATAACACGATAATATTTTTTCCCGTTCCGTTTGTGTTTCGGCCCCCGGTCGCCGTCGCAGTCGTCGGTTTTTTTTTTTTTCCCTCTTCTCGCACCACTCCCGTCGACGACGGGCCGACGGAACGCAGCTTGTCCGTGTTACGTGTTGGCGCGCGCCGCGCTCCCGGACCGCCGACGACTCGACGAGCATTCACACACGCCACTGATCGTTTCGCAGGTACCGCGTGACGTGTTTTTATCGAAAGTTTTTACCCATTACACTCCTCGCGTTTGATAATAAGTACGATAATAGTAAAAACGATAACTAAATTATAGAGTATTATTATTATTATAGTATTATTATTATTATTACTATTATTTTTTTAATACGCTCTTTTCTGCCTTATCTCTTCCCGTGTTCGACCGGCGTTATCTGCACCACCGCGGACGATACGACGACGGCGACGGCGACCACGACGACATGCCGACCAACAATAATAATAACGCCACTTACTTGAGAGCTTTTGGTAAGTGCACAAACGTTATATGATTTAAACACACCACCGGTGCTTAAGTTTTTCGATTTTCGGAATACTGTCGTTCAACGTTCACCATTTTTTTTTCTATTCAAGTTATTTTCACGATAAAACGATATTATTTTATTTCCACTTTGGTTGACCGAGTTTTTCACAAATTCAGTGTAGCTGAAGTTGCCCACAAGTCGTTTCATTATGAGTTATTGCGTGTGCGGATGGCAGTTGTGTCTCAATTATTACGGTTTCACAGGTTCTTTTACCATTCGGACCTGCGATCATAATACTATGTTTATTAGGATATCATACACGAAACTAATACATTTCAGTTATTTACTTGAAATTATTATAATTTAGGATTTGTTAACGTAGGTATTTTGATTCTTCTGTCTAATTAAATAATGTTTATAACAAATTTTTAAAATTAAAATCTATGTACACATTATACACATTATTGTGATATTTTGGAAATAATGCCCGACGGTTGATATCAGTCACAGACACCACCACATGGCCATGGATATTTAATATAATTTTAAGTTCTCTACTAGTGTGTGTGAATTATTTGTATTTGTAATATGTTATTCTCGTTCAATATGAATTTTGATCCACCCCAAAGCGGCCTCTTGATATTGGTACAATTACCGAGTGAATACGATTATTTGAGTTCATAAAGTAGTACCTACCATGTTAAACTAAACCAGAATTCGTCGTACAACCGCTCAATCGGTGTTTTCATTAATTTTTCATCTGGTCGAATTGTGACCGTTTGTTCGGGTTGAAGTAATAGCGTCAAGACGACTTAAAAAATCAAAAATGCGCGTGTCGAACTGGGTTGTAGACATGAAATCATTTTTGTTTGTGGCACCCGAGGTTTAAACAATTAGTCGATATGGCCGGTTTCAAAGTCAAGGTTGGCTATTAGATGGAATGTCTGCCTTAATGGCTTGCGCTGCGTTAATTTCATCCAGATTCCATCGCGGCAAGTTCACTGACCAGGTTCAAGTGAAACTTGGGTGACCGACCGACCGATGGGTGACAAAACGTTTGACCACTGATCTTGGACATAGCGCATTGGTGTGTTATCACCGAGAAGTTGATAGCGCGCAATCATGACGTTTCCATGTTGTGTGTGTGCTCGGTCGTATCAGTCTGGGGGCCGCCCATAGCAGTGGCAATAGCAATAATAAAAAGAGCCTTATCCTCCGACGGCCACTTGCAAACACACGCCGATAAGATAAAATAATAATGTATTAACGTGTACTATTTTGTAGAACAAAAAGTCGTTTTAGTACACTTTGCTCGTTCGGTTTTGCCGCGTGGTATTTCGGTCCTCGCGTACACGCACTATACACTGTCCCATCAACAATACCATTATGTGTCCTCTCCCGCCTGCCACTTGCCGCCGCCACGAGACGAAGACAAAGGCAAGTTTTAATAATGTATACTTTTTTTTCTTCTCCACCGTCATTCCGCCGATCACGATCAAATATTATTCGTGCGCGTATTGATCGTAAAAACACGCGCTCGCGCCGAACAAATAATATTCCGCTCTCGTTGGTTTTCGTTTTGTTTGCCTGCGCGATGAAGCAATTCGATGGATTTTTAACGAGCTCGGAGATAACTGCGGTTAAAGGTTCGCGTAGGCTTTCGGAGATAAGAGATTTCTTTTTTTTTTATTTAGTTCCATTTGGGTCTCGCTCATGCCGGCCAGCCGGTGGTGTAGTGTGCATTGTGCAGTCGCACACAAGCTTATCTCCGACTCGGTGCAAAGTTCACGGACCGTTTCCAGTGAGAAGGGGAAACAGAAAAATATTGTATTTATAAAAACAACATGGTATATTCGTTATTGACAGTGTTTGGAGGGCAAATTCCGCAGTTTTAACCGAATTATTAACCGTGAAATTTAAACATCATGTATGCGTTTCCGTTTAGCCGTGTTTAAAATGTTTCAATTTTATATATTTGTTTTTAGTGTCGAGATTCGCCAAACTACTGTAGTAGCACGTTAGAACGCTCGAAATTCTTGTCATAGACAATAATAATAATTCGTTTTTATATTTTTCGGAATCGAAACCTTGGTTCGATTTCCAATGTTCAATGGATAACAATATTGTTCACGTGTCTTGAAATTTAGGGGAAAACGTTCGATGTCATTATAATGACTACGACCACGATTGTGGGTTTTTTTGGTCTGGGTTTTCGATAAAATGTTGAACGAGTTACTATTTTTAGTCACATAACCACCAACGGTCCGTGGAAAACATAAAATTATTTCTGAGTAGACAAAGGACCACTATATTCTTGTAGTTCAATTATAAATAACCTATTTATTGTTATAATATTCATTTTCATTACTACAAATTGTATTATACTATTGGGCTCATAGCCCGTTCATACATAAATATATAAAATATATAAAATAAATATTAAAGGCAGTGTGGTGTTAAATTGGTTACTTTTGATGAATAAATAATAATATAACTTATGGATTCTTTTCAGTTAGTTTATATTATGTGCATCTATATATTTTATCATGTTCGTTGTAAAAAAAATACTACTGACTACTGACGCTAAGTAAAATATTATAGCAAAAATATAATGATGACGTCAGTAATTTTCGAACGTAGACCATCGTTATAGATAAGAGAGTTCAAATGTTCGGGCGCGATTACGAATAAAAGCGGTATTTATAATTATTTATTTTAGAAGACATAACTAATAATAACACTCCCTATGAGATGGTAAATCTAACCATTAAAGCTAATTGTTTGAATAATTGTGTACATGTTACCACAAAAATTATGTTTAAAAACTACGCAAATCAAATTAAACTGTTTTTCAAAGGGCATTTACACAACCATGTTGCCCGTTTGATTGTAGCATATAAAGTCATATTGTAACTCTATGTCTTCGTTTATAGAACCTATATTCTGTAACTATAATTATGGTTTTAAGTTTAATTTTAAAATATTCAATAGTATAATGATATAATTTATTTGTCTATCAAAAGTGTATTGCTAGTGTCCGTCCTATACTCACATTGCTGTTATATTATTTTAATTAAATGAAAAAAATTTCATAAGTTTCGAATCTTGCACTGATATACGAGTTGATGGACCACCACACTTAAAAACTATAAATGTATATAATGTATAATGTATATTATAAAATAATATGATCGTTCAAGTATCCAAATGTAATATATGTAGTAAATTTAATATTTACTGATCATTGATCTTAATAATAAGTGTATCATATTATTGTAATATAAAATAGTATACTCAAAATAATTTTAAAATTCGAACACACAATTGTATATTTCTTAATGGGTTATAATTATTGAGTTGTATACAAATATTATTCTTATGCCTGGTATACGTATACCGTATACAGAATCTGTATTTAGTACAATATATTATTAATTTTCTATTATTTTTTTCTTACTTATGGCAAATATCATATTTTCATCCGCAGTAAATATTTACAAAATCAAATAAAAAGTGTTAATCATTTTAGTTGATATATATTCATAAAAACAACATCATGGAAATATTATTTGAAAATTACTGATATTAGGTTTTGTAAATGTAAAAATATAAATTATTGTAAAAAGGGTTATTTATTCTAGAGTAATTATATTGATTGTACGGTATTAAATTTGTTTACTGTTATCGATTTTATTGAATATTTAACTTTCTAATCGTGAATTATTATCATATCAATTCAATATTTAATTGCATACTAATTTATATTTAATTATTTAAAAGTGAGGTGAAAAAATAACCCTTGGAAACAATTTTTATTGAAAAATTGTTAATTATAATACTTGGTTACAACCTATTTACTACCAATATTATTTTATTTTCATTCTGAAAGAAGTATCTTTATTGACTATAATATATGTAAATTGTGTTTTATGTAGAAAACCTTAAAATTAGTGTATTATTAAATTTAATTATTTCGAAATTATGTTTTATCAAATGTATGCTCAAATCTCGTGGAGACTGTTGCAAGGGTTTTTAAATTGTATTATTTGCATTACATTATACCATGTATCACATAATGTACATGTATCACTTTGTGGAAATTATTCTTTAACGACAGTTAAGTCGTGTGGTTTTGATATACTAAAAATTCTTAGGAAAATATCTTTCAACTGGGATATAGATTTTAAAATTTTTAATTAATTATTAAAATATGATTGAATACGTGTGTATTTTATTCGCTAATAAACTGTATAATATGTAATCTGTAACATTATGGTTATCAGTCAAAAACGTTTGAATTCAGTATAATGACGTAATTTTATTTCAAATTAATGTTCGCTCGTGAAGTAAAAGCAATAATAATTGACCTATGAAAAAACATGGATCTTGCGGATTTTCCCGATACAATAATGTACCATATTGTTAAAGCTCAGCGTAATTTTCAAATATAATTTTAGAAGTTAAGTGAATAGGCTATTATTATTAAATTAAAATTAGTCTGCTGATAAGACACAATTTATAATAAAGGTATTATATATGTATTGTATAGAGTATACTTATTAAATCGCATGTGTATGTTATACATAATGTATTTTAATATAATGAATGCGGTTGGTCTGGGATCTACTGCCGAGATCCTTGATGGTCATTATTATAAGTACAAAATCTCGTCTTATCAGTATTTTTTAATTGGATTGAAAATTATAATTTTGTGCTGTGTACAAGGAAAATAAGTACAAATCAAAACTATTTACAGTTGATTTAATTACATAAAATCTGTTCAGGCGTCATCGTTCATATGTTACGAGTTGAGCGAGAGGGATGATCTTTGATCTTTCATCTTAAACACACATGCATGTACGCACGAACTGATGACGGTATGTGGACCGAGGTCTACGTTGTTAAACTTCGGATTTATGTTAGCAATCATAAAGAATAATTTATTTTTGCATAAAAAATTTATGTATTATTTTATTCTTCTTAGATATCAATACCTCTTAGAATTTTTCTTTATATTTTTATACTACACAAAGAAATTATAAATTATGTGTAACTTAAATTTCAGTTAAAAATAATGTGTATTATGAAAATATGACATGAGGAGTACAATTTTGTATTACATAATATAAATCTATAAAAATTAATTTTAGTCCACAGTATTGGATAAGGAAATAATATTATGCATTCATTTGATACTAATATTATTTTCAATTATTAAAACGCTGACATATTTTACGTAATATTAAATTAATCGACGTAAATATTTGTTTTATAGCTTATACTTAAAATAATTGCTTATCAAACTAGTCAATATAAGTAATAGTTAATAATTGTATTGTTTAGTTTTTAAATTTTCTATTTTATTTGTTTAATGAAATCAATTTACTACACAATAAAGAAGTATATACATAAAGCAAATGCCATTTTGTGAGTTTGGTATTAATGAATAATTTGATGCTCGTATAAACATATTTTTGTCTGTAGTTTTATAATAAACTTAAATCTAAAAAATAAATATTTATATAAGCTTTTTTTTTAATTATGGTTTAAATTTTTCTTAATTCGTAGAATATATTTATTTCATGCGAGATGATTTTTGTTAATACTAAAATAACTTGTTTTAACTGTATTACTAATTTTTCAAATATTAGTAACTAACTAATAATGATTTTTAAGCTATTGTATAAGACAAATTTATGAAATATAAATTCTATTCTATTATAGTTTCTTTTATACTGTAGGCTTGAGTCTAGCCATAAATGTCACTGGTCAATATTACTTATAAGTTATAACTTATGTAGTTATGTAGTATCATCTACACAATATTATGTAAACAAAAATAAGTTGATAAAAATCATTGCTGATATTGTATATAAACTACACATCCATTTATAAATGCATGCATGTATATATATACATATATGTAACAGACAACACTATATATTTATTGTTCATATCACAATATTCTATAAGGTAATCATCATTTTCATATTATATGCAAGTATATATCAATGGTTTGGATTAATTGATAATGCATTTCACATTTGATTAGAATGTATACAAACATATTCGTTTTTCACTTTCGATTAGTATTAACAAATTGATGTAGGCTAATCTAAATTATTTCCGTAAAAACATAATTGTAATTTCTGATTAAAAACATAATTGTAATTTCTGATTAAAAACATACATATTTGATAAAGAAATCTAATTTAACCCTAACTTATTTCTGTTTTTATTTATTATATAATATTGACTGATGTGCAAGGCTAGACAATTTCAACAAGTTAAGAACTTATTTATTATTAATAGATTGATTGTTATGAATTGATGGGTTACACAACATTACGATTTACGAGTATAAACATTATATTTTCTGAGTTTATTGAGCTGATTTATAATTTAGTTTTTAATTTCGGTTTGCGTCAAGTTAGTTAGATAATTCTGATCATAAAGTGCTTTATCAATTTATTATTTATAAATTACAATTTTGTTTGGACCATTTACATTTCTTCCTCAACATTTACTTGAATTTACTATTTTTTAGTAATGAAATATGATTAGTTTGCTTAGCTAAGATTAGTCGCTACCATACAATTTTTATGATATTTTCAATTTCTATTGAAAAATAAGTGGTAAGATTAAATATGTTTCTAAAAGTTATTGAACCCATTTATCAATAATGTGTTAATTCTTAAATTAACATCCTTAAAAACTGAGAATCATTAGTTTTTTGTATATAAAAAAAAATTTATATTGAATTTAAACAATATTATATTATAAATTATTTAAAAGAAAGTAATATAGAAAAAAAAAATTATTTTTTGGTTAACACTAAACAGTTTAAAGTATGTGGTGTTTTATATGTTGCTATTGTATATATTTTACTTAAGCTATTAAACAATAAACATTCATATTATTTTTAGTGTGAATGTATTATTAATTTGTTAATAAGTATAATATATATTATACACAATGAGCTAAAGTAAATAAAGTAATTTTATCAAAACTAATAATAATAATATAGATATCCAATTAAAAGTTTTTATACGTATATTATTAAAAGTTTTTATACGTATATTATTAAAATACATTTAATATTTTTTTGGTTTCTATGCTTGACGCCCGTTATTATTTTTTTTTTTTGGCCTTTTTGCCACTTAACCTTTCTTAACCTTTTTTGTTTATCTTCATCTTGATAATAATTTCATATTTTTTATTTGTATACTATATGAACATTGGATTTGAAAATTAGTTTACCAGGCTCATTAGTCATAATTCATAAACATAAAATAAGATATATTATAAGAAGTATATAAATAAGCTATTAATATTCTTATATTGGTACCTAGTATTTTTCTTTATCGATTTTACTATCCAATATTCGTTTTTACTAATTAATATTTCAAATAAAATTAATTTATAATTAGACAGGATTTATTTTAGAGTCTTTATTATATTGAACTTTATTCAAGAGTAGTATACATGGATGATTAGTCATTGCATGATAAGACTTAAAAAGGTTAATTTCATTTTGGCAAAACCAAAAATGTTTTCTTATAGTGATATTTACACGTCAATTGAAAATAGTGTGTTTACTGTAGTTAGCCATCAGTTAATTGATATAATAATAAATGTATGATTTAAGGGTTAGTGATAGACATGGTCAACGATTTTTGAAATCATATAATGATGCAACGAAATCTTTTAATTTAGGATAATGTGTTTAGCATTTGTTTATTTTTAATTTTCTTATTTGATACTCAACGTAGTTGAAAAAGTATTATTAAAAGATAGTAATGTTCTGTTAAATTACTTCGACTATTCCTAACAATTTTGAATGTACAAAATATGGTAGGTTTTTGTTTTATAATAATGTTGTAGAATAACATTATATTTTGTAAATATTAGCGTGATGAAAGCGTATACTTTATGGTTTAACTTAAATGGGAATTATCGTGGTGTACGGAATATTGAGCACATTTTAATTGTTCTAAAATCTTGATTATTGTACACGAATCCCTTTTATTTTTGGAAAAAAATTAACTTTAAATTTGGTCCAGACTATGCAGTCTGTTAAGAATTAGGAAATAAATTGTAAGTATCTTCTTCAGCATGGCCAAAATACCGTTATTTGTACAAATTTAAATTAAATACCTGGTAAGTTAATTCAAACCAAATGATATTTTTAAGATTATACAATATAAATAAAATAAGCAATAAAATTATTGTTTCCTTATATATCTACAACTTAAGTTAGTATAAATGTATGTGTAGGTATCATGTTGTCGGCAGAATAAACGTATATTTTATTATACACATATATGAAGGAATTATTTTCTTTCGTCGCGTTGTTGAAAAATTTTAACAAAAATTATGTTCGCGAAAATATTTATGAGAAATCGATAGCATTATTATACCACAACTTCGACTACCCGATCAGCTATTCTGAATTTTTATTACTATAATAGTTATTACTTATTACCATAGTATTGGAACAACATTAACCAGTAACTGTGGCATATTAAGTTGAATGCTGCGTGTACTATGCCATACTATATTATACTTCTACGAATGAGAAAAAAATTCTTGTTTAGTTTATTTTGCGACCTGGTAATAACATTACGTACGTATTTCTTTTTACATTGCTTCTCCTCAGTTTTTTTCCCACAATAAAGTTTTATTATTAATGGTCTGGTTCAATGTGCACCTGCATGGTATGGGCAATACATCTTTGACTTATGGGTAACGGAACGTCGGCGGTACGTGACGTTTTACGCACTTGTTCAGATCCCATTCAATGAGCACAGTCGCACGTACTGCGGTTCATGGGACTTATAACAACTATGTTTTTACCGATTTATTATAAATTGTAACATTTTCCTATTAGTACAAGATAATTTATTGGGCGTATCGAACGGAATTTTACTGTGCTTTCGCAGTAAAACGTTGATTTTTTGTGTTTTTGACTTATTACACGACTATGACGTGTTTAATTTTATTTGAGTTTGAATACTTTAATATTGAACTATAAATTGTCATAAATTATCGTATATTCCTATTTACTCATAAGGTATAACCGATAATTCCGTCGGAATTAAACTAATTAGATAAAAGTTAAAAGATTAGATTTAGTTAAAATTATTTTTCGTCAGTAAATGAAAATGTTAAAATATTAAACTGATAAAACTCTAAAAAATCCAAAAACTCAATAATTTTTCGTATATTAACTAGTATGATTTTTTTAAGAATTGAAAAAAGAAGTATCTCATTATAATATATAATTTTGCCATTTTGTGTGTACTATTTAAATTATCTTAGGTAGGTGAATTTTATGTAACGAAAGGCAGTTACTTGTAATATATAGTATACGTATGTATTCATGGCCGTAGTCAGGGGGGAGGTTTTCCGGGTTCAAACCCCCCCCCCCCGAAATTTCATCGATTATAAAAATTAGTTTTTTTGTGGAATAAATATGTATAATATAAATACGTCAATATGTGACATTATTGTTTTCGTCTGCTTATCTGCACATAAATGTCTGTTAGATTGTACGCCGAAATGAATGTTGCGAGACACGACAATATAGTGTCAATACATTTTGTAAGCGTCGATAACACGAAAAAAAAGTTATTTTTAGTTTTCTTTGAATTTCGTTAGTGTTCCTAGACATAGAACATTAGTCTCATTATGTGAAACACGCTGGGTCTACAAACATGAAAGTGTCTTGCGGTTCAAAGAACTTTATTCGGCCATTATAATTGCATTAGAAAAATTGGAACTGTCTATAAATAAAGAAACTGCTCAAAAATCTTGTCAGTTACTAAGTACAATTAAAGACCATAAATTTGTTATACCTCTCATAATAATTGAAAATATTTTTTCCCATACATTAACGTTGTGTAAACAGTTACAAACAGTTAATGTTGATTTATTCGAAGCATGTAATCATGTAGATAATGTGTTGTCAATTTTAGACGAAATTAGAGAAAATAATAAAAAACATTTTTCTGATATGTTTTCTGTTGCTGCCATTATGCTGAATAAAAAGAAGGAAGACATCGATTTACCTCGTTTTGCTTGTAGAGCCACACACCGCAGTAATGTTCCCGCTAATAGTTCTGAAGAGTATTATAATTTAAATATATTTTTGCCATTTCTTGACCATATAGGACTCAGCTTTCTGATAGATTTCAGAAACACAAAACTTTAATAAGTTCTTTACAAAAAATTATTCCCAGTAAATGTATATATACCAACTATGAAGAAGTGAACGATTATATACAGTTTTATTCCCAGATTTTGACAGCCTAATTCTTTCAAAGCCGAATTTTCAATATGGAAAACAAAGTGGCTTAAGGAAGAAGTACGCCCTAATACAGCAATTGCAGGACTTGACAATTGTAACGCCCTTTTATTTCCTAACATATGGAAACTTTTACAAGTATTAGCTACTATACCTATGTCAACCGCCACACCAGAAAGAACATTTTCATCTTTAAGAAGATTGAAAACGTATCTCGGGAACTCGACCACCGAAAATCGCCTTAACGGATTAGCTTTAATGTCAGTTCATAGGGAATTAAATGTTGATCCAGAAGAGGTGCTAACACGGTTTGCCAACTCCTCTAGAAAAATGATGTTACTTTAAAATATGTATTAAACTGTTTTGTAAAATTGACTATAAAAAAGTTTTATGTTTCACTGAATAAATAAATAAATGTTTTAACACCTTAAAAACTGAAATGATTCTTATATATTTATAGAATTGATTAAAATTTAAAAAATCATAGTTTCATCTTAAAATTAAACCCCCCCCCAAAACTTAATGCTGGATACGGCCATGTATGTATTGCTTTATGTTTTTCTTGTTATAGAAAAAAATTATAAATATTATTATTTTTTCCCGTTTTTGTAATTGCGAGCTAACGCCTGAAATTAAGAATTACACTACAATATTTACATGCGTGTTGATGTGTTCGATGTCATAACATGTGTTTAATAGATAATCAAACTAAATATGAAATGCTGTTCATTTCACTGCTTTCTGTGGTCACTAAGGGAGTTGAAACTATAATAATATGATAACAATATTTGATATTCTCGATGTCATACTGAGGTGTGTAATTCAAAATATTTTGTTTGTAATGAGTAATATAGGTATGTATTAATATGTATATTTTACTTTTTATTTTCTACTTATTTGTTTATTATGTAGTTCATACGATAATAGTTACTACAATAATTAGATTTTTTTTTTCAGATTTTAAGTCTTAGGTCTGATCACAATTGTGAGCATATTTATTCAATGTTTTAATTATTTAATGATAACAATTATATTAAATGTCCAATTTAAGTTGTTTGTATTAAATGTCATCTAAAACCCCTTTATACAAAATAATATATTTTTTTTATTTATTTTATCAAAAATAATAGGCACATTTAACAAATATTTAATTAACTTATAAATAACAATTTATAATGTATGTAAATATTACCAAAAATATATTTTATTATATATTATATTATTTATCATTAAAATGTGAAACGCTTCTCTTAAAAACATTTCTGTTGTCATGACTTAACGCAAGAATTTAACTGTTCATATATTCATGCCATTTAAGTAATTTATTTCTTGATTAAAACACTAAATAATATTATAAATATTTTTGATATTTCATAGGATTGGTTGTAAAAAAAAATCGACTTTATCGTTTAAAAACTATTTGAGTATTAACTTATTGGGTAAATAATATCTAATTTAATTTATTTATAGGTACCTAATCGAATTCTAAGAAAATATAAATTCGTAATTTTAGCAATTATTTAAAACTATATTTTCTATTGGATTTTTAAATTATGTTTGTATCACCGCTAGTCATACAATTTAATAAGATTAAATAAAGCTAATTTTTTGTAGTTATTTATTTTCTACCAAAAAATGTTTGAGTTAACCTATATTGATATACTTTGCATTTATTTTTTGTCAATACAAGTTGTCAGGCATTGCAACATTTAGAGTAAAAAATATATAAGAATAACATTTGTTTTTGTAAGCTTTATTAATTTTCAGGTTTCAATAAACTGAATATTTAAGTATTATTAAATGGTGTATTTTAATTTTAATTTTATTACGATTGGAATTTTGTGAACTAGTATGATAATTAATTTTTATGAACTAGTATTATAATTAATTTTATGAACTTTCTATTGGTCAACAATATAATGTTGTTCTTCGTGATTTCGCTTACGTGCGGCCAAGGTATCCTTGTCCGGCGTTCGGTGTGCGAAGTTACCAAGGTCACATTCCTATACGTGTGTACTTGCTGTGCAACTAGAAACTGTAGCCCAACAATTTTACGTACCGTCCGTGTTCGAATGGTGAATGAGGAGAAGTAGGGGGAAAATAGTTGTATAGTGTAGTGTTTTCGTAAAGAACGTAATTGACGTAATATAATATTCATTCGATGTCCGCTAGATAACAAAAATTAATTTTTTATTAAGTGATGTTTAAAATATTACATAGGTACCTATACGGGAGATGGTAAAATTGTAGGTAGGAAATTCGACGGTTTTCTAAATGATAAGATGTGTATGAAAACAATAGTTTCCAGTGAAGGTCGTACGTGTAAATTAACAAAAAAAAACTAAATTGTTGTTAAATTATTACTCTCGGCGTAGTATTATATTTTTGCCGTGACTTAAAAATAATATGACGACAAACTAAACATTCTTACTTGATTGGAATTTTTATATAAAAAAATAATCGTAATGGTTCAAGTATAAGCTAAAATTAAATTGATATATACGAGTAGGTATATGTATTGAAAAAAATAAATTCAAAAAATAATTTGATAACTTTGTGTAATCATTAATTTCCGACAATTCATTATGAGGTACTAAATAAACTTAAATTCATTGCGATGATTAAGATTTACATTTTTTTTTTTTTATAAAACGTATAAAACGTAAAAATAAATACTTTATAGTATTGTATTTTCGTATGGTATATAAAAAATTTAATTTATTGTTATTATTTTTTCTTTTTGCACTCTCATATATTATAACTAGAGCTTTTTTGAATTCATAAGATTTTTAAGTATTTTGTTATGGCGTTTTAAAATTAAAATGTAAAAAAAAATTATAATAGAGTTTTTAAATTTTAAGTTGTAATTAGGCATAACATAAAATTGTGATGATTATCAACAAATAGGTTATACTTCAAGGAAATGACTTGAAAGGTTGAAAAGGTTATCTTATGCTGTATATTGTTCGTTAATCATCTACAAACAATTCACTAACATTGCCTTGCCGTAATAAGTAACTATGTAAATGCAACTGTAGCTTAACATACTGATATTTTGCTATAACGTGAATTTTAAGCGATTTTTTTTGGATTCCTAACAGTGATCCAAAATGTACAAATTAATTTATACATTTTCGGTTTATTATAGGTATAAAATGTTGACAACCAATAATCATTCACGTTGGTAATGTGTCTACATCGATTTTTATTGCATATGTTATCATAGTATTTGATTACTGTGCCTGTGTATAAAACATTAAAGTTACACAAAAAAACTACTGTCAGCATCCATAATAATCATAAAATAAAACAAATTATTCAAACAAATCTGAAAGTTTTTATTCACTATCTTTTAAACTCCTTAAAGTTTGTCATATACAATATTGTATTAAACATTAAATTTATATTTATATATTATAATAATGTATATTTATATATTAATTTCGTTTAATGTGAATGATTTATGATTATCTTTGTATAATATTATTTAATTTTAATTGACTGAACATTTTAATTATGTTTTGACTTGCTATGAAATAGTTATTTAATAATATGAAAAATTATAATTTCGGTTTAATCAATACTTCAACTTGATTTGTGATACGAGCAAATACTAATTTAGCAACATTTGTTTTCATAGTAATATTGTAATAGATAGGTAACTTAATTTATTTATTAGATATTTTTATTTAATTAAAAGTTATAAATAGTAATAGAATTAATAACTATGCAAATGTAACTATGAACACTATTAAAATAAAATCACTCCTTATCTGGTTAAATACGATTTTCTAATTTAATTTTAGTTTATTGTACTTAAAGGCAGGAATCATTTTTAGTTTTAACTTAAATATAGTATTAGGGTTTTCATTTTGTTAAGCAATAGTCTTTTCACTTTTAATGTTGTTTTGTTATCAGGCGTAGGTTATAACGACGAAATATTTTAATATTACTCTATAGTCTATTAGTTAGTGGTATAGTATTACTATTTTTCATATTTTGTGCGGGTCCTAAAGAATAGTAAATAAAACAGCGTGTGTACGTCGTTTAGCAGTATTCTCCAAGGAGTCCACGTGCACAACTACTGAACGACTATGGTGGGCGTAAATATTATACAAAACATACAAACGGACACATGTTGCATTTTTTCTGTCTTATTTTCGCTATTGACATGTTTTGGGATTTTGGCCCTACTATTTCTAGTCCATCTTCTAATAATCTAGCAAATGAGATGACAAGTGGATCGTTAGCGTGTGCCACAAAATCTGGTTCTCTGGGCATTCTCCAGGGACTGAATGGCACATGCTCGAAAAAGAGACCTGGTGGACGTCATTGAAAATGGCAATTAGATATTAGTTATGTTTTCGGATCTGGTTTAGCTTAACAAAACCACCCTAGTGATGTCGAACATGTCTTAATTAACGCAATAGTAATTTGCGTTTCCCATGACGCCTTCGTGACTCTGGTTAACGTCTCTCGGTATTGTGAAATATTTTTGTGGCCAATTTTAAGGATAAATTAATTTTTTATTTGTTTTTGATGACATAATATGAAGTGCATTAAAAAAAATTGAAAAAAATATTATTTAAGGACTTTGCATCAACCAGAGTTATTATAATTTACAACTACTTAAGTAAATTTGGTGTACACTCGAAACTACACGATAAAATTATTTATTTTCAAAATACATTTTTATTACGTACTGCATGTCATATAAATATTAATACTTAACATCACTGTTGTATACGTACACTAGTACTGCTGTATAATTGTAAATTTATCTGACATAGTTTAATAGACATAAAATGTTATTTTTAAACATTTTATTAGATAAAAGTTATATTTACTATAAATACAATGTATTTAAATATATGCACTCTAATTTTGATCTATTTGCATATTTACTTAACTAATTGACTAACATAATTAAAAGATACATGTATTTCGTGTTAAAAAAAAAAATTTTGTTTTAAAAATAGTTGATGTAATAATATTGATTAATGATTATTGATTACTAAGATCAGGTCGATGTCTGAAATAAGAAACTGTGTATTATTGTAGAAATAATATATAATTATTTTATAAAAAGGAAAGTTCAGAACAAATTTTGTTTTTAATTTCTGAGTAAAAAATATTAGCATAATATAATATGCTTATGATGCTTTTATAATAGCGGTTTAAATTAAATTAAATTTTACAAGTTATTTCAATAAAACTTAATAATTCAAACACTGTAATAAATATTTTGGTGTTTTGGATTAAAATAACGCTCCCAATAGACAATGTAGTTATTGTTTAAGCTGAAATTAGTTATTATTTGGTTTAAAGTATAAACTCTGTCTTCTGTGTTTACATTTCCATATTCTTGCTGAACAAAAATAATTGTCAGTGGATCAATTTTTTAATGTTTTGTTAGATTTAGTACTGTAACTTTAACTTAACAACGCGTTCATGTAGGATTTAAGTTAAAAATTAAATATTTTAGGTGTCATCACGTACCAGCTTTTGAGATAAATTGTTCCTACCGCACTTTTATTTACATACTCTATTAGTGTTGTTTAGAAACATAATCGATTGGCCTTAAATTGTTCATGTACGTGACTAGTGTTCACAGTTAGAGCTATTATTGTTTTACTTCAAGTAAAGGTAATAAATACTACCCGGCAAAATCGGACTCCCTCGAATCACACGCACTCGCACACATAATCTTCTCGACAATTTGCTGAATTATTATTATTATTTTATAGAAATGAAATGAATCAACCCAAGTCGGAACCATTATTAATTTTCAACTGACCCTAGTATTCTTGATAATAGCAATGTATTATATTCAAATGTAATTTGTTGAATAACATTATTTGTTAAGCGGAAACGATGAAACGCATCCGCTTCTTTGCTCCGTGTCGGTCAGCTATTATTATTGTGCTGCACACAATTTGTCATCCTCGAAAATGACCGATAAATTTAATGGGCTTTCATTAAATATACTTAATAATTGCTGAAGGATTACCCTTAGATGGTCGGGTGGTGCATTGTCGGCATCACGGTCTTTCCGCACAATGGGTTGACGACACCGTGTCTGTGCGCGCAGAGACATGTGCGTGACCTACAGTCCAAACCTTCATATTATTATTATTATTATTATTATAACTATCCGCTTTTTAATCCAACCTATGTAATATGTTGATACTAATATTTGGCTTGTACCCACATGTTGAGGGCCCACTACTATAGCCGAGTATTATACAGTGGTAGTTACATTGGTATACGTGCGGTGAGCATTATAATACATTTACATAAACATCATAGTATCCTTTTTTCTCGTACACAATTAGGGTCAATCGATCGCCGATAAATATTGCGTCGGCAAATGCATCACAAACGCCGGTGGGACGCAAGACGCGGCTACTATATGTCCACATCGCCTAAACACGGTGTGCTTTTTAAAAATATTATTACTGTTATCGGTTTGACGCTCTTCGCAGGCAGTTTGTTCTCTATAGCGCGGCGTCGCGTTCCCATCGAGTATTATTTTATTGTAATCAGCTCTGAGGGGAAACAAGTGTCTACTTGTTATCTATATTCTGTGGTCACTGGGCCGGACACTTCCTGCGAGAAATTCGCGATAAAAAGTCGGCTGTTGGATAGCTCCTTTTTATGTAGCGACTGTGGCGTACATTGTATACAACAAACGATGGAAGTTAGTGGCAAGCGGTAGAATAGAAACCTCGTAATGCGGGCTTAAGTGATTTTCGTATTGTTTTTTGTACTCGGTCGAAGAGTAAAAATCGGTTGAGTGTGTCCGTGCGTATACCGGCGTGAGAGAGTATGGGCCTAAACAAACCGGCTATTGATTCACACCTGAGGTCCTGTTTCCATTATACGACGAGGCATACTGTAAATAAAAACCATGGGAACCCTTTGTTTGCGTAGGTTGAATTTTGGCTTAGTTTTTTCTTCATTTTTATAACGCTGGCAAACAAATTGTCTCCGGAGACATTATGGTGACTTAGAGACTTAAATATACCACCTCTAGGGTATAATGTCAAAGGACATGGTGCAGCATTACTGCACTATAGGAATATTTACTATTATGACTATATACTGACTGAAAGCCGCAAGTGTTATCAAATGTCTCAGGGGTCACCAAAATAAATCAACTGCGTTTAATTTGAATATTTTTTCGTAAATAAAACGAATATTATTATTTATCGCCTATATAAATATCGATATGTCGAATTTCCAGTTAATGTTGTAATTTGACTCTATATAGTTTTGACGAGGGCGGAATACTCTATTCCTTCTGTAGATATAGACCTCCCTCGACGATTAGGAGATGCACATCCTTATCATATGTATGACCCACTATAGCATAAGCAACTTGACCTCACAAATGTTCGGATCCGTAGTACGAAAAAAAGGTTATCATACAGGGTGGAGTTTTATCCGAGATTATTAGTCCGAGAAATATAGTCGTCCTAATAAACAATTTGTATTTACTTTTTTTTTTTAGATAATTTATTGTTTATTTATCATCGAAACTGAAGCACTCAATAAATGAAACATTGATACTTATCTAATTTTTCCTTCTCGGTGTGATAGTATAATAATACATGTGGTAATTCATTCATATTCAATTATGTAAGTCATGACTTATATAGGGTGATAAACTGATAAAATATAAACGTCTTTATTATCATTTTATTTCATAACTCCATAATAATAGAATTACAAATCCAATAAAATCATAAAAGTATAATAATAGTATAATATAATGTGTTTTTTGCCAGATTTTTTCTCATGAATAAACGAGTTGTACCTAAATAAATTGCACTTAGTATTTTAAAATCGTTTTATAGGTAATATATTCTCTTAATATTCTTTTAAAATACCAGATGTATGATTTTTATGTCCTTAAAAATGAGAAGTATTCTTTTAATATTCTGTAAAAAAAAAATACCCAGAAGCATATAAAAATAACTCGCATAGTGAATATTGTATTTAAAGATTAATATTATCAAAATGCCGTTGTAAGTATTTAAATTATTTATTATTTTTTTCGGAAAAATATTTATAAAATTAAAATCTTCAAAAATAAAAATACTTATAAAAATATGGTTATTTATTCTCAAGTATTTTCTAACATAATATTGAATTTTCTCTGAACCCTTAAAATATTATTTTTATGCAAAATAAATTTTTTTATATGAATCGTAAATATATCTTACTCGCATTTAACTGCATACACTAGAAACAAATAGGTACGCAGAATTATAAAAATCCAACCTCTTATGGTAATTATTAAATTTTAATTTTTTTCATTTGTGGGGACAAAACGAGTATATTAATTTTTATCGGACAATTATTTTTAACAAATAACAAAAACATAATAAATAAATTCTTGTATATTAAAAAATATATGCATGTGTAAAATGTAAATTAAAGTATTATTACTGTCTTCAAATTGAATTTGAATGTTTATGTGATATTCATATAGAACTCAACAAAATGTGTATGGATTGTTGTTTTGCTACTTGTTCAGTTACAGTAATTAAAAAACTAAAAAAAACTGCAATTTAAATTGTTGTAAGTAGTGTTTTTAATTTTTGATAGTCATATTCTTTGGATTCTCGATGTATAATTAGATTCGATATTGTGTTAAGGTTCTTTTGTTCTGGTCGAAAGGAATCGAAACTTAAGAGAATATCATGTAGATTATAACATAGAAATAGACGATTGAAGTTTACCTATAGACCTAATTCAGGCCTATTATTATTTGTGCTGTTTTATAACCGTGAATGTAATTGTTTGTTGGTCATCAAAACAAAACGCTTAATTATTTTAATCTTGCGATGGTTGTGATTATTCTCCACAGTAGTGGCAGTAGCGGTAAAGAAAAAAGTAATATAACAATTATAGTCGTCGAAATATCTATCAGTGCACGTGATTAGGAATACGAACGAAATATTTTTATCAGCACCTCAATGTTTACATATTGTACTGATATTGTCGTCTGGGTCTGGCAACGTATCTATCGGTTATTATTTTTTTCGTGACGTAACGTATGATACGTTCCAATTGATGTTGTTAGCAAAATTAACAAATCCCTCTTGGTCCCACAGTCCACGCACAAACAAAATAGGTATTCTTTGAAGTGGTGATACATTTTTACATCATTCGGATGTTGAGAAATTAATATTGTAACAGGGAGTCGAAAAACATTTATTATTTTTTCAATATTATGAGTCTGTACGTCTCATAGATGTCGGTACATTAGATCGAATTGACTCTTGGACGGTTTAGTAAATTTGGATTGTTTTGTATTTTGCGTACAGGTCTGTCGACGACGGCATCTGAAGAATCGTTGTCGGAACCACAACACCATCACCACCACGTGGTCGTTATCGGTGGCGGTGGCAGCAGAGGCAGCGATATCGGGGGAGGCGGCGAGTTCGACACGTCAGCCGAGGAAGACAGGGCGGCGGCGGACACGATAGACGAGCTGAACAGCCGTCGCGGCGACGTGAACGATGCGACGGTGTCCGCGGTGGTGGCCGATGTAGACGACGAGCCGTCGACGGTCGCGGAGACGATCGTCGCGTCGCAGCAGCATCGTTGCGGCGACGACGACGACGGCGCGGCCGATGTGGCGGCGGCGGCGGCGGCGGACGACGAAGAAAATGGCGGCGGCAGCGCGGGCACGCCCAGCATCGGCTACGGGTCGCCGGCGGTAGATGGTGCGCCGGTCGGTAGGACGTCGTTCGGGGCGGAGGAGGAGGAGCCGGCCGCCGTCGACCGTTTACAGCAACAACCGGTTCACGGGACGGCAGACGAACGGCCGACTGGCAACGTGTACGAGCACCGCGATGATATGAACTATCATCAACAACATCACCAGCAGCAGCAGCAGCAGCAGCGCACCAGTCCGCCGCAGCAAAACGTCGCAGTCAGCAGTAGCAACGGTAACGGCAACACTATTAACGCGAGTAACAACAACGGACCGTCGACGATCATCAACCGTTACGACATGATTGTGGCGCAAAACTATCAGCAAGCCAAGTACGGCAATGGCCGGGACCTGATCTCTTCGATATTCCCGCAGACCATGACCACGGGTCAGCTCCAGCAGCAGCAGCAGCAGCAGCAGCAGCAGCGCGAAGACGAAGAAGAATTCTACGATTACCAGCAGGTGTACCAGCAGCAGCAGCAACAGCATGCCAAGTTCGGTCACATCGTGTTGAAGCAGGAGCCGAACGTGTACGCTGACGAATACTTTCACCCGGATCACCAGCCGCAGTTGCAGTTGCAGCATCAGCAGCAGCAGGACCATTGCTCCAGCCCGGGCAGCTCGGCCGGTGGGTACGACGAGGAGGTGGTGGCCGCTAAGGGCGGCGAGTTGCTCGACCTGCACATGACCCGCGCGGACGGCGGAGCCGTCACCGTACAGTCCAACCCTTTCGTGCACCTAGTCGCTTCGCTGCACAGTGACTCGGGCAGCGTATCGCCCATGCACGGCCATATGCAAGACGACCAACAGGGCTCCGGGGGTGGATCGCCCACCTTAGTGTTACAGCAGCCTCACGTGGCCGACCACTCGTACACTCCGGCTTCCGCGACCTCCGCGGAACAGCAGTTGTCCCAGCACCTGTCTCAAAACCATCACGGCGTCGTCTACCACGCAAGTGCCACTAACGTCATCCACCACAACAACGGCGGTTCTAGCATCTCGGGGTAAGTGTTTTTTTTTCCTCCGTTTTTCGCACTACTCCGCTCGCGATCGCGTTCGACCGATTCCGTATGATCCCCCCCTCCCCTGCCCCGCCACTCGCTCTTTGTTCCCACGTGCTATTCCGTAGGAATCCTGATTGACGTTTTCTCCCGTATCGGGTTGAGCAAGCCGACGAGTTGTGTAATCGCGCACCGTAATCGACGTTCGTTATCGATCTCGGGGTTAAGGGCCTCCACGCGCAGTTGTAGCTGTCTCGGTCGGTAGCAACATGTCGGCTGTCGGTTATCGTGTTGGCCCGCCGTGCGTGTACGTGAACACAACGCGGTTGATCGCTGCGGTCAGATCTCCGCGCAGCGATCACTGACCTATTCGTCTCGCTGACAAGCCCCTTCGTCATCACCTCCACGGTATGTTAATCATATCGCTCCAAACGTGTCGACACGGAGATAGGGACGCGCTAATATTAGTACCCTTCGTTCGGTGCAATTGTGCATCGTTAGGCTTAACGCACGCGCGTCTCGCACGAGACTGGTGTAAAAATTGGTTTCCCCCCCACCGGAGCTAATTCATCTCGTGATAATTGTTATTAATTGTTTCCCTTTAAGTCAATCGTATTGCGTTTTATTAATAAACCACGAGATAATCGCGGTCGTTGGCCTAGCCCGTGTGCGCGTGTCGCGGGTACTAGGTGTTCGCTAGACGACGCGGCGACGGCTGCGGGATGTCCTGAAATGTACTTTATATTTAGCACCGACCCGAGTCGTTCGTACGCGTGAGACGGCGGGGCCACGTTTTGTCTTTCCTGAGCGATTATGTACCAATATAAGATAATGATGGACTAATAAAATAATAATTTGAAAATCACACGTCGTCATTATGTTGAGTGTGCTCGTGCCGGTGTATACCGGTCCGTTTGGCGTTAACGATGGTTTCGTATTCGCTATCCGATAATTGGCATTTAATTTTTCACGTGTTAATTATATTTTCCAAGTCTAATATTGGAATTCTATGTAATTTTACATGCACTTCAAAATTAATCTCGTTGGACTATTTTTCTTCACTGAAATATTAAGTTCATGGCCCCTATTATTTAGAGAACGCACAGTGGTCTGAAATCCACATATTCGTATAAAAATACGAATTTTCAAATTTCATGAAATGTATAATACAATATGATATTAAACTATTATATTTATATTGGATCGTAAAAATGAAATCTAAGATAATGATGACATGTATATTATAAATAAAATGAGATTATGTCGAAAGAAAACGTACTTGTTACATTTCCGAAAAATTATTCATTTAGTGTTTGGATTTTACACGTTGTGAAAGTGCACTTTACTTAACTTTTAATTTATTTTGTATTTTTAAAATGGACTTTGAAGACATTGGGAGGTATATAGGATCAATAATTTGTAGTACAATTTTTGAAGTATAAATAAATAATATTAGAAAAATCGTATTAACTACTAGTAATCATTTTCTATAGCGAATTTAAAAAATAATCTACTATAATTATAATTAACTAACACATGAGGAGTATAAAAGCGTTCTTCTTTATAATTTAACAACATTTGATTGATTTGGTTCAATTTGTATCTGCAATTTTTATGATGTTTTTTTGTAACCAGTTCTAGCGGATACGTTGAAACGGTAATCGAATCAGAAAAGACCTAAATTCTGTAAGGTCAAGAGTACATTTATTTGACATTTTAAAGTCACGATATTGTATAAATGAATGGGGAACGCAATGCTCAAATTTAGTAAATGAAAAACATTTTAAAGTATACTATAGTCTTACAAAAAGTTAGGTCGAAATTTTTTCGAAATCATGTACGATTTATCCAGTCTGAAACTGAATTAATGTTACCTATAATTCAGAAACGGGCCAATAACTTCGGAAGTTATTTTTTTACTAATGAATAATGATATACCATCCCCTCATTATATCAAATAATTATCATATACTAGGTTTAAAATGTTTACCATTAATTAATATTAGTTGAATTGATTTTAAAAAATTTAAAAATACAACTTTTCTCCCACCCCTTAATTACAGAGACAA
The DNA here is from genome assembly GCA_949715065.1 of Periphyllus acericola. Lineage (NCBI taxonomy): Eukaryota > Metazoa > Arthropoda > Insecta > Hemiptera > Aphididae > Periphyllus > Periphyllus acericola. The sequence continues at coordinate 23,515,697 of OX454270.1, read as the reverse complement.
TTTCAAAAACTACTTACGATTTGGATTCAACAGGTTCAAAAACATTAATTGATGCAAATTATGCAAATTTTATAAAACTTTGAAAAACACCCCCTAGCTACCTCATTAAAGGAAAAATTTGAAAATGGATTCAAAACCTTGTAACTTGCATTTATTGCATAATCATATAGACAAAAAATTAATAGATATGCATTTATATTGGCTAAATTAAATTTTAGTCCACTGTAAAACGGTCTGATAGTATTATGGACTTTAATTAGTTGTTTTAAATATTGGTATTATCGTGGCTTAATGCATAGACTAAGAAAAAAATACAATATTTGTATTTTTATATTGCCGACCTCAATTAGCCGTAAAAAGAAGCAAATAAATAAATAAAAAAAATGTTAAATGTTCTTGGATTATTGATACTATTCTTTACTTTTCAAACCGTCCAATTAATTATCACGCAATAGTACAAGAGTGCAGTTTGTAGTGTTGAATTACAATCATTTGTTATACCTACGCTATTCTCGTTACAATTTTCACGTATTTAATTGCCGCACCAAAGAATTTATCTCTGTATTGTGCCATAATATTATAACGTTGGTTAACATTTTGCGTTTTAGTATTTACACTAAGTAAAGTTACTTTAAAGAGTTTGAATCTGTTTTATATAACGTAAGTTAAAGAATTTGAAGCTAACAATTGGATTTTAATCGTGTTGGATGAGAACGTAGTATATTATGCTATTAATTTTTTCTTCGGGATTATAATTGTTCTAATTATACGATACAACTATTTAAATAGTTTGGAGCTATTATGTGTAATTTTAGCAGTTTAAAAATATTATATTGTTTTCATCGTTTCTAATTTTTTTTTTTTTATTTTCCTTCAGTCAATACATTCTTCTTGCAGTCCGTTAATAAAACAAACAAAAATCAACTATAGATATTTTGAAGTAATTTCTTATTATAAGAGATTGTAAAAGTTCCCCCTTATAAAAATATGAACAACTTTTGAATAATTTACCGTAAAACATTTCGAAACGTATTGGTCGACAGTCGACATCGCGCGACGTTTGAAAAATAAAAAACCCATCGTACTCATGGACTATAAATTATTTGTTGCATGAGACCCGACGTTTATTGCCCATGTTGTAACGCATATATTACCTCATCGTATTCCGGTCGTTTACCTCCTTCTCGGGAGATTTTCTAAAATCGCACCGATGTCAAATTTGAGTCGATCTGGGTCGAAACAAGAAATAAACGTAAATACATATATTACCATTAGTGATTCACTGGTTCTAAGAACGCGGGAAGAAAAAAAATTATACCATCAGCAAATCTAACGAAACACCTACTAAGGCAAAACAATTACCATGCATGCTCTCGAAACTATAAAGTGTACTTATTTACTAACAGATTTTCATCGTAGTTTTGCTAACCATATTAATTTATTGAGGTCAACTAATCTCTGGGTTTTTGATGTTAATAACTTCGGGTAAACGTCGAAGTAGTTAGTTTTTTTACTGTTTTTCTGTAATTGCTCTGATCTTTTTTCATAATGTTATCGGCTTTTCGTAATTTGCTGTTATGAGACTTGTGATGATCCATTTTTTTTTCTGCGAAATTTGTCGGTATTTAAGACTAGTATACATTTTTTCTATGCTTGAAATATCGGTACAGCTAGCCGTGTAAAAATAACCTCTTTATCGAGACTCCTTATGCTATCGGTGTTTGGACAATTCACACTCTAGTTATGTGCGTTTATGAGTGATCGGAGGACAACCGTGCCTGATTACGGCCTGTAACTAAAACAAAAATATATTTTAACGTTTGGTCAAGTACACTTATTTTTACTATGGTCGACATAATTGTTTTTGGTTTAATTGTTTTTATTATACTTGCACTACCATAAAATCGCTATGGTTCCAGTTTATTTCTCGTTGTTATCATAGTATGCATAGTAGGCATAGTAGGGACGTGTTTTCGGATGAATTATTTTTTGATGGGTGTTTAAAAAAAAAAGTCAAAAAAAAATTAATAATTATATTTTTGACTTATAGTATTCTGATAATGGCTTTTTAATTGTTATAAAATATAAATACATTCTTGTAATTCTATTTGATTATATATTTGTGCTGTGAGTATTTTAGTAATCAAATAAAACGTGACATTTTTACAAAAAAATTACTTGTAATTTGTCATCTTATTACTTCTATTACATATCACAAACCAAATTGTACATACAACTAAGTTTTTTTTTACTATTTATCGATATCCGTTGTATTAGTATACATATGTTCATATTATAATATACAGCCATAAAATATATAATTGAGGTAACCTTAATATTAGAATTAAGAACAAAATCAAACGAATCGTTTTCAAGTCCTTTGGAAATACAAGTATAGTACATGAAAGAGCAAATCTTGTTTAATATTATAATATTATGATAATATTAACATCTAATTACTTATCATTATTTTATACCATTAATGTTCTACGTATACAATTTGATGTCTTATTGTAAATTAACTAATATTTTTGCGTTCTTGTGATAACGTAGGATTATAATATTCTGTTTTACATTTACGTTCTAGAGGTCAGCGTCGTTCAAGTCATCATTTACCGTACCTAATATGTAATTTAGTAATTCAGAGCAAAACCTTCGTTTCATGCGGCTATCGATACCGTTCTGTAACAAATTATAATTAACTATACGTAATCGAATTGTTATTGAACGTTAATATCTTGATATTTTAACTCCGTTATTGGTTTGTGTGCGATGCAATATGTTTTTGATTTCCCGTTTTGTAGGTTAACAACTTGAACGGTCGAACGTTTATTTGTTTTTCGGTGCGTAACGAAAATCGTAGTGTTTGGACTATTTGAAGAAAAACCACCTCCTCTGCTTGCCGGAATACATATTTAATAACAATAATTACAAAACTGGTACATATTATTGGTTTTGCCGGTGTCATTTTAGGATCGTCTACGATATTCGGGTTCTATTCATAAACAAATACGTTGAAGGCGAACGGAATTTCCCCAACTATTTACGATTAATGTGAACGCGACTCGCGAGGCGCGTGCGTGTATGTGCATGCACGCGCGTGTAGGCTATACACACTTTTACATACCTCTACACACGCTCGTGTACACGTTATACATATATATATATAAACTACCGTATATGCACGACGGAGTAGTTGTAATATTGTACTACACGTGTGCGTGTGTACGGTTTGTTCAGCGTTAAAACGAGCGTCGTTGCAGGAGAAATAAAATATAATAAAAACTGTCGTTGTATGCTGTCGCGCGGTCGTCGCAACCGCGCCACCCCGCGTCCCCTCTGCGACCGATTCGTACGACCGGCCGAGGCCTAATGAATAAATGGTAATTGTTCCAACACGTTCTCCGTGCGCTCGCCCATTGTGAGCAGCAACGTGTGCAAAGACCGTGTAAATTCATTATTACTTCGAAACGAAATGTGAAAAAAAATACGTACATGTTATATTTATGCTGGCGACCGTTTTTTTTCCATCTAATTTTATGGACGCGATTTAAGTGTTCGCACGAACCAAGGACACCACTGCCTATTCCCCCCCGACGGGTCCCCCTTAGGTTCATTTTATTTTTTTCTACTTCCCGCGTAGACCTAAACCCGATTTCGACGCGTTTTCCTTACCGTTCACGTGGAAATCCATGTGCGCGCGCGCGCCTCGTCAACTCCTCCTTGGTCGCGACCGTATTAAAGATGATACAAATTCTACTGGTGCGTACACTGAAAAATCTACTACATCGAGTGGCGGGCGGAGGTGAGCGGAGGACTTGTTACGCACGTAAGAGAATTATTTTCGTTTTCCGTACGTAGATATTTTAAACTTTATTATCGATACGAAAATATAATAATTTGTCCCTACGCCGCTGCAGTTGAAATCAGCTTTTTTCACCAGTCACTACCACCCGAGTTGGATCTCCTTATATCCGTGAAATGATTTGGAAACTGAACATTGCGTCAACATTGGATTATGATATCGTAACAATTATTTTTGGGTATTGATTTGATTTTTTTTTTCGGATTTACCAAGTCAGCGGTAAACGTTAAAAGCCGTAGTTAGCAAACAAATACACGTGTAAATTTGTCGTAATGAATTCGTGAAAATGTTGTGTCCATCAATTGCCAAAGACAAATTATAGAAAGTCGACACGCGAGCGGCATGATGATGTATGTACCCACATACAATAATAATTTCGACCTTTCGGTTTCCGATTTCGTGTGCGTTTGGTTTTATATCCCCCCGCTGCTGGTCGCGTATACCGGCGCACGTCGACGAACAATGTAAGTAATAACTAATAAGCAATAACTATTGCGCGCACCGTGTTTGATCCGTCGTCCGTCGCTGCACGTACCGCCGACGAACGGTGTTTTTTTTTTTTTAATTCAAATGCTGACTCACCGTTTCAGCAACGGGGGAAAGGGTGCCGCGACGGGCGTGCGTATATCGCCACGCTATGTGTTGCAATAGGTGTAGTGTATTTTCTCTGTGTTCGTTTAGTTACATTAATAATTATAATAATGATTATTATTACGACTCTGCCTAGGTGTACGAAACCGTAATGACGTGGATTTTGCGAGATTTATTTTCCACGTTTTTGTTCTCTCTTTTTTCTTTTTCTTTCTTTTCATCCATTTTTTCTTACTTATTTTAATGCCCTTGCAGTTTTTTTTTTCACGATCCGCTGTCGCTTCTTTTGAAATACGATCGAATAGCATTGCGTTCCGTGTTTATTTGCGCGTACGACGCGAGAGAAGGAATTTAACGAATTGGAGGAGAAAAAAACCGCGTCCGAGAAGAAAATCGTCATGTACACAAAAACGCACTGCGTCGTCCGTCGTGTTTGATAATATGATGACGGATCGTCGCACAGCAATGTAAAATGTTGTTTTTTCCTTTCACAAAGGATCTCGACGGCGATGATGTGCTTAGCTAGGCATTCCGCTCGTGCCGCCGCCGCCGCATAACCAAATCTGCCGCGTATAGTATATTATACTATATATTATTAACGTCGTCGTCTCGTGTACTACGGCCGCCGCGGAGTGGTGACGTCGTGGTCCGCCCACGGGCTTTGTTCGTTCTGGGAAACCGGCGGCTGTGCGACGCGGCTAGTGTGTTTACGCTTTGCAGCCGTCGTTACTACGCTTCATCGTGAACGCGACGACGTGTTTTATTTACAACAGTAATTATTGTTACTCGTCTGTGAATCGTGCTAATTGTAAAATGCTCTTGCGACTCGTAGGGGGTGGGACGATTTTTCGTTTCGATATCCGTAGTCGTCACCCGTGGGGGCGTGTGGGGGAGGAGGAAGAGGAGAATCGGGAGAGGAGATTTTATTTACCGTAGTCTTTTCGTTGTTTTCCTCGAGAGCACACACCACCACCGCAGCACTACGACCGAGCGATTGTAAATATTTTCACATTTCCCGCAGACATTACGTCATAATATCGGGTGTCTATTGACATTAAATCGACCCGGAACATAATATTACGTATTATTATGCTTCTTGCGCGTTGTGCCCAATGACTTCGACCGCGTTTCGACGTCGAGTACGTCGGCTGCTTTGACGTCATTAACGATCTTACGTTTTTTTTTTTTTTTACTCTCATAGTTTTCATTTTTCAACAGAAATTGCCACGAAAGCTGGTATTACAACATCGTCAGAGCTCATCTTGACACGATTGGTGTTACGGAAATCGTTCCCCTGTATGTGTACATACGTGTTTGTTTTCTCTTGTTCCGTTTTGTTATGTCAGTGTGGACGAAATATTATATACATAGCCAGTCGGAGAAAAATGGTTCTAGCAGCCCGGAGCGGTTTTCCAACGCTTTCTGCGGTGTGCACCTTACAGTTGTTTCGTGTTCCCCTCACGCGTCCAACAGAGTTTCGGCTTCTTCGTACCATCGTTGTTTTTCGTACTCGATGCTTATAATTTTCCCGGACGCGGAGAGGAGAAAATAATTAAACAAAATACAAACCGACCGTTCACATCATAGTCCCCTCCCACCTTTCCACCCGCTGTTTCACCGCGAACAATAGGCGAACCTTGTTCGACCAGAAAATTCGGACCGTCGCATTTATTCCACCCACGGGGTGACACACTTGGTGCCCCACGCAGGTGCCCGCCAGCATGCGTGTGTATAGTCTCCAGAGTGTGATTCCTCTTGCGGGCGAACCGTCGTCGTCGTACGAAGCGCGCGCGTTTCATCGATAAAAAAAAAAAAACCGTTAATTTTTTTCCTCGTCCGTTTCCGCGAGGGTTCTCGGACGATTAATTTGCGATACGAGAGGCCATCATATTATAATTTTAACGTAAACGTATTACTCGGAGCCAATGTCTGTCGTTTCCTCGTGCGTACGATTTCCACCGACGCGTTTTTTCCGCGGCGAGTCGACTTATACGATCTTATACGATCGTAATGTACAATTGTACTGGAAATATTCAAAACTTGTTGAAAACCGTTGTATGTTAATTTAATAGCATTAATAATAATAGTGAGGACAAATATATGATCCAAAACGTATTAACAATATTTATTTAGCTCTCTAATAATGTAACCGATATAGGATACCTCATTGTTAATCCTGCACTATCCTTGTTTTGTGAATAAGTGTTTGTCCCCGCCCTAATGTTTAAAAAAGTACATTCATATTATACAATATAGAGATCGGTAACTCAGTAACTGTCTTCCGATTTGTTTTGTGGATTTTATTGTAATCCTTCGTCGCAGTGGAGGATTTAACGGGAAAAAAATGGACATTTGTCGCCTGGGCCCCTACCCGAAAAGGCCCCCGGGCCTCGGACCCAGTCTTCATTAATTTTCATTTCAACAAAAAAATTAAAATATAATTGGTGAATGGTAATTTTTGTTTGTGAAGTTTTAGATTGTAACACATCAAGTAATAATAATAAGAAATCAGTAATAATAATACTGTGTAGTGTTGTAAATTGGTTATGTGACTATAGTTGCCCATATTATACTGTCAAATATACACCGCGCACTGGCATGTATTTTTATTTATATTGTTAAGGTTATTTAGAAATTATATCCAGTTTGTACGATTTAAATAAATGTATTTGTTTTTTATTTTGTTTCAATACCTATCTAGTTTAACAGTGTTTTAAGAGAGAGGCCCTCACGAGTTAGTATTAGTTACGTATTAGTTACGACGATTCATATTTCTTGGGCCCCTTATATCGTATGCCGCCTGGGCCTTTTTCCTTAAATCCGCCACTGCTTCGTCGCGAGAACAATTATTATATTTCTTATTAATTCGTGCCGTAACACACAATTCAACAGGTTTCATAATTCTAAGTAGTTTTTGTCTGTGTGGTGTAGTCGGGAACGTAAACATATTATTTATTTATATTTTATATATCATTTACATTATATATGTTTTTTAAGACCGTCCGTGAACAGCATACTCGTGTTTATAATACGTGAGCACAACGGCGGCAGCGTATGACAAGGACAATGTTATTATTAAACATATTCATTTCGGGAATAATATTTATTATAATATCATTATGTGTACTACTCTATATAGCCGCGACACGTAATCTCGTGTCATTGAAAACCGGAGAGTTTTTTTCGCGCTGTTATCGACAAAGGGACGTTTTATTCTGATTGTTTGTGTTAAAAAAATAAATGAAAAACACCTTAAATTGTGTTGCCGAAACTCCGTTGGCGCGCTGATATCGTCTAATGTAATCCGATACTCTGAGGTATATTATCCTTACCTTGAACGAAAACGTTGATTAGCTCTGATTATTATAAGGTATCGGTTTTCCGTGTTGATTTTATATTATGCGTTAATTGTGTTATATATTTGTATAATACGACGCCGGTGTTCGGTTAAATCCTTCCTTTTTTTTTTTTTTTTTGATTTTCCCTGGAATTTGTCCTACACAAATTATCGAGCACTACGTTATAGGCATAGCACATACGATCACGTACAATTAAACCGTCCGAGCATGTACGACGAGCCAAAGATCACGTTTGTTATTTTAATTTCAAATTTGTTCTGAATTTGAAGCTCGTTCGCTTTGGACATTCTATATAGAGTATAGTCCGTGTGTCGGCAATATTTACTTAGAAAATTATATACTATAATATTGATGAAGCTCAATTAATACCAGCGAATGCGTAGGTGTACTAAATATCTGATGATTTGTTAACGCATATCGACCGAGTGTAGAACCAATTTTTTTTGTTTTCATTCTGGAGCGTAGAAGTATATAATAATTATACATGCAAGATCAAAAAATGTCTTATGTGTCGGTCATGTACATATTATATAGTCAACGATCGTGCAGATTTTTTCGTACACCGGTAGGCGTTACATCGAGTCGTCCGACCAGTGCAGATGCCTCCGAAGTCCTTTTGCCGTGAAGTCCCCTCGGAAGGTTTCGAACGGGCGCATCTCACTGCTCCCCTCCCCCCCCCGCGAATCGTTGTATAATAATTGTTCGATAAGACCGCTGTGACCATAACAATAATAATATTATATTATAGAGAAGCGTGTGTGCCCCCCACCCTTTTCCGCCGCCCGCCCGCCCGCCGTCGCGGGTGTGTACGGTTATGATACGTATTATGATGCTCTGCCAAGGCTGAACGTGCCGCCCGGCGAAAACACCGGCAAGGTCATCATCGCAACACCGTGTAACACGTCTCGGGCCCGCGGGTGTTGGCCAGTAAAGTTATCGTCGGAGACTGGTCAGTACCTCTGGGCTCTCTCTCTCTCTCTATATATATATATATATATTTCTCTCTGTTTTTCTCAAACACACGCACGCACACGTGTACTCTTCTCTCACTCTTCCCGGGGATCGCTTTGCGTGCTTACGTATATATTACAAGTCGCGTCAGTCGTCAATCGCAGTACTCGCACTTAACCCGTCACCACCATGTATTATTCACCTTGTGATCGTCGTACTTTGTTTTCCGCGCAGCTCTTCCATGTACCCGAGAAGTAACGGAACCGGCCTGTACTCGGCTACGCTGCAACAGTACTTCACTTCTTCGCCCGAGCTCGTGGCCCAACAGCAGACCACCAACAACATTATCACGTCCGTTGCCGGCAACCACATGTGGTCTACAGGTAAGACACTCGCTCTCCTCCTCTTCACCGCTACACTTTCTGTCCGATTTTATCGATTTTTATTCTTTTTTTTTTATACACCGTTTTCGGCAATCACTATAAATCGATCGTGTTTTCTTCCGCAGTCGTTTCCGATGACGGTACCGAAGCGTATTCACCGACGTCGTCCGGCGGCGGCGGTGGCCCAAAACAGCAGCAGCAACAGCAACAGCAGCAGCAGCAGCAGCAGCAGCCCGGCCACAACGGCGGCGGCGGCGGCCTACCAGCTTTCGGGCAGCGCTTTGTCACGTCGTCCGCGTACACGTCGCCCGGTGCTTCGCGCTCGTCCTACCACCCGATCACCACGTCCGGCGTGATGCCGTACCATCTGGCGCCTGCGGCCGCCGTTAACAACGCCGGCGGTTCGTCCGACCCATCGTCGCTGCAGTGGGCCACGACCGCGACCGTCGCGACCCACGGGTACCCGAACACCGACGGTTCCATAAACTACGTGCCGATGGCCAACCACCCGACGGGCAGGAGCCGGTCGAACGCCACGTTCTCCGCGGCAGCGTCCCTTCACGCCCGTAAGTACCACCGCAACACGTTATAATAATACCACCCGTTTCTGTTGTTATTATCATCATAATCATCAGCATTACCGAGGACTCGTGATTCGTGACGTTTGCACATTGTTTTTGGGAAATCCTTTGAGATTTCCGAGTAAGTTCAATAAAAATGTAACCGTGCGCGACGTGAAATACGACATTTGTTGTCGCGTAATGTTTTTGTACTTTTCATTTTCTACCGCTGTTTTACGCGTACCATGTCATTTCAAAGTAGAAAATGTAAAGACTACATAAAATATTTACGTCACTTATAATTTTATCTATTTTTGGTTACTTTCCAACCGATATTTCGCAAAATATGACAAGTATTTACTTAGAGCCGTTTAAAATGTTAAATTTGTGAAAATTCCAAAGCATGATTTCGTCGTATATCACATCGGATATGTTGCCTAGAGAATATTCGTTGTGTTATATATAATTGAATTTATTCGACAGTTTTAATAACTCTTTCGGAAACATTGGCTTGTATAATTTTCTCATTGTATTGGTCTGAATAGATCTCGCAACCCTCCCGGTTCCTGGATTTTCGTCCAATGTACACATAATCATGTGTACTATAGGTTTATGTATATATCATATGCCCGATTTCATCTGCGACACCGGTATCGCGTCGTCTCGTCTGTGTGAACTTCTCGGGGTATTGCGTTAGTGTACGTGTGTGTCCTAACCCCGATACGTGTAGCCGTGTGAGCGTGTGTGTTGTGTTTATTCGGGTCGTTTTTTTTTTTTCGGTAGAACGGAAGAATAAAACTACTAAAGTCGGCACGCACATTCGAGAGAACCCCCTGCGGTGTGGCGGTGGACCAACCGATTAATAGGTATCTTTTTTTCGGGGTTCGCGGCCACCCAAAGCGACGTGCGAGATGATGCCTTTGCGCACTACCGTCGTGTGTATACATAAAATAATACAAAAACAATGTGTGGGTCCGAAAAAGAGGAGAACCGTGCAGCAGTCTCCGTTTACACACATGATACGATTACAATATCTGTTGGCCATTAATTAAACGCCAGTTTAGGACACACGCAGCATTCTTCACATATTTAATATTATACCGTGGTGGTCGTGTACAACACGTGTTCGCGAACCTATTTGGTCTTTGGCCCTTTTTTTTGTTATTATTATTATTGTAACGATATAATGTATACAATCCGCAGTAAATACTCGTAAATATTGATCACACACACACACACCAACCCATCTCGTTCGAGCGATTTGTGCGTGCCAATATATGTTTTGGGTACGACGTGTGTTTCGCCCTTGTCCAAATATCGTTCGCCCCCTCGTTGATTGATGTCGTTCCGCGCTCCACTCGGCCGGCGGTAAAGGAAAACGTGTGCGCACCACCGTGACAACTTCCACTATTATATTGCAGTTATGACTATTGTCTACGACTACGTCGGTACCACCCCCAGAGTATTTGTCCTTTTTTTTCTCTCTCCGCCGGTTGATAATCGCATCCAGATTCCAAGTATGTATATTATGTTGTAGATCTTCACACGATTTTCGTGTGAAATTTTCCGCCCTGAATAATTCCATCGAACAACTCATTATATTAACACACCACGATCACGTTTCGTATTTACATTTTCTGAATAAGTTATTATATTCGGTCGACATGAAAAAAACCGTAACAAAACAATCGTTATTGATCGAAGATTGACTCGTCAGGAATTATCCCATCACGTATAAATAAACGTCCTTGTTGTGATTTTCAAATACACTCGGTACATTATGTATATATAGACGCGGACCGAGTTGGGTGTCGTCTACTCATCTTTACAAATGATGACGTATTCGTAGTGTTTACTCGTAATAATTATTGTTTTATGTAAATCTAAAAGTGTATCCGTTGTTAGAAATCGTTAACGTTTCCAATTTCAAATGGTTCGGGTACAATGTTGTGTATAATCCGTGGTTGTACTATACTCCTATGATTTAGTATTTTTCCTCCTATCGCCTATGCGGACAGTAAAATAATAAAATAATAAAACTAGGTTAGGTTACCGTTTTGTTATCGTATACGCTTTCCGTTTAAAATAATGTATTATTATAATTTTTTTTTTCTTTTTTGTTTTCGTTTCATTTGTCCCTACTGTTTATCACAAATTTGTTTCTCCCTCGATAACCATTGTGCGTAAGTCCAAACTACACGCGGAAAACGGAAGCTCGTTATCAGCAGCGACTAAATACGCCATGTCGAGAACGAAAAATTATACATGCACCGAATAGGATCAATAGCCTCGTACATAATATTACATAGTATGTAGATTCGCTACTAAAAAAAACTGCAGTAGTTATACATATATATCATGTACACTAAATAATATTGTTACGCCGTACTTCAAAAAAAAAAAAATTTTTTTTTAGTTAGCTATTTTTTCCTTACGTGTGTTTAATCGCAATTGCGTGCCATTTTTAATTGTCGTAGTACTAATCGAACGCTGTTTTGGCACGTAGTGATTCGGACGCACATTTCAGACTCTCCGGCATGTTTTAGACCTGTCTGAAACCAATTAATTATATCATTTTGATTATTCGTGAGAATATTATATGTTATATTTTGCAAATACCAACGGCACGCGTGTACTATTCCGTATGAATCGAAATCTGCCTAAAAAAAAATATTGTATATACATATCGAATTGAAACAGACTCGAAAACGTGTGATTTGGATTCTTTGTTGTTTGGCGTTTTGTTTCACGCGTTATTTACACCGCCCACCTATTTATGTCTATACGTATGTTGCTCTAAGATAACTCTGTCCGGACGATGATGGGTAGTTGACGGGGTCCGTCTCGATTGTAATCGATCCATCGAGATACGATGTAGCTGTTTATCGGTCCTCGCTGGTGGACGGTTCCGCCGCCGGAGAAGGGTCGTGACACGAGCTATGAATATTGTTGACGTTGACGCGGCTTGTTGACCTCGGGGGTAGTGTATATGATACATAAGCACACACACAAACGCACGCACACACATACCCCGGAAAGCGTGACCGGCCGCGGCGGGTGGAAAGGATAATAGTGAGATAATATTAGGCCCTCAATATATAAAATCCTCTATTAGTCCTTTTCGCCCCTTTTAATATTTGCCTTTCGGACCACCTCGTCAAATATTTATCGAATCACCAACTCGCTAATGTGCGTCTCCGGCGCTAAAACACCACCCGCAAGTGCTATGCGAAGAGAACACCCCGCGGGCGATCGATTAGTATTCAAAACAGCGCACACATATGTTCTCTCACGTTTACGACCGTTCTCCTTAACCGCGCGTTATACGATTTTATTTTTTTCTACCATGTAGGTATTATGTATAGGCCATAAAAACAACACAAATGTACTTGTATGTGTGGTCGGCCTAACGCGTTAAAGTCGATTGATTTCTCTTATATGATATTATAAATCATTTAGAACTATAGATAAACGGTAGTGCGGGAATTAAAAATAAATATAATATTAATGTGTTGTGCTCCCGTGTGACCACGTTGTCTCGTCATGTGTCTGTACGGGCATACAATAAGTGCGGGAAGGGGTTGGCTCAATAAATAATGGTAATACCAGATTCCAATGCGTTCAAATTTTTATACGGCTGCGTTTCCGCCCTTGGTTGCTTGGATTCGAAAAGACATATATGACATTGTGTTGTTTTGTGTGCAGTCAACGAGATGGAAATGTTATGCGAGGGTCGGGAGTGCGTGAATTGCGGCGCTATTTCCACACCATTGTGGAGGCGCGACGGCACCGGCCATTACTTGTGCAACGCGTGTGGACTTTACCACAAGATGAACGGGATGAACAGGCCCTTAGTGAAACAACCCAAACGGCTGGTTAGTGTTTAAAAACAAAAACCCCTTATGGTATGCGGTGTATGTAGTGTGCGTAGTAAATAATTCTGTATAACATCGTGTATATACACGTTAAATATTATGGTTCCTACATTGCGTGACGTTGCCGCGTTAACTATACACATCGCGATGTATGTGCATGTAAGAGCTTGTTTGCTATACGTATACATATATACAATTATTTTTTGTCTCTTGTCTTGGGTTTATAACGTGTGACGTAGATAAAATGAATAAACAGCGAATAGCTTAATAAAACGGTGCGTGAAATGATAATAGATTATGGATGCGTGGACACACGTGCATTCGGGGACGGCTTTCCAGGTAAGTGATTCTAACAGTGTTTCAGGATCATCACCCCTCTCCCCCGGAAGGAGAGCTCTTGTAGAAATCCCTGGTAACCAGCCGTCGGGGTTTTTTTTTTCTTTCTAAATTTTTGTTTTTCATTTCCCTTATGAACCTCCGTCCTCGCCTTTCCATTTCGATTGTCATCATTCGAATTAATTGAAACCATTCAGAAAGAAAATAAATTATAACATTTGTTTATTGTTCTAGTGGCGGCTACCGGCCCAAGCTCGTCCGGTTCTGGGGATTTCTATAAGGGTCCTCTGTATCATATGCCCGCAAGTTTTCCCAGGTCTTCCGGAGCCAGCGGACTAGAAGAGAAAACTACTAGAAGAATGGTACGTATTTTTCATACATATTATAATGTCATTGTCAACGGTCGACACTGTGCCGCTTTCTAGTCGCGGACGGGACGGGTGGTATGTCTCTGCCGGAGAAACCGTGCTCTTCTCCAGTAATTGTATTTTCACTAACCGTTCGCACGTGTTTAACAGTCAAATTTACCTATTGCTTTACATTATAATATTATCACGACTTCGAAGGCATTCGTGTCGATCATTATTACGTTGATGTGGCGGTTTACTAATCTGTCGCAACACAGATACGGGTTTATTAATCTGCGTGTAATTCATTCATAAACAAGACTTGCATAAACGCGCCGGGCTCTTCCGGTCTGCGTATTATTATTATAGACCTCTCTCCCCGGTGGCTAGACGCTTCTTATTTGCATGTTTTGAATTCTCCTACCGAACGATTTCAATGCCGTTAATAATAATTTCTCATAATCCCAAATACCATTGCGCATACTGCATGTGTACTATAATGCTGCAATTTTTGTTATGTATAGCAAAACGCGTCTAGGCGTCAAGGACTGCAATGCACAAATTGTTCGACGGCCACCACGTCATTGTGGCGCAGAAATCAAGTGGGTGAGCCAGTGTGTAACGCATGTGGTCTGTACTTTAAGTTACATAGTGTCAAGAGACCACTTACTATGAAAAAGGACTCTATTCAGGTGATTATTAAACATATTATTTATAGGTATTGTTTTATATTCAATAGGTATCCGACTTGCGCACTATAATACAGTGACTCATGGTTATCAACACAATTAAAATTATAAATTTTTTTTCAGACGAGGAAACGTAAGCCAAAGGGTGGTACTAAAATTGATCCCGAACCTAAGAGAATCAAACAAGAAATACGTAAGTTAAATTTTATATTAGTCATCATAACTTGAATGTTGTAACTGTATGACATAGTGATGAGCTTATTGAATATTTTAAAATTACATAATTATTACTAATCCGGTGATAATGCATCCGATATCTATGCAGTTATGGCTATAAATATGATAACGACAAAAAATTTTATTTTGTTATTAAACATCGCATAATAGTATAACAGTAGAGTGCTCTGTAAATTATAATAATTAATATTGTTACTATAATAGGTTCTTTACAGAACCTACTGTTGGTTATAGTATTTGCACAGTGTTAGACAATAAAATGTATGTATTTAAAATAGCACTCGATCATGTGCATATGAGTTCAGGTATCTAAGATCTCAAGGTTTAATCTTTTTTATTGAATATTGCTCTTATGCAAATTTTTATATATTTGTAAAATATACCGTTTAATTAGTCTATTGAGTTCATATAATATTTTAAAATTCTTATTGTGGCAAATTTTTAATTTATTACTATACGCATAAACTTAAAGAAATTAAAGAAATAAAGAAATTAAAAAATGTTACAATTTATTGTAATAGTATGGTTTAGTTTTTTAAAGTCCATTAGTAATTAGATTAAATTAACTCTTTTAAATTGGTTAAAATAATTGATAGTAAATGGTTATCATCACCTTAACTTATTAAAAAAATCAAGTTTTCAACGGTTTTGGAATGATTATAGATAATATAGTTAGTCCTAAGTCCTAATATAATATTTCATAGTTTTAATTGTTTTATTTTTAATTTTCTAATCACCATTCACATTCATGTGTCTGAAACTTCAATATAATTATTAGTTAATGCTAATTGCTTTTGGCATGTTATAATATTCATAGAGCATTCATTAATATTACTTCCAAATACATTAAGTTTCTAATGTTCCAGTAATAATAAATAATTAATATGTTAATAAAATTGTATACAAAATATTTATTTTGTCTGTTTTTTTATAGCCTCTGAACACAACTATAGTGACTGTCACCGTACTTCTGGCAGCATTTTAAACCACGGTAGTGCCAGTTATACCAACTTGTATCAGACAGCCTCGCATATAACCCCATACTATGATGTTATCAAGTCGGAACAATCGCAAGAGTCTGTCAACAGTCCGCATATAGTAAGCCTAGCGTCCGCCAATAACAACAATAACAACAATAATAACAACAATAACACAAGCAACAAAGATAGACCTAGTGTCTTATCAATGTCTGTAATTTCCTAAAAATTAAGAACATTTCTCCTTGATTATTCTTTAGTGTTATTAACTTTGTTGGTTTAAATTTTATTATTATATCTATATCATTAACGAACAAATGAAAAAAAAATATTTATGTTATTATTATTATTATTTTTATTTTTATTTACATTATTAACTTAATTTCTTTGTTTAATTTACATTACTGATTGAAATGTAGGAAGTTTTAAAAAACATTTTAATATAATAAGAGTTAAATTTTTTTCATAAAGCAAAGGCTGCATTATAAGAAAAAAATGTATTGGACCTTAATATTGTTAAGCTCGTATAATTATTTCTTTTTAATCACAAGTACAATGTTTTGTTTAATGTTTTAGTTGAATCTCTTTAAAACACTGATTTGTTAAGTAGCATTTATCGTATTGTATATACTTACTTGTAAGTACTTAATTTATTGTACATATTACGTACTTAATTTGTTTATATTAATATCAGTTGCTTCATCAAAGAGTTATTTATATATTTTCAAGTTAACGTTTGGTATAAAGTTTAAGGTAATGATTAAAAAATGTTGTAATATTTTGATGTGTGATACTTGGAATTCAAAAAATTATAGCATGTTAATTTTTAAATATTTGTTATTATTATAAATAGCTTTGTTGTATAAACTTGTAATTATTTAGTTGAAGTTTCAGGCAACATTATTTACTAATTAACATATGTTATCAATCAAATTATTTTTACACCAAGTATGTTAAAAAAAATGTTAAGTTCACTTGAAAGGTTTGCTGGACGATTAAACAAATTATGATACAAATATTAGTAAAGGCATTTGAATCATTTTAACCACCTCTGCATGTGTGAACATAGTTTCGATGTGTAAGAAAACATTTAGTACTTACATGTAAAGTGAATAAACCTTAACAATTATAATGTGATTATTAAGTCTTTAGATTATCCTTATGTTATAATTTATAAATGTTCAAACAAATCATAGTGAATAATTTATAAATTGCATCTGTAAAGTTTTTTAATTAAATGCTTTACACTCGTTTGAGTAAGGTTCTCTGCTTTTCAATCAATGTTGGTCAATAACTTGATAATAAACATAAGATGAAAATGAAGAAAAGTTTTTTTTGCAACAGAAGTATTGGGTAATTATTGACATTATTGACAGGATGAAATTAGTACCTTAGCGTGTATTTTAATTTCAATAAATTATATTATATATTTTTAACAGAAAATTATATGATAATAAACAACGTCTAATTACATTTTATTAATAATTAATTGGATGTGCATAGGTTAAATTAAATCGTACAATATTGAACATCACAGTTATTGCCTGTCCGTGTAAGTACGCATGTTACACATGTATATTATGGTTACACAGCGTAACTTACACTATTGTCATTTGTTATTACATCGGGAAATAAAATTGTTTTCAACAACGGTTTTAAACAATTAACATATAATTTGTCAAATATTTGTTTTTAGGCTTAATTTAAATTACTAATGCCATTTACAAAACAGTAACTTAATTGTTCTGTAAATGAATACACATATTCTAAAAAATAATTTAACAACTCCATCATGTCGTGTATATTTTGTCGGATAAAATTTCATTTACAATAGCTTAATTTAAGCATCCTAATGAAGAACAAAATACTTTCGGGATTCTAGTATTCATAAGCATTACAAATATTTGGTTGAATGATCTCAATTTAAGATACAGTTTTTCGATGAAAATTTGAGGTATTGCCTTCGCGGTAAAAAATAAATAACTGCAATAATACATGACCTTTTAGAAACGGGACTATCTATTCCACGTTTATCATTTGTCGTGTTAATTTTTCCTCGTGATCTTTCTCAAGCTTTTCACTTGCATTTCCTTGACTCGTGTTTATGATATTAGATCAATTTTAAGAGACGTCGGATCAATTAGCTTAAATATACAAGTTTTTTTATTTTTTTTTTTTTCATCGAAAACCGCTCCGGGCGCGACATATTTAAAAAGCTGTTTTTAATGAATTTTTACGTCACTCTCAGCCGTAGTTTTAAAAGTACGAGTATAATACCTGATAATTCCATTTTTTTCAACATGGTATTTCTTGTTAGGTACATATTACTTTTTATAATTGCAACGAATCGACGTAATATTGTACTCGTCGGGGGCACTCGTTGAGAATCACTATTGTTTTTCTCTGTCCGCGATCGTTTCGATAAGACGCATTTGTCTCGGACAATTTTTCGCTATAGAGTTGGTAAAATGCTTTTCGGTCGACGAGGTGGACCAGCTACGCGTTCTCTAAAACTATACTCCGAACGGCGTTTGGTTGAATTATAATTTTAAGTGCACGTCAATTATGCGTATTAACCGTTCACAAAACGGTTATGTCTGTGCCCTATAGTCTTTTGGCCGATAATTGAACGCGGCCGCACTATCAGTAATCGTCTGTACTGTAATACTATTATATATTCGTAATGCAAACCATATGCGGTTCGCGGTGCTCGGGAGCTGCGTTGGAAATCGGTTTCTCTTGCGAGTAATACACCGTGTACTACTATTTATCGCTCGGCGACGCGATTGCGTTACCAGTCTACAGATGTTGTCCGAACGCGTTTTATTCCGGGTCGAAATTATTGGTTATCGTCGATGAACGCGATTACGCATAGTGTGATCGCCTCTCGCGTCGGAAATGTTAAAAATCATAGGGAGTTCAAAATTCGTAGAGGAGTACTTTCGTTCGAAACCGATTCCCGGAATGTACCGGAGCGCGTTCGCCGGCCGCCGTCGACGTGAAGATCGTAGGCACTTTCAACCGGTCGTTTCACCCTTTACACGGCCGCAAAGTATGGATCTCGAACGATTGCGTTAAATGTAAGTATATCTTTAAGTTTGGTACAGCCTTACAGCGTGTGCACATTTTTTTTCTTTCTTCGTAAACACTCGCAAACGGTTTATTTAAATGTTTTCTGCACTCGCACCCCGTACATCTGTGTACATCGACCAACATTTTTAACAACGTGGCCGCACGTAGATGGTATTTTGATGTAATTCATTTTTATCGCATACGATTATTTCGCTGTACGCGGTTTGAATTCGATTTTCAAATGACATGTCGCCGTACCGTATCGATGGCGTAAACAACGCGTGGCTTTGTGACGTTTGGTTTTAAACAATTTCTGTAATTTTTTTTTTTTTTTTATCTTAAACAAAATTCGGAAATTATCGTTTCAACAGTAGTTATGATTAGTACTGCATGTCTGTGTGATGAATGTGTACCGTAACGGCATAATTTATTGGAAAACATTTCCTAAAGATAAACGAGTAACCTACGTTTTATACACATGTAAATAGACTACGGCAGAAACGATTTCAAAATAAAATAGTTACAACAATTGTAAACATCGAGTGTAGAATTTTAAATTATTTGTGACAGCGCCATATCGGACAACTGTAGTGACTCGGTCGATAACCATGCTTAACATCCCACGCTTTTTTTCTGTGTAGCTAATCTCTGTTGTGCAGCGATCACTTCCTCTCGCGTTCAACGCTGTGGTCAGGAGTTGGTGTTATTAATCGTTCCTTACGGTTTATTATAATGTTTTGAACACAACGTTTTGTCGAAAACAATATGCTGAAAAATACTCGGATTGAAACATCAGGACTTTACATCATAATGTACTTCGGATTTATATACTCACATCGTACCTACAATATTATGCTAATATTGTCTAAAAAAGCCTACAATTTACATTCTCATCCTTACGAGTATGTTTTCTTAAAAATTAGAATAATATACAAAAATAACCGATGAACATCAATATCTTATTATTATATGCTTTAACATGCAATTTTTTTTATTATTTATTTTTTACAACGCCCCTTAACAAATATTTTATAATTTGCCAGAATTGCAGGTTTGGTGACGGTAAATACTGCATGTTTTTTATTTCATTTTTGTATCGTATTTTTTAAAAAAAATATAAAATAAAGACAATGGCCGGTAAATGATTCAAACAATTTTATTTCAAGTACCTACCTAAATATTAAAATAAATCCTTAATAATGATTTTGAAATTAAAATAAAATAATATTTTTTATTCTCACAATTCATAAAATATTCCAAAGTATACTATATAAGCTAAATATTCCCCCAATGAAATATTATCGAATAATGTAAAAAAAAAAACATTTATGAATCGTCAACATCTTTTACTCTTATGAGATTTTATATATACACAACAATGATGTGTAACATCATATAAATCTGGACTTTATAACGAACGCGTGTTAAATATGATGAAATCGTACTGTGGAGCTAAAATATTTATTTTCCTTTATGCAATTTACGCCCGGCAGACAATTTTAACATGGTGTTTATGAAAAGTAAAAATCCGACTTTAAAATAATAGCGCTGAATAACAGTTACATTTAGAAATATGGATCGAAATTAAAAGTAGAAAGTTGATTCTGAAAATGTTCTAACCTTTTTACTATTTTATTCCGTTGCTAACCCATCCTACCAAAGCGTAGCCAGAGGGGGGGATATAGAGCTAAGGGAACTATAGCCCTCCCCCCCATTGACCGTATTTATTTAAGCCAACAGCCGTTATACTTGATCAGTGGCGGCTCGTGGATTTTTAACGAAATAGTGCACATTCAAAAAAAAATATAACCAATATTATAAATATATTATAAATTTTATTAAATAATTGTTTAATATTTTTAGTTATTTACCTTTTTTTAAAAATAATAATTTGTTTTTTTATAATTTTTTATTTTTCTGGGAATTAGCTCCCCTCCACACGAATACAAAATTCCTGGCTACGCCACTGCATCCTACTAGTGTTAACTATTGTAGGTACATGGACTACGACTTAAGGTAACATTATACTTTACAACATTTCGTCTGTTGACACATTTATGAATAATGGGTAGGTATGTAGTAAAAAGTTGATACAAAAGTTGGGTTGGGCTAGATGTTATTGTTACCTATTGTATTTACCTATTATTTGTTTAAATTTCAAAACGATGATGAATCATCGTATTCGCAAAACGATTTTGAACGAAGATCGTAGTGTTACATCAACGTCTGTATATTGAATGTCTTAAAATTTAAAAAATAAAAATAATAGTTTTGAATATTCGTTAACAGTAAAAGCTATCGATGTTGCAGGTTTTCTAACTGTGAACCTCGCGTATGTACGATGTACCTATATTTGAAAAAGTCAAATTGGCCAAATATTTTGATCTCTTAACAAAAACGATAAAACGGTTTAGGTATATTATGAATATTGTATATTAATATGTTACACATGTTCATAAAACTCAAAACTACTCATCTTATCATTCTTATCAAAATATTATATTTAAACGACTGTGGAATGAAATCGAACACTATCTTCAACATTTTGTTCAGTTTCTCCTTATGCTTTGAAAACGATTGAAAAATTACCTTTTCAAAGTACCATATGTGTTAGATTTCCCATCATAAACATGTGTTATGCTACATGATACTTTTAGTAGGTATTAATTTAATATTCGAGGGTATTATGACCATTATCGTTTCGGTCTAAATCTAAAATACATAGTGTATTTTCAATTTAACTAATGTGAGCATTATTATTATTAAAATGTGTTCAGCGCTTGTAATACATATACATAAAATACCTACATATTTTAGATATGACGTACATTTATACTTTTTTAGATTTTTACCAAAATTATAGTTATTATAAAATTATTATTTCGATTTCATTTTTATAAACTGCATATTGAAAAATGACAGATAATCCTCGTTATAGTCATTATGATTACAAGTGTACTTTTTCTTTTACATTTTAATATAATAATACATGTCGACATATTATTAAATTGTCGATAAAATGTTCATTCAATGTTCGTTGTAAAACTACATAATAGTACCTATCTACTTAATTGTTATAAGTTATAACCAATATTTGAATATAAAATAATAAACATTCGTTTTGAATTCGGTATTAAGATACCATAATAGGCATAAATTAACTTATGATGATTATTGATTAGATACGAATGTTATCCCTGCTGGCTGCTGCTGCGTGTGGATGTCTTTCCAGTAATCTAGTGCAATTTCGGTCGTTCGCACATCGTGTTTTCACTTGTATGAACCATGGAACAATGGAACCTGGAATAAAAATCGTATTCAGTTGGTGTTTAAAGTCGATGAAATCGAAATACGTCCTTGGTGCGTATACATAATGCAATTATGCAACTTTACGTCTCAACATTAATATGTCATTATAAGTCGTCTAGACTTCGTGCGGACAAATCTTCGAGATTTCGATGTGATCCCAAAATCGGATAATCGTCAGCACAAAAACAGAGTTTACTTCGAAAAGTAACGATTTCTTACGGTTAACGGTTTCGAAACAAGTCCGTTTACAACGAAAAATTAGTTCTCACGGACTTAAGTCGTGTATACACAAAGGATTTAAACGATTGTCTCATCATCTATAATATATTGTTGTATTCTCTGTAATCGATTGGAACGGATAAACGGACTGCGGCATAATTTAGTCCGTATAAAGTGTCCGTCCATTGTCCGCGCGTGTATACAATTATATTATATTATCAGTCAATCGCGATACTTCGTCAGAGTACACGAAGTCTGAGGTAATATAAGGACTTATATCGGTCTATTATACACGCATCTATGCGTTATTCCGAAGATCAGCTGATGCTCTGCAATAATAATATAATATATGACAAAGTCGGTATAATATATTATAATATATAACAACACGTCATTATCAATAATATAATTGACCAATATGTTACCACGAAAACGATTTATGTATTATATCCGCTCGCGTGTGTGTGCGTGCGTGCGTGTGTGTGGGTGTGCGTTTAGGATTTGTTTCCGAATCGCCGGGCATATTGTTCCGTATCAAACCACCGAAATACCCTCATAGGTCGGCATCGCATTATTGTCCCTGTCGGTCATCGTTTGTCAAAACCTCAATGCGCGTATTGTGTACGATGATTCATCAGGAGACACCGCGAAGTCAAATAAATCCAAAGATATACGAGTGTACCGTCGTGAGACGTCGACGTCGTCGTCGTCGGCCTCCTTTAATATTATAATGTATTATTATTGCTATTACTTATTACAGTTCTTATTGAAACGCACTTTCGGCGGCGGGCCGGCATACGTGACTATAATATCGTGTGTGAGTGAGTGTGCGTGTGTGTATACGTGTACGTGGAGTGTGTCGACTAGAGGAGAGAGAAAAAATCGTTTTCGTGGTGACGAGAAAAGAAATGAATACATCATATAATAACATGTACAGTATACGTACTTCAAAAAATATGCCGTTGTGAGACCAACACGACGGCACTGCAACGGTGTTATAATATCGTCGTACGTATCCCACTGACATGATATTAAAATGCGCAACGCGATTCGTATACGACGTGTGCATATTCGCGATTGGTTCGAAGTCTCGTAATTATAATAATAAAAAAAAAAAAAAAACGATCTTGGGGGATTTGTCCCCGTAGTCGTGTACTGAAACGTTACGTTGCAATACAATATCGTTTCGGCCGTGCAGCAGCGGTGGTACGGTGAGTGCACGAGCGAGTAGTGGGACTACGCCGCCGTCGCCGTCGTAGGTGGAGCCAAAAACCGAATGCCGAGAAGTTCCCGTGCAAGACAATTATCTTTCACAAACGTATACCTGTCAAGTGTGTTACACATCGGCTTTAAACCGGAGAGTAGTGCCCGCAACGCCGCAAGTTCGATAAAAAAATAATAATAATAATAAAAATAAAAAAAAAAAGACACGGAGTAAAGATAAATTTAACCGAATGTACTGACTGTTGCGATAAACGATCGCCGCCGCGGTGAACCCATTGCCGAACCGTTACGATTCACAGGTAAGTCGAATGTCATTAATCGGTATTTTATCGTTGTACAATACAAAATAATATGTGTAAAATAGAATGTGCGCGTTTTTTATTTATTTTTTTTATTTATTTTTTGACGTACAAGTAACGAACACGATTTCGATCGGTTTTCCACGAGATTCCCGTGTAACGTAGTCCCCGGTTGACGGTTGTGCGAAAACAAACTGGAAACATGTGCATTTCAAGCGCATTAACTATACCCGAATCCGCGATAAAACCTATGTGTATTGTAATAATACGCGCTGCGTCCCGTGGTGAAATCCGTCTGTAGTGCGTGCGCGCGTCAGATATAATATATAATATTTTATTATATTCGTAATTATTGTCAAACGTACGCGTACAAGCTTCTTTGAAAACGATCACTCGTCGAAACCGTTGTTTTTTAATCGCGGTGATATTTGATAATACGCTAAATCGTAAACGTTATCCTGCTGCCGCACGCTAGTAGTGTCCATATTATCTAAGCCGCGGGTCGGCTAAGACATTCGTTGGAATTTAACGTTCAGTCGGATCTCGTGTCGACCGAACGAGTTAATTATAATATTACATGACGTTTTTATACACGTTAAATGGGTGTACGATTATTGTAATTCGCAGAAATTCGCTGTACGATGTCGGTGCATTGAAAAAATGTACCTAACCTGTTGAGTTATTAAAATATTTAAACTGTCACATTTTCGGTGAATACTACATTTAGTTATAAATAGTTTTCAAATATTACAATACTATATATATACAATACACGGCTCGAGTTCTTTAGAGTGATTCCGTTTTTTTTTTTTTCATTATCAGAACGTAGTCACGAATAGTTTGGTAAATTTGAACGATAAACTATATTTTATTTGACCAGTCGTTGAAGTTATAGTTGAATAATATTACATATTCAAAATGTGGCGCCACGTCGCACGTATATTGTAGAACCATGCGATTTAAATAGTCTATTTAAATAAATGTAATATTATTAGTTCATAATAACTGCACGAACCTGATTGTATTCGAACGATATTCTCTTTCCGGAAACTCGATTACATAATAATACATGTTTTATATGCTTTCACAGTTTTCGAATTCGCTATATCTATACTTGTTTCGTGCGTATGTAAAAAAAACCTTATTGTATTCCGATGTACCGGTGGTGTATAGTTATAAAATTGTTAAGAAATATTTGTTTTAAAAAATGTATCGGTATGACGGTATGTCACAATTGAATATTAACCACGTAATTATCTAATTATATTATATACGTACACACGTTATATAAATGTGTGAGTGTGTGCGTTAAAGTTTGTGGCCATGATAAAGGGTGAAGACCGTGGAGTTTAGATATAATAGTTGGAGATAAAATACTTTTGTGTCGCACCGCCTGTCCCGCCTCAACTTTGAACACTCATTAATTATTATATATACGTATAATATAGGCACCCGAATAATATTTAATCGTGATAAACGCGAATTTTTTTTTTGTAAAATATTCATTTGTAGAATTTATGCGTAATGCTATTTGAAAAATATCGAACATTTATGACGTTTTAATAAAAACAAAACGTGCTATACGCACATTATAATGTAGCATGAAAACGTGTGTAAAGTAATAAAAAAGACCTGCAATTCATAGGGGATATAGAAATGGTCGTCGTATTTTTGCACCAAAAATAACCCAAAATACATGTACAATGTCGAGTGATTTGCATCAAAATCACAAAGTAAAGTGACCAAAATGGTTGCACCAGGATAAAAATGAAAAACGATTATTTTTTTAACAGTATAAGATTTCGAGATACTATATATGAGAACCTTCCATTTTAGACTCTGATCGGTTGTTCCACCCTATATTTACACTGTTCGCTTGATTTAAAAGTTTTAGAACACGTATACGTATCTAATATTTTAATAATAATCAAATAGAGTGCATTAGTTTTGGTGAAAAAGAATTTAGCATATCGCGCGTTGCCAGAATAAAGAATAATTGACTGTACAGCGTAACTCACGATCGTATTCGAGTCTTGTGCACATTGGCACCGACCAAATATTGGTTATGATTTTATTTCCATACTATCGATCTGTCGTCGAGTTGGTTTTCGGTGGATTCGAATGAACCCTACGATTTGTACAACTCGGTTTGTTTTCGAATCGTTTACGATGCTTGAAAGACGGCAGAGGTGACACGCTGCCGCGGTGTATAACAATGTACATTACGTATACCGGAGTGGCACTTAAAATTAATTTGTAGATTCAGAGTACCCATGCAATATAATACGTGCAGATTACGAAACGAATAGACCGTATGACACCGTAATATCATCGCGCCCGTCGAGAAAAAGCTATAGAAGAGAGAAAAAAAAAAATCCTCATAGCAAACACTAAACTCGAGTACACCTACGTACGCGCACGTCGCCGCCGCCGCGGTGTAATCCTCTTGTGGAGATAACGCGGACGCGGATCGCAGAACCATCGTCGCCAAGTCGTTTCGTTCTCATGGTCTACACAGCGCATACACTATTATTACAATATCGCGTAGACGACGCGTCCTGCGTTTCATATATATCGTAGTCGTCGGCCTCGTGCCCGTGAAACGCGTATGCGTCGCGCGTTCCCGTACGACAAGTCCGTTTTCTAGTGTTCTCTTCTTCTTCTTCTTCTGCCGCGAAATCCGTCTCGCGTCCGTCCTAAAAGACCTAACCTTAATAATAATTACAACTCATGCATAACTTCACTGCACCCCGCCATCAGAAGGCGCCGATGGTTAGGTGTTCGACGGTGTTCGTGATGTGTTAACAGTAGATCACATTTATACAGGTGTCGCGATAGAGCACTGCAAGCGAAACGATCTCGACGCACGTTCGACAGGTAAATGCCGCGATGGTAGCACGTCTCGTCCTTTCCGTTTCCGCAATACCGCGTACGCCGGCCGTGTACTACCGTTTTGGGCGAGCGCGCGCGAGTGTACTGAAGCCGCGTCGGCGACAATAACAGTAAACGCATGTCGTTCGAACACCGCACGCCGCGGCCGGATATCTTGCGGCACGGAAAGCCGTCGGGGTGAGATTAGACAACGGCTATCCCGAGGCGTTATCGAAACGACAGTGCTGTAGGCAACCATATCGCCGCGGGCCACCCGTTTTCATTATCTCATCGGTTTCGAGATAAAACGCGCGGAGAGGAAAAAAAAAGATGCCACTCGACGCACGCGGTTCGCCGGCAGTCGAAAAACCAGTCTCGCGCTAGCCGCCCGCGGGGTCCGGTACGACCGCGCGGATACCGCACCCCTCCGGACGTCCTGCGACGAAAATGTAAAATCCCGACGCAGGACCGGCGCAGTAACGTCGTCGTAGTCTTCGTCGTGTCGCACGCGGCTTTCATTTTCTCGCCTGCCGAAACATTACGATTCGCGCGCGTTTTCCCTTTCACCGCCAGTAGTGCACCTCATCATTTTCACATTTTCCCGGGTCCTCTCGGCTCCGATCACTGTTCTACTCTTATGTCCCGTGATCGCGGCTAGTCCAACGTCATCATTTTTATAGTTATTTAACGCCGTATACTACAAATTATAATATATTGTACGCGTGGGTAATGTGAAGTACGGAGCGCGCGGCCATTAAACCACGCGCGTTTTAAATCTAATGTGTTAATGTCGAAGGGTACGATGGAGGACGGCGGCGCTTCCAGAGGGGTGATTAGACCCGCCCCGGCCCATATCAGAACGATTACGACGTCGGGCCACATCACTACCGTGCCGAACATCGACGGGCAGGTCCGGAACGAGAGCAGCACACCAGACGCCATGTCGCAGTTGAAAGTGCAACAGCAAAGAGCCGAGTTGGGGCACGACGGGTAAGTGTGTACACTCATGTACCTATATAATTTAATAACGATGACCGTTTAATTGCTATATATATATATATATATATATATATGTATGTATATATACTGCCGCCAATCATCATTGTAACAGTGGCGTAACCAGGATTTATTTTCGGGGAGCGTTAACATATTTAGTCTCACACCTTTATCCTACAGTTAATTCTTGGCCGTTTGAACGAATATCTCTTTTCGAACGTTCAAACAATAATAATGCGCTCAACTTTATAAAAAACTATAAGCATTCTACTTACGTGATTTTTGCGTAGTTTATTCGAATTGAAATTATTGTACGATGCAGAATCGTAATTTTGTTTAAAAAATAACATATTTCGCTATACTCATCAATCCTTTTTTGTTGAGCCGCTGGTTATTAAGTTGGTTGGTTTTCCAACACAGCGGTATTATATGTATGTGTATAGAAATATATATGGGACGTCAATCGCGTGCGGTATAGTGTTCTTTTTTTTCGCTGCTAGATTATCTCGAAACTGTACTCCCGATAATACGGAATGTGTATCGACAGAGGTGCTCATAG
The DNA here is from genome assembly GCA_949715065.1 of Periphyllus acericola. Taxonomy (NCBI): domain Eukaryota; kingdom Metazoa; phylum Arthropoda; class Insecta; order Hemiptera; family Aphididae; genus Periphyllus; species Periphyllus acericola. The sequence goes on along the minus strand of OX454270.1, from coordinate 23,486,978 downwards.
AGGGGTTCAACGAAAACGGTACGCCCGCCACTGCCCCTGCCTCGGCTGCGCAGTCACCCGAAGAATCTGTATCACCGAACGAATACCCAAAGGACCACAGTCCTCCCACGGAATCCATTAGGCTCCGGAGGAACGTGGATGGAACCGAAGTACACTTGCAGATACCGATGGAAAAGCTAGCAACATTCCACGGGTACGTGGCGACAGCGGAATACCCGAACCATCAGAGATACCAGCGGATCAGATACCTGGAATATCGGGGACAGTCTCCCGAAGAAGGCGGTGGTGGTGGTGGTGGTGGTGGTGGTGGTTTCGAACAGCCCCTGATCAAGTACGAGCATCATCAGCAACAGCAACAGCAGCAACAGCAACAGCAACAGCAACAGCAACAGCAACAGCAACAGCAGCAGCAGCAGCAGGGTAAAATTGATCCAAATTCCAGTTATGTGACTCTGGAATCTTATCAGCAACAGCAACAGAACTACCAGCAACAGAACACGTATCAGGCATACCAGTCGTTCGAGGGGGAGCAGCCGGTGGTGGACATGTTCAACTTGTATGACAAGGATAACCATGGGGCAGGAGATTACGGGGTGAAAGGCGTGGTTCAACAGAAGTCCGGTTACGGTCAGCAGACCATGATCCAGCAGCAGCAACAGCAGCAGCAGCAGCAGCAACAGCAACAGCAACCCGAGTATCAGGACGATGGTAATGGTGGTGGTGTGGGTGGGGGTGGCGATGGCCAGCCGGACTTCTGGGGCACACACGAGCAGAGAGTAGCGGACTTCACAAACGCAGCTGACGAGACCCTGGTGGCGGCCAACGCGTTGCAAATGGAAGCGGGACTCGGGCCGCAGGACGGCAACATCCAGGTGACGCCGCAGTACGCAATTTTCCAAAGCAGTAACCCCGGGCCGTCGTGGATCGACGAGCACTACGATCAGAGTAAGTGTGGTGTACGCTGGATATAACGGCCAGGGGCTCATCCAAAAGGCGTGGTAAATAGGGCTAAAGGTTGTTTCATAACACCATTTTTGTTTCTTTTTCAATAATTGATCAGCAACTAGGCAGCTAAAAGTTTGCGCAACTTTTCAGTACATGTGATTTTCAAATTTCCAATAACTCTGAGAATACCCTTAAAACCTCAAAATGCTATAAAAAAATCGCTTAACAATCAAAAAATGCAAAACGAACTTTCTCATTCTCATTCAAAAGTATATGAAACGAATTTGTAAAATATGAATATTACACAGTAGTGAACTTTGGAAAATAGTAGTTTGTGTCCTTTTCCGCAGGTGCCATACTGAACGTGGACATCAAGGAGTGCGTGAACTGCGCGGCAAACGTGACGCCACTATGGCGCAGGGACGGAACGGGACATCATCTGTGCAACGCATGCGGACTGTACAACAGGATCAACGGGGTGAACCGGCCGCCGGTCAGGTCAGCGCAGAAAAAGACTACCCAGGTAATAATTTAACTGTAACTTTTATTTTTTCACTTCTCGTAAATACGCATATTGTGAAATTCACTGAAGCTATAGAATCCTTTTTTTTTTTTTAAATAATTATTGTGGACTTAAAATCTCACGAATCCTTTCAATATTGCCAATACCCATATGTTTAAATCGAATTAAAACAAATAAAAAATTGGATTAATAATAAATATATACTTTTATCTTCTGAGCGATGACTCATGACAGCTCATGGCTCATCGTATGCTTACTTGAATGTTTATTTGTCGTGCGATTTGACCATACAGGGTGTGTACGTTTTCGTTTTTTATAACGTTTTTGGGGCCCGAATAAAATCATGGTTTTCAGCTTTCAGCGGCTACAGCACGAGGAAATCCTACCGTTGTTAACTGTAGTAAAAGTTAGTTTTCCCCATAACATAATGATAAACGACTTTTACGGTAACTTGTTCACGTGCAGCTTGTACCGGACTCGTACCGATTGGTATATAATAGAATCACTTTCAATGCGTCGTGCGTACGTACGTACGTACACGTTATTATTACGTGTGGTTTATAGTATATTGTACGCGCACTGCTGGGCCTTAATGATGTTTTTTTATTTGTTTAACGCGTGTAGCAAACTGGAAACAAACGTTCCGGAGTGGCTTGCGCTAACTGTTCGACAAATACGACGACTCTGTGGAGAAGAAACAACAACGGCGAACCTGTGTGTAACGCTTGCGGTCTTTATTTCAAATTACACAACGTAAGCTATATTTAATCCGGCGCATGTATACAAATTATTATGTACACAATATTGTTCGTGGTGTACAATGCGCATGCTAATAAACTGGTGTACGTACGCGTGATGATTTTACATTAGTCGGCGAAATGTTGCATAAATTATTATTATTACTATTTTTATTAATTGCTTATAAAGCTAGAGCGGACACAACCAGCGCTAATATTTCTTCTACAAGCTTCTATTGTAAAATTTCAAGTGGCCATAAGAAAATATTGAAATAACTGATTTTTGTGAACTGTTTATATTAAAAAAAAAAATAATAACAATTTTTCGGGGGTTGTTGCCACTATCGATCAAATCCCCGAAACAATCGATTGCAAATAAATAAACAAAAGCAATTAATTGTACCCACACAACCCGCACGCACGCACACGTCTTCACGTGATCTCCTAGTGATCGGGATGAAGAAAGAAATACTACAATGTAAATACTACGCACGTGTGCGCGGTACCTACACGACTTTTTTTTTTTCGTTGGAAATTTTCGACCGCAAATGTATAACAATAATATTGTTCGAGTAATAACAGCAACGTCGTCGTTGCGTTGCACCAGGGTTCGTTGTGTTTTCATATTTTTACCGCGTTCCTATACCAAAAACGTTTTCTAAAATATCTCCTTCAAAAGTTTGTTTTACTTATCTCGGTCAGTGTTTAACGACTTGTAGATATTATATAGATTTCCGCGATCGGTATATTATCATTATGTGGTTTGTGTGTATAGATACTGTACTCTCGATTCCCACGGGCCCAATACTATCTGTTTGTTTACCACGTTTTGTATTTTATTTATTTTCACTAAACCGTCTTTTAACCGGCTTTTACTTTCATTCGTCGTAAACAATAAACATTTGTAAGAGAATAGAGAAAAAAAAACGAACGTACGGCTTACCTGCTATAGTATACACTGGCTGCGGGTACCTTATATTGTACGTATTGTGTACCGTTTCGGTGGACGTTGGTAATAAACATTTCAAACACTTTCTCGGGTTCTTGCGTGTAGTGCTCGGTTTTATTATTATTATTATTTTTTTTTCTATATTCCGTCTTTTCCAAACTGCTTTAGTTTTTCCTTTCGATGACGACTTCTATTTCGGCTCGTATCGCGTCACCCGGTGTGTAAATATCCGTAGAGACCGAAACCTTTTCCTCGGACTGCCGTAGTCGCGTCGCGGACGCAGTCAGTCGCACGTCATAACGCTGTGTACGTATTGTCGTACACGCGTGCGAGCCGGCGTCGAATACGCATACACCGGATGGTTGTCGTGTCAATATTAACTAGGAAACCCAGATGACTAACTAGAGTTGGAGAATACGGTTAAACATTGTTCCACGGATGGTTTCAGGTCAATAGGCCGCTGACTATGAAGAAGGATGGGATACAGACGAGAAAGAGGAAACCGAAGAACCCGACCATGGGATTCGGCCAAAACTCGTCGTCGTCCAAAGAGAAACCACAAGGTACGTCGTGTATCTACAACCGAATCGGCAGTTTACGATCGGTTACGATATATTATATTATAAATTATTATTATTATTATTATTATTATTATTATTATATTGTCACAGCTTTTATTTATTTTCTGGTAACAATTGTTGTGTGTGCGTGTGTACTTGGGGGAAGCCATACGAGAGTGGCACGGCTCGCATGCATGGGATTTACGGCCTTATCAGTAAGTATGTCAACATTGCGGTGTTTGCACAAGAGAATATAAGGTGAAGTGCGCAGAGTTGGAGGTGGTGTCATACTGATAAGGAACAATGTTTAACAATCCTCGTGGCGGTAAACACGGTGACATAAAAAAAAGAAGAAAAAAAAAGGAAGAAAATTAACTATAATATTGTTACACGGCGAGCCGAGTTTTGACACATCGCGCTTGACGCATATTGCGTTCTACTTAATACTAAAATAGATTTACTCTTTACCTTGAGTAATACACAATTATTTTCTTTCTCACCGCAGTGCATTATTATTCTGGAAAGTAATTTGTTCGTATTTACCAACCAGCTTGTTTAGCTTATTTGTCCATTTTTCTTGTCTCCCGGTGTAATGAATTATCAGTATTTATACTTTTCGAAACTCCAAAATATCAGTTTATGGAACTAGCCGCTTTTTGTAACAAATTGTGAAAAATCGTGTTATTTCATGTAATTTGTCAGGTTATTGAGGTGACATATTATAGTTTCTACCCTGTACAATACCTAATCGAAATTTAATTGATTAAAACTGTTGACTAACCTATACCGTTTAGTATTAATTTGGACGTGTTCTTTGCTTAACTACTTGTTAACTAATTTGCCATAAGTGTTCGGAAAAATTTATTTAAACATCATAAATATGTTCATGGATTTGAAATTATATATAAATTGGACTTCTTATAAACTATATAATACCGTAATATTTTATTCTTAAAATTTTTCATTATTTTATATTTATTTAAATGGGTTATGCATGTATTATTAAAAAATGAAAGACACTCCGCAAAATATTTACACATCATAAAATATCAAACGTGATTTTAAATTATACGTACATAATGGATTAACAAAAATGTAGGTAATCGTAAACCGAAGGTGTTATTCTAAATTTTCAATTTTTATAAAATAATCTGTTCATTGATAGATAAATTGTACATTTTTGTGAAAACAATGCTGAAGTCGTGATTCGAAGTAATTAACAGTTGGAACATGTTTATAAACAAAAATGTTTACTTGAGTTTGTAGAATAAGTTGCGTTTTATACATTTTTAAGGCACTATTTATTTCATTTAAGAAATATAATGTTTTTATAGAATTAAAAAATTATTTTTACATTGAAAAATATAAATATACAAAATGACGAGGGTATTTAAAGTATTATATATAATGACTAGTCTCGACCGTTGATCATTATTAGGTTATAAAAGCACTCCAATTTAAAGCACATTCATTTTTTTATTCCATATTGTAAGAGTATTATATTTTCTTATACAATTTTTATAAATCAATTTTATGAATTTATACTGTCTAATTTCTATGTTTGTGTCTTCATTTTTTATTAAAATAAAAATACAAGTATTATTTAAGGTTAGAATGGTTTTCGAATAATTATTTATTAAAACTATGTTTTGTCATTAATATTTAATGTATTTATAAATATCCACAGTATACTAATACACAGTATTATGTTACAGGAGAAGTAACAACAAAGCTTCTACTTCCTCATTTGTTTACTAATTCTTCGGATAATAAACATCAACACGGACATCTTGGTTATGATTCAGCTGTGATGACAACACAAGAACACTTCCTGCCTCATGGCTCTCAAATTCACATCCCTTCATTACCTCCACCACCGACAAATATTAATCGTCATGTGCCGAAGTAAATACAATTCTTGCTCTTAAACAAAAACATTTAAACATATTAATAACTACTCATTACGTTAAGTATTTGTAACATTAGTAAAGAGTTAAACAATTAAATTCAATCTTATAAAAAAAAAATATATCATGGAAAATTAGCTGAGTACAGCATTTCAAGTAGTATTAGAATAATCAAATAACTATGCTTTTTTTTATGTCTCATTTTTTATTTTTTATCTAGTAACACACAAGTAATGGAACAATTGGGATCTAGAGATATTATGACCAGCGTAATCACTTCTACTGGAAATCAGAATATTATAAGAGATGATTGATTGTTGTACAACATAAATTAATGGTGTCATTAGTGCACTTTTTAAATTAGAGGGTAATTTGTATTTTCACATAAGACATTTGTTAATTAATTAAATTTATATTATAGACCTTTATTGTATGTTATTTAAACATAGTTTTCTATCGAATTTAACCATGTACAGTTGAAGTATTGAGTATGATTATTAATATCTCACAAGTTTTTATGTAATAGCAAAAATATAGCTAATTGTTTATTTTATTTAAATTAAAACATGTACCTATTTATAAAATCACCTGCGGTGAATTCTCGGTGATCTGTAAGGAAATAAATTCTCCAAAGAAATTGCCATTATAATTTATATTCAATCAAACTGTATTGTTCAAATGTTGTACGGTCTCCTTAAAATGAGAATTGTTGAGAATTCACTGATGAATATTATTAATTAGACCTTAACATAGTTAGTAAATAAAATATATGAATCAATTAATGTATTAAATAGTCCATTTAGAGTAAGAAAAATAAAATTTGAACATACGAAAAAATTCAAAACGCATAGTTCTAGCATGTAAGTTGTATTTAAGTATTTTATAGTTATAGTCTTATTGTGTTAAACGTTGCAAACTTTTTTTTTTTGCTTAAAATTTTAAAATGTTAAACATTTAAGTAGGTAGTGATTTTATAATGTATGAACTATGAACTGTACATAATTTAATATTTTTTAGAAAAGGTTGATTTATAAAATTAATGAATTGAACTCTTACCAAGTACCTCTATAAGGCATACGGGTATGCTATAATTTAACAATCAACTTTTTGAAGTACAATTTTCTATAATATGTTTGAATGCTTTATTTTTAATATAGCAACTCATGAAACACTGGAAAATAGAACTTTTTTTCAAGTCGTTTCCTACTCATAAAATATCAAATTTAAAGGTTTGTCTGTCTTACTTGTTTCTCACAGTTTTCTTTTTTTCGTTTCTTAAACATTTTCTATCATTATTTTCTATTATAAATGTTGTAAATGTCTTATTGTGGTTGAATTATCTTTTCTTAATGTTTGTATTGTACATGTACTTGATTTTGAAGTCTGAGTTTTAATGAAGTGTTCAAAATAGGCATTTAAGTAAATTACAGTTCCATTGTTCAACAAACTGGAAAGAATTGCTCAAACTTAAGTTGACTAGCTATGACTCAAAAAAGGACAGTTCATCTTATTCATCAGCCATTACACTTGGATTGAAGAAGACTTAATAGAACTAATTACCAATTATTTTTACGAAATGATGAGCTAATTTATTTAGTCAGGTTAATAATCATTTTTAGTACACCCATCGCTTGTACCTACTATTCATAATAACCGCATAGTATTATGCGTTTATTTTAAGACATGAAAATTGAAAACATTTTGTGTTATTCAATATCAAACTATTTTCATGAGGAGAATTTTCATACCTAATGATCCAACCATAGTAAAAAAAGAACATAATATCAAGGTTGCGGACGAAAGGGCTATGTAGTATGTGTCTAACTAATTAACGTGTTATAACTTATAAGTGTTTTTTTTTCACACAGTTGTCACGTGTTTAGTTATTATTTACATTGTTAACTGTTATCAGTATTAATGTATTTATTATTTACCTATAGCTCGGTTGAAGTACCTATTTTAAGCTATAAATACTGGCTTAAGACAAATAATCGTCACTTTTTATTGTTAAATAATTTTACATTTAAAACTGAACTGTAGTACAGTGCTTATCTAAATGCATAGAAATGTAATAATTAATATAAAAAAAAATCTAGGTACCACACCTCAATTTGAAATTGTGTACAAAAAATCAAAAAAAAGAAAAGAACGATAATGAATATTACTGTGGAGCAATAGGTGTTGTTAATTATTCGATATGAACATAAAATGTATACTTACAGCTTTATTGTTTATGTGCGTGTTTATAACGAGACGGATGTTAAGTCCTAATATTTGTACACTGCGGTCTATTGTACGTGTTCGAAGGATGGTAGATCGTGGACTAGTCTTTAATATTATCGTTTTTGGACCCGCCGTGCGTGTGTTGACATTGTTTTGTGTTTGCGATTTGTGAATGATGGTGGAAAACGCTGACTATGTTGGTTTTGTTGTTTTTTTGCGCGTATACATTATTAACACGTAACGAACGTTGCAACAGTAGGTACCTACTTAATAATATATCAATTATGACTGTGCCGTAGGAACGATCAGGATTCTAATTCGGGAGGGAATTTATATTGGTGCCTATTTTATTGATTAAAAAACGATTGTTCTAGCCGATATTATAATATAAACACTATAAAAATATGCATCGATTAATTAATTTTGTACTTAAATATATATTGTTGAATTTTTATAAAATATACATTATTATATTATTATTATTTACCATTTACTATTATTATTATTGTTATTATTATTTATTATTACTTACTTTTTAATTCAGGTCCTATTCCTATTTTGATTATTTTTATTGTCTACATAGTTTTGTTTGGGTCATATTTTATGGACGTAGCTCATTAAAGAAAAAAAAAACACAAGTGTCAAATTTATTATAATAGTTTTATTACCGTGTTCAGTATATTTACACGTTTTCAATTGGTGCACAAAAAATCAAAGCAGTTCAGTGCATATTATATATTTATATGTACAATAAACAATGTAACATTTCCATGTTCAAATAATTGTTTCATTTAGTGTTGCAATATAATTTACATGTTTGATGAATTTATAATATGTAAATTTAAACAATAAAACTAACCTAAATATCTTTAGCTTTTAACGAGATCGAATTAAATAATTTTTAAATGTTTAATTTTTTGCGTCAATTCAAGGCTAAAAACGCACACGAATCGTAGTACTTAAGAAACGAGCTCTAGATCCAGATAAAATATTTAATAATTGTATTGAATAAAGAACATAAATTAAATATTTAATGAATTTCTATAATGATATTCTTATGTAACTCGACGATCACAATGACGAGTGCGGAATAGATTGAATTGTTACTTTGTAAGAGTCATTGTCACTGCGGCGTAATTTAGTTATTACCTGTTACCTGTATAGTCAGTATTTGTATTGGTTCAACAAATTGCTTCTAATAATGACTAAGTACAGATCAACATGGTTGTTAAGGTGATTAACAATTTTTTTAGCATGGAAATGAAATCACTATATTTTGTATTCTTCAAAAGACACCACTAAATTATCTAAGAGTTTAAACTAATGCGCTAAGGCATCAGCGCAACACAATAAGACTTTATGTAGGTACTTGATTTGCGGTTCGCAAATGCATTCAATATTTGAACATGAAAATATAATGTTATAACCGAATTCATTTGTAAAGCGTTAAATCAAAATAATATAATTTTAAACAAATATTTAATCGTTCACTCCGAAGCTGCACAAACATAGGTGTTCGTGTTCGTTCTCCACAAGAAGAGAGAGCTGTCTGTATGACAATAATTTATATTTACGATTTGTACGTTTTGGCTAATTTACTTCGTATTTCACTTACCACTTGGTCTTACTTAATGTAATGCTTCTTATTTGTTTGTGTTTTATCTAGTACAGAAGTGGCTGAAAACGGTTTTTGTTGCTAATATAATAATTAGTATAACTGTTGTCTTATTCTACGAACGTTCATTTTATTTTAGTCTGGCATTTATTTCTTTTTATATAACCATGTGATTGAACGTATTCACCGAATGTTTGGGAATTAATATACTTATAAGAAATTTAAAAATTAATTTATACTTTTCACATTGACGGTTGTATAGTTTAAGTATAAAAAAAACCTTAACGTCTAGATGGAATTGGACAAGTAGTAGAAGAAATTTAGACCTAAGAAGAAAACGTCAAACAAATTTCATTTTTATTATTATTAAATACATTAAATATATTAGTTTTTCTTTATTTAGTTTACATTTTGTATAGATAGAAATACTGGACTTGACTGAAAAAATCGTACTGCGGCCCACATCAATTGGAGATGATACAGCTTAATAGGTATATAAGATAATATACGTCAGCATTAGAGCTCGGAAGTTGTTAGAGTTAAAAATGGCAAAATATGCACAAAAAAATTGTAAAATATGCAAAAAAATGTAATATATAAAAAAATTGTTTACATTCTAAACAAAAAATCATGTTGTAAATAATTACATAGGAATAATGAAAAATATACGAAAAAAAAATTTATAAATTTATAATATAAAAAATATGATGAAAAACTGATTGGCATTAGTACTGGAAAAATATATATTTAATAATTATGAGGTTAAATACAAAATAAATATATTTTTCATAATACCTGTTAAGTTGTTACATTGAACCACCAACATTTCCTTAAGATTATTTGAATGAAGGAAAATCAATTTTATTAAGAAAAATATGAAATATACAAAATATGCGTATGAAATAAATATGAAATCAATTATGCACTTTTTTAGCTAAAATTGACAAAATATGTATTTTAAATTTTCGATCTTTAAACTCACCATTGTACAGCTCGGATTTTTAGCTTAGTTTGCTCTAAATCGAGAGCATATAGTTTTTAGAACATATATGAAATTCCTACAACTTCCTAGGGTTAATCATTATATAAAAAATATTTTTTCTCTGATATTAAAGTAATTACCTATGTGTATTGTTGATTTGTTAAAAATAGTATTAATCCTGTAAGTAATTGTTTTTTAAGTGTTGCGAATTGTGATACATTAATCATAAATGACAATGGTCTATATTTTTATAATATAGAACGTAGGTTTAAAATTGATTTATGAGGATATAAAAAAACTATTTAATGTTCATTTTATTTTTTTTAGGATTTTTTTTATAATAGTAAGTACGTGTTATAATAATGTTATAATAAAAAAACTTAATAAACAACAGGGTGCGATTCCATGTTCAAACATATAACAATTTTCTGTTTTAATTAAATTGTCCTATTCAATTATTTTTTAATGATTTAATTTAATATTTTAATTTAATTTTTTCAACATAGTTTCTTTTTATAAAAATTGTTGTTTAGTTTTTTTTAGAGCGAATAAAGAGGTGCTGATCAAATGATATTTAGAGACACTTTTGTGATTTCCAATTTCTTTTAACAATTCCGGTGTTTGTTGATTCTGTATAATGTATATATAATAGTATTATGGTTGACCGGACACGATCAAATGTGCAGTATAGCTCGACATCTATCGCAACATAACAACAGTAATATATACACAGATGTAATGTATTCAAATAAAATAATATAAACATCGAAAAGTAATGTAGTTCTGGTTTCTTCCTCACAATGTTTTAGTCTATTAAACGAGACATGAACATATATTTAATAATAACTTCTTCCGTCTTGTTTTGATTTTTCAAACATTAATCGACGTTTAGCACCATGCGCTTACCATTTTTACTCATTAATATGCAAGTGAATGCATCCACATAAAATTACGTGTAGAAAAAACGAAAATATATTTTAATTTATTTAAGACTCGAGGGTATTTTTTTACTTTTGAAATTATTGGCGAATCAGCCGAGTCATTATTCAAAACCAATTCTAAAATGCAACCAATGTATATTGTTTATAAGCTGAAGTAAATATAATATCGTTATTACTGTGTCACAGATTCACGCGCGTATATATATGCAATATGCCCACATTGACATTTGGACTGTCCGTGCACGTGCAGCAGCACTCAAACCACTCGATCGATCTTATACGAAAAAAAAAAAAAAAATCACTACTGAAAATGACATAAAAGCCGTGTGTCACGTGATTTGCCGAATTTTAACACTTGTGGTTTTAAATTGATAAATTTGTGTGAAGTGGGACTCTGGCAGACTTGAAAAAAATGAAGCAGTCCTCCCTGCATTCGTTCAAGTCGAATAGCTTACCGCGAAAGGCTTCGTCATTGTTCATTTTCAAAATATGTAAACACAAAAATTGTCTGAACGCTATAAAACGTTATGGTATAAACAACGATAATGGTAAGTATACAATAACAACGGAAACATGGATAAAATAATCAATAATTGATCAAGATATATAGCAATATAAATCCGTTTGCGTAATATTAAAAATCAACAATATTTTTTACCGAACTACAAAAAAAAAAAAATGCCCGAAGGATCACTCCACTTCAAGTTGACAGTAAAACCTCTAAGCCCAGATTAAAACTACGCCTATACTCCAAGGTATCTCTTTAGAAGCTCACGAGAACAACTAGATGACGTCGATATTTATTTCTGTTTAAATTCGTTATTATAACTATAACTGATATTGTACAATTGTAAGATTGTAAAATGCAACAATGCTTAAGAACATTCAGTATCTATGTTCAAACGATTTAAGTTAAACGAATAAAAAAAAATAAAAACTGACAAATAATGTTTACGTTCCGCAGAAAGGATGTGTCGTGTCCCCGGTCCAACGCAATTAATCAGTAATACGGGCGCTCTTAACAGGTACCAGAGGTCCTTTTCCCGAATTCGAGCACGCGCCAGACCGCAATCGTTCGACCAAGTCGACGTTACGCGCAAATAATAAGCATACCGTGTCCGAGAGTACGACGTCGCGGTGTTTATTATAACTACCGTTTACTCACAACATCGAGCCCCATTGCACGAGCCGCTTCGTCAGCGACGGGTATTGTTGCAGCGTGTGCGCTCACGTCGAACAGTACCCTTACCGGGTTAACGGTAACAGCGGTGTGGTAACAGCAGCCCGTATGTGACCGTATATATAAGCCGCTGTATTAAAGCTAAAACACGTCATGTATTGTATTGTAATTTTCGTATTATAATATTGCATGTGGTCGTACGACCTCTTCACGCGGGTCGATTAACGCATCATATATTGTATGTTATACTGCATCGGCCCCGCTTCAGCTGCAGTGCAGGCGGATATCAGGTCGACTTCTTGTAGGGGGAGGTAGACCGTTTTCTCGTCACTTTGGTCTAAAATGTAAATAAGGGCACGTGCCTTATACTTATTCATAATGTACATGTAAAACAAATGTAAATATTTCCCTCTTACCCCGAGACGTATAGGCCGTGCAGCCGTACAGGTAAATTATCCTACCAACTACTAATTACTACTAAATACTACACTTTTATTATTTCACTATACGCATTTATAGGTATGACGTATACGTGCAAATAAATAATACAAAAACAATATTTCGTTTTACGCATTAAAAAACCTGTCCAATAACTCGACGAATTATTTTGAAATGCAATCAGTTTAACACTATTATTCGTTTACGAACATATTTTAAAGTTTTAAAAAAAGGTTTAAAGAATTTTCTAACACTACCATATCCTATTGATACAATATATATATATATACATATAGAACGACGGTTAAAAATTAAAATATTCTTATTGTCGATTAAGAGAACTGTTATCTTTAATAACCATTTATGAGATGGGCCTATGCACTGCAATCTATATTTTAATTTCTAACTATTCTTAATATATGCTGCAGCTGTCTTAAAAAGCGAAACATAAAACTCTTTAATGCGCATTATATTAGTGTCTTTTAAGTTTTTCCGTATATGTAAATAATATTTTTTATTCTTTGCATCGAATATCAAGTGTCTGCAATACCCTTATTAGAGGATGTATTATACACGAACAGCTGATATTTTTCAATGGAATTTCGATGTAAAAATGTCATATCTTCGTGATTACCTCTGTAATGCTGTATAAATATATGCAATAATGTATACATTTATAAATAATATGTATGATATTTTAGTGATTAATATAATGCTAATTGCCATGCTTGTATACAATACTAGCAGGTATAATACGTTGTTTTAATGTACTTTTTTTCAACACCACCGCAAAACCACGGTGAATCTAAAAGATTATTTTTCTCGCATAATTTTTCATTAGCATTCTTGGTGACAATATATATAATTTTTCTAAGCATCCTGGGTTATTATATAAGAGTAATGAGAAGTTTTTATTTTTTTTTTTATTAGGATTAGATATTTTTAGTTTGCTTATAATAAGTTTCCGAGTAATACGTACGTTGATATTCAATAATCATTACAATTTACACCAAATATGAAATAAATTTTTCACAACTTTACACAATAATATTTTCAGTGTCTTCTGGGAAATAAATTAAACTATATGACTACGAAATAATAATAATAATACATTTCAGCCATTTCGCCAAAGATAGTGTTACAATCAGTAGACTTTTTTTCTTATAACAATAATTTTAGCCCAGTTCATCACCTCTTATTAGTGATGCACAAGAAACTAAATGAAACTCTTAATCGGTACGATTTTCATAAAACTTATATGTATAATGGTACTTATATGAATAATTATCTAAATAATAAGTCATTATATGTTTACTTAAAGTGTATACAAATAAAACAAATGGAACATATTAACACAGTCAAATTCAAGGATTAATATTATTGTATAAATTAAAAATTATTCCGACTGGATAGTTGATGATGATCAATGACTTTATCTTTTACGCGGATATTGAAAACATCAGTCCAAACCTGCATAGCAATGAGTACAACCTCTAATAATCTAAGAAGTCACAGGACCTCCGAGCTTATGAGTAACAAAATGTTATTTCGACGACTATTTTATCGTACACTTTAATGTCTTACTGTTTGCGTGTACGGCCGGGAAGACGGTGTGTAGACGATATATTAAATCGCGGACCCCCCAGGGGTTGAAATAAGCCGTTTTTAAATAATTAACTACACTCTAGTGGTTAGTCGAATATTTGGAAGGGTTTATGTCGTTCTCGGTGCAGGTATACGGTGTATCGGCGACGTACTACGCATAAATGTACATTTTTGTACGCATATCATATGCGCGTATTTTACATTTATATCGGGTGTGTCGCAGCTGTGTCACGATAACGAGTGCGATGATACAGTCGTCCATGCGGGTAAACCACTATGTATTATTATTATTATTATTATTTAATGTTTCGGGAAGGAAACAAAGGGATACGAAAACAAAACGTTGTACAAAACGTCGCGTATAGAGATAACCGGCAGTAACGCGTGTGTAATGTAAACGGACGTCAATATTGTACGTATTATTATTACTCGTTTTGTAATGCGAACGGCATGGATCTTAACGCGCGTGCCGAAAAGGACCTTCGACGGCGGCGGCGGTGGTCGTGCACAACATTATTATATCGGCCGGGACACGTGTCGTTGCGGCCAAATGTGGACCGTCGGACACACACGCGCTCTTGTAACATCGTGCGCCGACGTCAAGGGCGGTTTCGGACGCGGGGTGCTAGGGTTCACTAAAGCGCAGCACCCCCCGTCGTCCGTGTTGATCTTTTTTTCCCTTTTCGTTTCGCTCTTAACAGCCCGTACACAAGACGAGTGCAAGTGTTTTCTCGCGTTTTAATGGTTTTTATTATATTTTATCAAACGTTCGTAGGCCCAATGATGATATTATGTGCCTAATAGATTACGCTTTTTGCCTTATCGTCATCAGATCAAACTGACCAAATGCGGTTGGACGGTCGTTTAATTATTACAGAAATAAACTAGCCGTTGGCTTAAACACGGTTTTGGACACTTTTTCCGGGGAAAAGACGAATAAAAGTCTAAAGATTGGTCCCAGAATCGCATTTTGAACTAAATAGTAAACAGGTATACGAAGTACCGATGTGTTATTTTTTATTTTAAACAAACTGAATATTTCGAGTCGTGGTCAACCGTATAATATTGTTACACTCGGAGACTAACCACCCGATATAGCTGCGGACTTATTAATCGCCTCTTACTATTCGGGACGCCACGACGACGACGACATTCGAAGTCCAGGCCAGCACTTCGAGGGGCGCGCGAATTAGAATCATCTCTATCGGAGCCACTTATCATGCACGATACTTACAACTAATATTAATGCATCGCGCGTACATGATTATACTATACATTCGAGTTTTTCGACCAAAATCGAACCGATGTCAATGTAAAATAATATATAATATGTCTACGCAGACGACGGACATGTACATTACAATTAATAGTGTAACATAAGACTGGTGCGTTCAAACAGGATTTGGCCACGCCGCCGCGCCGCCTGTTGTGAATGCATTATTAATTACACGAATAATATTGTCCCCGAGAAATAAAAGCAATATGCGTGTTCGATATTGTAAAATGGTATTTCAAACTAAATGTGGTGTTTTGGAAAATTACACCTCGCTATTAAAATACACAATCGGATATCAGTATATGCTTTTAAATTCTTAGTGAAATGAGGAATTATCGTAATGTGAACCAATTTTTTTTTTCGGTCTGTGTACAAGATTTCGACTAGAAGGATTGTTCCATTTACATATACAAACCGCGGGTACTTTTCTGATAGGAAATTTCTTTTAGTTGGTACCTAATACCGAATAACTGAGAAAACAAAGAAAATATTGCAGAAATAACTTAAGCGAGATCGAGAATCGTCTAATATATTTCGTCACGAACAATCCACTTGTTTATATGGATACAAGATCATGAGGTCAAAATATTTTACTTGAAGCCAATAAAAAAATAATATTTACCATAAAGTCTCAAACAATTTGTATAATCATTAGAAAATTAAATGTTAACGAAATTGGGTATTTCAACAAATATTGATTACACGATATTAGTTGTCTCAAATAACTTATTTGTTTATTTAAATACTAATTTATGCAGATGCCTAAATGGCCGTTGTGTCCATTTGTCCGTTAGTTACCAGTACTTATTTACGATTGTTGACGTAAAGATATTATTTATAAACAACTGTTTCGTTATACAAGTAAACTCATACTAGCCAATGCCTATTAAAAAATAGCTACCAAAAAGTAAGTACTTTACTTGCGAACTAAGATAATATTTAATTTATTTAGGTTTATACACATATAAGCATTGTTCAAGTTATCAAATTCTTTTTAAATTGTGGCTATACGGATTTACAGTGTATTGTTTACAAAATACAATACATATATAAGCGTATACGACGTGTAATTTTATCGTACTTCTCTACGTGGTTAACAATATATGAAAAATCTATAAAATTAACGAATTCCAAAAATATGAATTAGCTAGAACGTCTATAATAATATGTATATGAGTAATATAAATTTTAAGTTTGCAGTATACGATCGTTGATGTACGGATGTACAGACAAATGCGTCTGCGTGTACATGGAAGTACGGTATTTATTAATTACTTAGTACCAGCGGGGGAAAGCTAAGAATTGAAATAAATAAATCAAAATTCGAATGCATCCGCGAGCAGCACAATACTGCGTTTATTCTGCCCCGGTACGCTTTTTATGGGTCATTGTCAGATTATTTGGTGTGTGATAACACAAATTGTCTGTTTCTAAAAATGTACTGCTTACTCGACGAAGTCGGAAAAAAGCGTTTTAAATTATTCTTATCGTAGCAATGAAACCTTGAAATATCTACAATTCATTTCGTACCAGAGAATAACGTGTCAATAACCTATCAATTAGAATACGTGTTTTCTTTTTTAACGACACGCTATAATAACATAATATATCTTCACAGTCAACTGCGTATAATATGTATTTATGTATTCTCAAATACATATAGTTGTAATATATATTATGTTTATCGTATGTGGCGTTTATGCATATGTATTTATAAAATACTAATAATTGAAAGTTGTATTAAGGTTAAATGGTTATCAATTCGTTAAGTTATTGCAGCCATATAGTTAATCGATTACGAATTACGATTACGTATTATATTATATTTGAATAATAATAACAATTATTTAATACTTTTTAATTTCTGTGAATATATGTTAAGATATTTCCTTTGCATCACGCCCGTAAATAATCATATACTCTTATAATACCATTGCGATACATGTGAATTGTGAATAGCCAATAAAGAGTTTACTAAACTCTGTTTAGATAATCGTATGAATGCCTAAAATCGGTAATTATTTTAATAATTTAGTATTCGTATTTTTTATAATTTGTTAACGCACAATCAGTATACTAACCATTTTCTTATTCCCGATAAAACAAATATGTTTCGTTATCAATACGCATTGAATAATTAATTTAATGAAAATTGTAAGATTTAATTCAATAATAATTTATTTTATCAATACGTTTTGATCCTACATTATCAAACATTTAACTTTCATTATTATATCGTTGTAAATATAGTTCTATATATAATATAATTATGTGCTTAATTTACACATATATAGGTTATTTTTTCCTGTCTTTACAATTAATTTTAAATGTATTGAATTAAACAAATCAAATCGATTCAAAACGTAGGAATTACCGAGGTAATACATTTATCGTTATTCAAACGGACCGAAAACAATATTGGTTCCCATATTTTCTAACAGTTTCACGTACGTGAGTTGTTAAGTACACATTGAGAGGTTCAAAAAAAAGAAAAGGACTACAGATTATAACAGTATTTATTTATCACATTAAAATGCTCACAGAAGAGATTTTTCGCGCAGCGTTCAAACGAAGGGGAAATGTGTCATCTCTAGTCGTCTTCAAAGCCATTTAGGTTTTCATAAAGTTATTTCACACAAAACAATATACCTAATATTATGTTATAACCGTGGCTAGAAATCTCTTGCATTTAATTATTTCTCAGAAAGCTGCATATTCAAAATCTGATTCAATACACATTATTTTCACAATACAAATAGAAATATAAAAATGTACGTCTCCTTTTTTTTTTGTTGCATATTTTACCAAATATATGTAATTTTGAATATTCGAAGATTTTAAACATATTATTATGATAACACGAATCAACTGCAGTAAACAAATTTTCAGTAATAATAACCAGCTAATACCGTACACGAATAACGAAAATATAATATACTGATGGACAACTACTGCTGTGATCGTATATCAAATGTATTTTAACACACGGCGCCGGTATACTATCGTTTATGAACCGCATACCAGCCCAACCATTATAAATATATATATATATATATTTAATCATTATGATCCAATTTGACCTCACCTTTTCGGATATTCGGGACATTAATACTGTCGTTTCGGGTTCCGGACGACGCCGTCGCCGTCTTGTTCGTATATATAACATACAGTGCTCGTGTATAATATGTAATACTACGTACCTATATATGTGTATGTAGCCAAATTGGTTTTCGATATGTGTATGTGTATGTATATTGTAAAGCAATATACATATAAATGAATGTGTGTGCGTGTTTGCGTGTAGTGTGTGTTTGTATATGTGTGTGTTTGTGTGTGTGTTTGTTTGTGTGTAATACCGTACGTACGTGCGTGCGTGTGGTTTTTTCCCTTTTACCGCAGGTTCGATATTTTAATGTATCAGCAGGCCCCGGAGGCGCCAGACTATAAGCACATTGCCTTGTATCGAGCTAATGGACACGGTTATTAAAACAACGGACCGAGAGGATTCCGCCGCCGCCGCCGCCGCTTTGGTATTATTATATTATATTATATACATATATGTACGTATGTATACAAACAAACGAGACACAATCTTAAATCCATTAAAAAAATATATATATAAAAAAAATAAGAAGAAATAACTAATAATAAAAAAAGAGACCACCTCGCGTTTCAGTCACACATTTCTCTCCGTGCGCGCATTTATATACGTATAGTATTATATATTATGTATATTATATTGTATCGAAATGGTTATACTCTGTCACCCCTGACGGCGATTTCACAAACACGCCGATCGCGTAAACCACGTGTTCCTAAGGAACCATAATACATCACCGACTAGCTATATATTCGTGAAATAGTAATTATTTACATATTAGTCATTCCGTGTGGAATGCGTCGTGTGCGATGACATCCGATCCGAATTCAGGAAACGACGGAGCGCAACGTGAAGGTGGTTTATGAATTAATATTATCCTCAATTTACTTCGATACCCTTTGGAAAGATAACAATTTACAGCGACAGAGAGGTTATCGCGTTATCTACAGATTACAATATTTCGAATCTCAGCCATTTACTCTGCTGATGATAATATATTTCATTTACATTTTACATGAATCTTCAAGTGATTCTAAAATAAGGGAATAGTCGAAGAAATACATATTTACAAACATTTGTTTACTTGTAAAAAAAACTCAAAGAAAAGCTAACAGTAAAGCATTAAAAACTACCTATTACGAATTCAAAAAATGAAATACACAAAACAAATTTAATATTCATATGGGGGAATAATTAATTGATGATGAAGAAAAGATGCATTCTGTATAACGGACGAATAAAAAACGATATAAGTTAAAAGAATAAGAAAATTTGTTCATATTAATAAAGAAGATTATCTATTAAAATGCGTATTTTGCTGAAAACTTCAACTCATACGTCATAGTACAACGAATGTATACTCGGTTCATGTTTCGTTAGTTATACTTTTGTAGCTAACATTTCTTTACTTCAATAATATGATTGTATAGTATGATTGTATAGTTCAGTGTATAGTTCGTAAATGTGCACGCATTGTTCCATTTTATCAAAACTCTACTTAATGTTCAAAAACTTGCGGTCATCTAATTTTTATTTTATATATATCTAGGTATTTTCAGTTATCGAAAATCTATTGATTTTTATATCGTGTTTTTTTTTTTTGTAGAGTTGAATGCATTATGCGTGTAATTTACTCGTTGTCTAGACGACTCATTTGTAGACAAGCCATCTAAGATTATTTCGGTAGCAATGTCTCCGCACCCATGTGTGTGTCGTGTGTGTGTGTATCGCAAGAATTCCTGTTGGGCGGGCTTAAAAAGTGTTTACTCGTACAGCCTTCCGTATAGCGTATTCGTATAAGTATATAGTTGTGTATAATTTTTAAAACGATAAGTGGACAAGGGACGAAGTCGAGTAATCGACGCGACTGTCGAATATGGTGTAACGAAACCTACAGTGAACGTTTACGGCTTATATGCAGTCCTCCGAGCAAATTAATTTCAATTTTAATAATTTCATGTTGGAAAATTTAAATTTAAATTTAAATTACTGTTACACTTTAATACGGTATATTATGCACTTTAAACGGTGACCATATTTATTTTTGCAAACGAAATCGGATAAAAGTATTGTGATGTGACAGGCATGAGCGTTGTATATTCGTAAATAGATACGCGAGTCATGTACGAGCTCTGGTGTATATACGGCCATCATCATCTGTTATTGATCGGAGAGCGGTCGTTTTCACAATAATATTATTATACTTAACTCCACTTAAAAACCACTCGCTGCTATAATTTCTTCTTCTCATTTATTCAAATTCGTCCTGGAAATTTTAATGCCCGCAATAAATCTTTCGGTCTATCGACATTTGTCTTTTCGTTATTCGACATTCGTGTACACGTATTACATATATACATGTACAGGTGCGTGGTGTGTCGTGGTTAGTATATTATAAACTAGTTTAGCAAAGATGTATAATATACTGCGCTTTTAGCAGCAGAACCCCCGCGTGAAAATCTCAACCAGTAGAAATGTCATTAACAACACTCGGTCGGCATGCATGTGTGTGACGTGTGTGTACGTGCGTGCGCAGTATATTAGTATATATGCGGTATATATTATACTTGTGTGCGTGCAGTATGTTTATGATATTTGTGTAAGTGTGTACGTACACGCATGTATACCCGAATCCGTGTACGTGCTGTGTATATCGCGTGTATGCGACACCGATACTAACACGTGTAAATAATATTTTTGGACCACCGAAAACAAAATATGTATAGTAACTTATTTGGAATGCGTGTGCGGCTTGTGTGTGTGTGTCCCATCTGTGTATCGCGTACACATGGCCTAGGACAATACCCAGAAGCTAAACACAACACTTATACCATCATCCGAGATGGGGTTAAACCACCACTCGAAGGCAACCTGCGTTCGTATCAGTGTGATGTTTTACAAACACCAAACAGGATAATCGATTAGATGATTATGTAATCGATTACGTATGTCATTTAAAAAATAATAATGACGATAATGGTAATTTATGTTTAATGTTCAATAAGGATTGTACCACGGATGAGTATAAATATATTATTGAAGTTTTAATATTATCTCATGAACTATCTCGTCTTATATGTCGTTTAAATTACCGAGTTCCAATCTAATGTACATGAATCTTTTATATCTTCATATAATTTAACGTAATGCGTGTAATCTATAATCGTTATTAATAACAATTAAACAAGTAGTCATTTTACACTCGTACAATATACAATATAATATTGTAGAATCATTATAATACATAGCCAAGCGTATAACAAAATATTAATTTGTAACTACTATTTAGTTTTGACCATAATAAGCCATCTTCATTCTTCAGGTTGCATACAAAAAAAAAAAAAAATCGTTAAAAACTTAACAACGTGGCGTATAAATTTCGATATTAGTCAATAAGTTGATAATAATTTACATATAATATTTTAAATCTTTGTCATCAGTAATTTTGACGCACATCATTCTTTTTGATACTGTTGAAAATAGACCAATTATTGGACGGAGCTTAAAGAAAATATAAACTGAAATTATTACAACTAAATTAGGTGAAGAATATTGCTTTTATGTTTATGTTAACCCTACTAAATATTTATTTAATAATTGTTTTATTAAAATCACGTTGTGGATGTAACATCGATTAAATAAGAGTAAAATGTACTATTATTTATTCATACTCATATAATTAATAATTGTATTGTTCTATTATTTTCCAATTACTAATTATTATTGTAGCTGTACATATTTGTTTTGTTTCAATTTCAAGATTTTAATCAAAAACATTAGTATTTAAACTTTAGAAATAATTATATTCGCTTAGTAGAATAGTATTTATAATCAAATAATTGATGTCTTAATTTAGAAATGTAAACTTGGTAACTTGGTAATGTAACTTGGATCGTTATAACTGAAGACCAAGAAAATTTAGAATAGTAGTGTAATATTATGCTCTCTAGAGTGTAATTTTTATAGTACTCGTACTAACTATTAATAATATTGGGTTTTTACTTTTGCCTCCTAACACAGGATGAATAAATTATATTAATAATTAATTACTTTGATTTAAATACATTTAAAGGTATAGGATATAACATTTGTTGATAAAGAAAACTATTTCAACTTATTGTACAAAATATTTGGACGTTTATCTTAACAGCTACAAGTAAATATAACGTGGTTGAAATAAAAATAAAAGATGAATATACATTTTTTAATCCAATCGAAAACAAAGTGTTAAATTACAAATTTTTCATATTTATAATACATCAATATTCAATCGTACACTATAATATTATGCTTATGATTTCTTTCATACGTAAAACAAATTTGTTTGTATTTTGTTATTGTGTTATTTGTATTTACTTGACATATTATTATGGAACACGTTTCAAGAAGACTGATTCGATATAAAAATTAAAAATAATAATAATTTAAATAATTACACATTATACAGTTACTCGGTTGACGTATCTCAATTATGAATGTTGCTTTCATATTGGCGTCGAATCTATACTACAAATTATAATACGACCAGAATAAAAATAAATAAATTGTTGACTGACACAATACTAAAATATAATAACAATAATTGACAAAATTACTAACGCGAGTTAATTATGAATAGTGATGTTCATCAATATTATTATTAATTAACCGTTTAAAGTTTAAACGTTCGATACTGTATCGAAACAATAAAAATAATTTTATATATATTATTTATTGAAATCGGGTTATCGGTCGACTTAACAATTTATTTGCTATTAATAAAAATACGCGAATTACTAAAATTACTATATATAGATAACAATTTGTATACGAAACACAATGTATCTATTTACAGGGTGTCCCACGAAGGTATGAAGACTGTTGGATTAAACTACAATGTTATATTGCAAAGGTTAGGTTAGGTATCATATCTTTGTGGAACACCCTGTATAAACGCGTGCACTCTTGCTGAACAATAAATTTATGCATTTTTAAGTAATTTAATATTGACCAGCGAGATTAAGTGCACATATGATGTGAGCATGGATCGAGAATGATATTTAAAGCTAAAATGGGTCGAGAATGGTATTGAAAGCTTAATATTATAATTTTAAAATTATTGCTATAATTTGTCGAGAAAGTTAAATTGAAGTTAAATGAGCATTGTTGCTTATTATAGGTAAACAAATTATTCCACAAGCAATTTAAAAACTCAAGTAGGTAATTCCCACATGCCATACGAGTATATTGTCCTTTAATATTATATCTTATGTATATATTTATGAAATACAGATTTTGAAATACTGCATGTGGATAAACCTTATCATGGGGTATTCCTTCGGCCTTCCCCTCTCTACTCCTCTCACCTGATATTTAACATTAAAATATGTACAATTTTATTGTTCTATACAGTAAAATCTTATTGACTATTCTTATTTTTTTCATACATTTGATTATAAACAGTTTTCGGTTTGATAAATGATGGTCAAAAGAATCATAGGGTTTTTTTGATATTAATATATCTATAAAAGTTGATTTTCAGATAAAGTATTTTATAATATATATTATTTGAAAATCATTTTTCGTAGAAATATTATTAAAGTTAAAAAATACTATATTTTATTTTACTTATTAGGTTCTCATAGGAAAAATGATAATCATACTAAATACGATTTAAACGGGATTGAAAATCAATTCAGAAAAGCGAGAGAAAAAAACTGATAAAATTGTATGATATATGTTGAGATTTTTAGAAATAAAAATGTTAAATATCATGCCTAGAATCTGAGATCATCCAAGGTCATCCAAGTTTCAGAAAAAAAACACTTAATTAAATTTACGTGGATCGTAAAATTATAAAATATCGTTTGTAACCGTATATCGATTTCGTATTTACACCGGCCGACTTTTATGGCGACGTACTTTTTTTTCGTCCCTCGATTGCAGTAATATACCGGATATCTTGCCATTAATAATAAAAAAATACAAAATCATAATAATAATATTATGATACTTTCGGGGCGAGAGGAAAGATAAAATGAAAAAACATCTTATCGTCGCCAATTGGTCCAGCGCAGACTCCGCCTTACAATTATTTAACTTTATTCGTCCTTCTATTTCTCTCTCTCTCTTTTTCTCTCCACGATCATTATTTCCTGCCGCCCGACGAACGTAACCGCGCACTGGTCATTGCAGGAACCTGTTTTGCTCGACGGACAAGACAATAGTAGACGAGACGCGGAGGAGATAATATACAACAAGGAGCGACGACGTCATGAAAAAAAAAAAATTGATAAAACAATATTATATATGAGTCACTATAACGCTCGTGAACATGCAGATTCGCGAACGAAACGAATATTCCTTATGCACACTTGGTTGCGGTCATCCTCTTCTCGTGTGTTTTCACAACACTTTGCACGAGTAGTCATCGCCAACAATCACGCTACAACGGATTCTCTATCCGTATACGATCGCAGTACATTCTCATTCATCATGGTGTACTACATGCCAAATATTTTTATTGACATTTCGATAATATTCGCGAAAAAGGCAAAGCAAAAACTTTCGTGTTTCCGGTTTCAACACGTCTCACGTGTGCGTAGAAAACGTCAGCCATGACATGTACAA
The DNA here is from genome assembly GCA_949715065.1 of Periphyllus acericola. Lineage (NCBI taxonomy): Eukaryota > Metazoa > Arthropoda > Insecta > Hemiptera > Aphididae > Periphyllus > Periphyllus acericola. The sequence goes on along the minus strand of OX454270.1, from coordinate 23,461,388 downwards.
TATCGAATTTATATCGACACCGATCGACTTCCACACTTCAATACTATATCGGTATTGAATACATTTTATTAGTTTTATAATTAACATAATACCTTTAAGTCCTTTACAGGCACGTTGTTATTAGTTTTTGTTCGAACGCAATGTTATAGAACGCGATCGCATAATTAAAAAGTAAGTAACATATTTACTCGTTCTCGAAAATATTTGAACATTTTATTTTTTGTTCTAATCGTTTATTCCGCACTATACCTGGAACGCAGTAAAACGGTTCTAAATCAATTTCGTAAAAGTATATAATATAGATCTGATGACGTTAGTTTTCAAAATTCTCAAATTTGGGTATTTCTTTGTGAACACTTATAAATTACTTAAGTTTAATTAACCGATAATTAAGTATTTATATCTTTTTTTTTATTTTTTTTTAAATTGACTTTACGTCGGTAAAAAGTAAAATTCTGCGGTGATTTAAAACAATGTGTGTGGGCTGTTGACAATTTATATTCTTAATGTTTGTTGGATACAGCTGTTTTCCGGCAACGTATGTTTCAGCATTAGTCAATTTCGTTACGGCCGAATATCTGTAAAGAGTATTATTCAATTTTTATCAAAATAAGAAGTGTGTGTAAATATATTGCCAGTGTTTTACTCCTTCAGAAAGCAATATTCGTGGCCTTTAAACGGTCATCAAATTGTACCGTAATTTCACGCAGAATAAGTTATTTAAGAAAAGCACGCACATTTTGTCCCAAAGTTATGTATTGTTATTAACGTAATGCGTACCTGTATACAACGCGTACAAGCATCCATACTCTTTTAAATTAAAACTTCACATTACTAAAATGTAAAAAGTCCCCGAAAGAGACCGTTTATTTGAAACTTTTAATCGATTAAAGTGCACATGTACTATACGCATTAGTTTTCTGATCATAATATGATTGTATTTTGTGTACATAAAGGTTTTTTAGTATTGTATAGTGTCTTGGCGCGTAACATATATATTTCCGAAAACTGTAATTATTTTAGAAGCAGAAAATTTCTTGATCAAATCGTCGAAGATCGAATGGTTATTACTCTTGTCAATAGGATCTAGCGTACGTATACGAGTATAATATGGATCAATGAAGCAACACGAGTTCTATCCTTTTAAGTCTATTAAAGGCAAGTTGATAGCTCAAAATACATATTCAAAACATTATTACCATAGTTTTCATAATATAATCTATAGCATATATAACATCAAATTCTGTAGAATTTTTCAAACAGTTTTTACGCACGTCTTTATCTCTTTAATAAACATGTATAAGTACACGGGTTAAGACCTTTGGAACATACGTCTTAATGTTTCATATAATGTACATAATTATTATTTCGTACAACAAGCACAAACAAATATTAATTATTATTTATCAGTGAAAAATCGAAAAAGAAAGGCAGTATTACAGTATATTACTTTACTAATAGAGTTTATTTTTTCTTGTATCTTCACTGTCGTTTTATTGGCGGTATCACTATTGCGGCTTTGAGGTTTTAAAAAAACCGGCTTTTGCGTATCCGTCGTTTCTCTTCGCTTCAGCTGAAATTTTCATCCAAATTCTGCCTATAAAAGACCGTGCATAATCCATCGGACGTCATTATATACGTTAGCCGGGCTGACTTAGGTTTGTAAAAATCTTTTAATGAGTGTGTTCACAGTGAAAGTCAACAACCATATTTGTTCATTTTTCCCGATCACGTTTCTGTAAATAAGACCATAGAAAATTTGTAATTATGTTCAAGTTTTATTTTTTGTTCGTTCTTTTTAACTAGTATAATATTATAGCAAGAAAGCAGATCAGTAAACTTCGTCTTATAAAATGTTGTAACGCTGAACCGCAGAGGCGTACCCAGGATTTTTTTATGGGGGGAGGTCCAAAATTTTTATTTTATCTGTTCTCTAATTATAATTATAGTTTAATTCATTACCAACATATTACTGTTAATAACTATAATATAGTTACAATAGTCAATAGTTATACACACACTCACAGCACATATACAGAAAGGTTTATAACAATAGGTAGGTACTATAATTTTAAATCAATTTTTATTTGGTAATAAAATGTTATAAAAATTACATTACTTAACTTATAATTATTTTAAAATTTTAATCTCCTGTTTTTTTTTACAAGTTCCTCAATTATATCATCTGGTGTTAAGATTTCATTTCGATGAATATTAAGCATTGCAAGTCCATTTAGTCTGTTTTCCGATACAGTACTTCTGAGATATGTTTTAAGATTTCTTAATGAAGAGAAACTTCTCTCAGAAGTACATGTCGTGACTGGTAATATACATAATATTTTTATTAACTTGTATAATGTATATATTTGGGAACAAGTCTTCATCACAAAATTGTAGAAATTGTATTACAGTTTTTGGCTTTTGATCTTCTTCAGTTCTTTTTAAGACATTTTTCCACATCTTAATTTCTGCTATTACAATATCAGGTTCACTTAAATTATCCAAATCTTTATAAAAATCTATCAATTGTAAAATGTCGTTATTATTATTGTCCAATTAATTTTTAAATAACATTTTAAAACCTTTTAAAACCAATTTGTGTTCAATAAAACGACTATTTATTTGATCTAAAAAGTAATCCAAAAATGGTATAAATATTGATATTTTGAAGTATTCTTCTGGAGATTTAGAATCAGGAATTTTACTTTTTACTTCATTTTGTAGTACATATTGTCTTTTTGGTGTATTCATAAAGTTATACACTTTGTATACTGAAGATAATGGGAAATATTAAAATACACTGTAAACCTACTCTTATTATACGATTTACTATTAAACAATTGTGTAAATGTAGATATCTCAATGGAGGGGGTCCGGACCCGAAAATCCCCCCTTGGGTACGCCCCTGGCTGAACGAATAAACAGTACGAATACTTTGTAAACGGTACAAGATAAATGCCAAAATAACTTTCATGTAATTTATGCTTGTACTTCAACTCTTGAATTGGACTATAGGTTATATATACTATGTATACAACGGTCCTGTTGGGTCAGGCCGTACATTTTCCTATGGATATTCGTGTGCTCGTTTTGATTGTATGTCAAAGTATGAATAAGTAATAACACGATTTGATATTATTATTCGATAATATTATTCGTTATATCCGTACTATGTATGTGGTAAGACTTAAAACAGAAATGTTATCAACAATATAATGAGCAGGCACACGAAGTTAATGTGTACAGCATCGGTGAGAATTGTTTCCCTTAAAATCCAGAAATTTCGATGGATTTTAAAAACCATCTACCAACCGAAAACACATTTTCTTTATTTATTTATGTATTAGAAGGGGCCAAAATCTCGAATAGGACATCATGGCTTTGCACTAGAAGTTAGAACTTTGTGCATACTGCATATATTATGAAGTTAAATGAATGGGTACATGTTTTAATATTCATCTATAAATCACGTACACAGACGACCCACCCTAACGCAGTAATACGTATATTTATTAGATATAAATTAAATATAAACTTTAAAGCTCACGTGATCTTAAACTGTCTTAAACACTCATATTTTCAAGAAATTTGATATGTGTTGTATAGCATCTTATCACAGTACAGTATATAGGTACTATTATAGGTGTAAATTATTAATTCGGTACTATGCCTGACTAAACGGATAAATTACGATCGGGCATGATATACTGTGCCCATGCGTGGACCTACTAAATAATGTTAATAAATTCATGATATCATGATGATTTATCAGTAATTATCTTGAAAATATTTTTTTAGAAAATTATTCGCCTGCAGAAAATGCCCAACACAATAAATTACAGATAGTCATTGCAAGCTTGAATTTTAGTACAGGTACAATTTGATTCGTATTGTAATTGTATACTAACGAATTTCAACAGTCAATAAGATCGAAAAGATAATTTTTTTCCCAGTCGAAAAAATAAACCGACAAACGCTTACACCTATAAAATTTTTTTTTATAAAATGTGCGTACTAGCTTGCGTAGTATATTACTATTTCTATGGTGAGCCTCTATGACGCCTTTAAATATGTACCTATATTATATAGGTTATATATGTATAACACATGTACCTTTAAATAGCTTTCGGATAAAATATTTAAAAAAAAAACTTGAACAACATAGTAGAACACAATGAACGAGATAAATGTTGTGGAAACGCGTCCAATCTAGAACCTTTGATGGTAGGCCGAGGTTGATTTGATCCTAAGCAATGGATTTACGATATATTTTTGTTAATTGACCATAAACCGCAGATATTATCAATTGAGATAACCTAAGTGTATGAAGTGTACACAAGTCGGATGTTTAAAACGAGGTTTGCAAGGAACAAAGGAACGTCTTGTCAATCTAGTCACGTCTCGCGCCTCGTTATGTTCGGTCGGAAATCAAACGAAGTTGTGATGATAAGTCTCATAAGTGACATAACATCATGAATTGGCCTCGAATTGGACGACCCGCAATGCATATAATTCAACAAAACGCATCGGGTGAAATGTTGTACCGGAATTTTAATGAAACGGTTCAGAGGTTACCGATCTAGTTAATTATAACTAGATGATGACTTTGTACACTGCAGATGATGACTTTGTACACCGTATGTGGATAAAGTCATCAACAGATTTTTTGGTGTTATTACGTCTACGGGTATATATAGCGAATATATGACGCGCGAAAATGTCCCGACTCACGTTTGGTGCAAAATATTATGGTTTTTCTCTTCGGGGATTTCGTGACCAAATACATGTGTTTTGTGTATATTTTATATCGTCAATATAACAAGTATAAAAAATGAACGGTCCAGCTGCAGGCAGCCTCGTTGCATTTCCGATGTTCCGTTCGGTCTATCGATTCGCGTTCGATCACGGTTCGGATCGTGATAATATGTGTGCGGCTTAACGTGACCCCAGTAAATATAGGTGCACGTGGTGGCATGCGGTCGCACAACCTATAACGGGGGGGGACAATTCATAGTGTTATGACTCTTTCGATTTGTTTTTAACGTGGTAATTTTTATGATGTATAATTAAATTTGCATACAAACATAATATTATTTCCATCGTCATCCATATTCTGAGCAAAACGAGTTTAATAAAATGTTTTATTTTTATTTTTTTACATAATACATGTACTCATAGCGATGTTATAGGTAGGTACTTACTTGAGAACGTCGTTTGAAAAAAAAAAAATGTTTAATATATTTTATATACTGTGGACATTTACGGTACGCCTGTACAGGTATTACGATTGATTTTGTTATGCATCGTAAAATAATAAGTTTGTTTCGATCGGTTGATGTTAATGTTTTATTCTAACCGAAAACATACTATAAGTTTACCTAAATGTTATCGACATAATCTGCGTGGAAGGTCTCTTAGAAACAACTGAGAGTTTTAAATCGTTCTTTTATTTTTTTTTCAACCCCCCACGAGTGCGTATTTTATAATCATACCACATTGACCGTAGCACGGTCAACCTTTTATTTTGTAGAAATAGAATCCTTACTTCTTATGAAAGAATGCGGAATGAGTTGTGTAATATGTCATGTCACCCGACGAGGTCCGAGGGTATACGTTTAAGTTTATTTGGTGATCAGAGGACATAATTTTATCGTGATTACTGTAAATAATATTATCAACTATTCATAAATCATAGTTATCGCTATCTTAAATGCCAAACCAAATCTCGAATATCTTACTCTATATCTTGCTCTCACATTATATTATCCGTGTGTCTTTTTTGGTATTATCGCTCGGCTAGAAATTATAAAACCAAAGTAGTTTGTTCCATAATAGGACGTATTTTTATTATTACGATTTACCAACATGGCGCTTTGAAAAATGTCACATTCAATCGTTTTACATTTTGTACATGGTTATTCGGGGTTACGAGAAAAAAATAATAATAATCAAATGTATAATTATCAAATAGTTTTATTGGTAGGAAATGTTGATTTCTGAAATGTATTTCAACTGTACATTATAGTGACGTCATGGAATCAACTGGCACCAATATTACTGTTGACCTGTCACTGTAGTCAGCTGTACGAACACGATAAAATGTATGTACACACTATATAGGTTTGGAAAAACAATTGCAGATTTATGAATGCCAAGCGGTATTTATTTATATTTATTTCGAACAATCGACGATGCAGTATAATCGTTATTATTATTTCACGCCCAACGCATATTGTACATGTTTCAAACCGTCGGTCGCTTGATGTACCTTGGTAATATAATATAATATAATAACGATAATATTATGATCGTATCGAAAATATTATTACGCGGGCACGAGTCGACGAGAGCGAACGCACGCAATAAAATGTATTCGTAGTGTTGTTGTTGTTTGTTTACCACTGTTAACACTTTCGACCGTTTACCGTTATCGTCGAAGACTTCAGGACGACAATGCGACATACGTGATATGATCACGCACGATGTCGTGGGTACATCGGGGTTCTATAATAATATTCGTTTCCGTACCGAAGAACACGTGTTCGCGCGAGAATAGTCTCGATCTGCGTCCCGAGTAGGTAACATTTCATTTTACGCGCGACGACGGTCGACCGTGGTTAACCATGCCTCGCGTGGTCGCCGTTCCGATTGCTTGAACGTAAATCATTATACCATTGTAATACATGATATAGGTACCTGCACATACCGTCGGCAATATGTTTTCCGCTGAACTGTTCAAAAACAACATCGCATAACTGCAGTTTGGCGTGCACTCACGTCTCACGCGTATAAGTCTTGCGCCCGAGAACATATTATTATTATTATTAGAATTAGAATTATTATACTACTGTTGTGTTTCATATTATTACGCTTTCAGTCGTCGATCGTTGTTGTACATTCCGCAATGCACGTTAAGAACGTTTCGAAGACAAAGTGAAATAATTATATCGTGCGCGGATTATCGTGCGAATACAATACTGCAGTTAACTCTCGGGAGATTACTGATTCATTCGAACGTTATACACTTATAATGTATGTGAAACGAAATGCTAATATAATTAATTAATGACTAATAGTCGATTCGTTTGGTTACGGTGTGCTGTATACGGACCGTCTATGTTATAATAAACGTACTTCTATACCTGAACATAATATGTACACTTAATTATGCGCATTGCTTCGTTAGTTTTACTAATAATTTAATGGCTCTATCGTTATTGAATTATCACTGTTTTCAATACATTTTTTTTTTTTTGAAGAATAATACTATTAATTATTATATTATGTAATTGTCGTACCTAAAAACATAACGCATTATTATTATTATTTATCTATTTTTTTTTGTTGTATGCTACATAACTATTTCTGACTACAATAATTACCGCATTTAATTGTTGAATCGAAAAGATTGTATGGAGATACCTTTCTAATGTAACAAAATTATTCATATGCAGAAAAAAATATTTTTTCTGAATTTAACTAATTTATTACATACTAAGTGTACTAATGTGTAACGAAGCAATTATTGAAACAATAATTTCGTTAAATTTGTAAATTATTAATAAATTATAAATATATAATTTAAGGTTATACGACGCACGGATAAGACACGTACTTATGGTTTTATATGATATTCATACTTTCATAGATATATTATTACACAATATATACATACATCTCGTTATTTTACACATCTCTATTAATTTCATACATTTAAGAACTATGAACTCTTTGTGCTGTAGTTAGTAATTACTAATTGTTTATATATTTTTTCACCTGGTAAAACTCTTTTAGCCAACTATTTAGGTATTTGAACAGTAATGTTTTTAATTGTTTTTACGTGACCCAGTTAAGATAAAATATGCACGCATTTACGTACGTTACACTCGTTTGACGCGAAAAATAATCAAACTATGCATCACTGTTGTTGGCTGGCGTTTTAAACATCAAAATGTACTTGTAATAATAATGATAATAACAATAATGATTATCTTATCTTAGTTCGAAAGCTCGTAATTTTTACACGAGGCCAGAAAACCAATAAAAGAAAAAACTTCTGTTACAACTATTCGGTAGAATAATTAACAGATGGGGTCTGTTAATATCGACGTTGAACGGTCGTTTTCTCAACACGTATCAGCTGTGCTAAACATCTCTACTATTACAGTTCTATAACATGGTTATCGCTACAAGTCCGCATAACGCTACTTCTATTTTTCGCACCAGCTACGTTAATTTTGATTTTTTTTTTCGAGATTTTCTGCAATTCATTACGGTACGCATTGTCAAACTGTGTTCTGTACACAGTTAGAGTAAAAGTTATTTTTACACACTGATAAATATCCGCTTTAATCGTACATTGTGCTGTACATTTTATGCGATTTCGGAGTAATGCAATTCTCGCTGTGCTCGACGTCCTCCGTCTGCTTACTCTGAATATTTTTTCATTAAATCCTTCATGAAAAATGAACGCTAATGAAATTCATCTACTTTACTTGTGTATTAATTAAAATAAACATGCGTCCGCTGTTCAAAACGTGTTATTGTTTTCGTTTCATGCGAATGTTTTCCGAAACCCAACATGCGCCTATGTCGAATACTATTCGCCAATATTTACATCGAAAATCTGACAAATATTATACGTTCCGTGCGAGTTACAAAATATATCTACGTAAAATAACGAAAGAAGTCATAAAATATATTATATATCGTACCTATATAACGTATACACCGTATGTACTAAATATCGACTGCATTGTTATTACACTATCAGAGGTCTTTGTTTAGCATTGATGTATGACAACATCACGTTTCCCAATATGTACATGCGTGCTATTTATGTACCTATTATTTTTATGGATAGGGTGTATGGATGTAACTTTAGACTGTACAAAAAACTAATAGAAAAAAATTCCAAAATCTTTTTCACTTCGATATTTCAAATATTTGTAAAATGTTATTCGTTAACTGTTTGCGTGATTTAATTCACTTAGCCGCTTTACTGCGCATAATGTACATTACGTTCGATAGGTGAAAAAAAAATCTGATACATATCTTCGTCAGATATAATTTATCACAGACGGACAGAGTTATCAAATTGTTATGTACAAGGAATTAAATGAATTCTATGCACTAAAGAAACTTGTTTCCTGAGCTGCAGTATAAATAGTGTAGGTATAATGTGGTTTTTGTACCTAAACTTGGGGATTGACTGAACTTTAAATGTGTGTTTGCCAATCGAGTGATGGTAGACTATATTGCGTCGTGTGAAATGTATTAATTCTCAGTTATTTCATCATTTTTACGGACATTTGTTTCATATGTATTGTACATCATGTTCAATGTTGTTCAAATGTCATAGTATTGTGTCGAATCTGCAAGAAGGCGTAAGTTGAAACGCTAAAATTAGGTTTGATGCCTCATTTGTATTACAATAACAAAATTAAATGCAAATCATGACCAGGAAGTCATACTAACTAATGTCATAGAAACTAAATGTATAATTATAAATGGTTAATATTTTCAATCTCATTTCAAAATGAAATCTTATTCAGTTCTGTCGGTTTTTTTCTTCTATTAATGTAATTTTAGTAATTATTAATATCATTATAATATCTGTAAACAGAAAAAAGTATTTTACTATATGAATTTATAAAATGCTTTACACTAAATACATACACAAAAAAGTACAAGATAACAAATAAAATTGTACTGATTATAAATTTGTTTCAGTGGAATTTTTTCTACATCAAATTGTATCGATAAATTTCTAATCTTTTAATTCATTTAATTCCATAATATATATATATATATTATGGACTATATATTATATTATTATATATATTTATATATTGTTAAAATATTTTCTGTTTTCGTAACGTCAGAAAATTATTTTTTTATTTTTTTGCCTTTTCGTAAAATATGTCACTAACTGTATTATTGAAGTAAATACTTACCTTTAGCGTAACGTCTTCAATAAAAATTATTTACAAAAACTTTTAGAAGAATAATCAACGAACAATTAAAACCAGCAAACGGTGTAATGACACTCAGAAGAATATCGATACTACAATCTTCAATAATTATCATAATTTCCTAAGACAATATAAATTTAAATCTCTCATATTAAGCAGATTAATTAAGATTGTAATTTCGGAGGAGGTGATTTAAGGTAGTGCACGAATAACATACGTTATGTTGATTATTTAAGTATCATTTTCTAACAAAAAAAAAACAAGAGTCATATGGCATTAAATTACAGCGATTATTATTCATTATAGATTTGTTTTTATAAACATGTATGTGATATTTGTGTTAACAGATTTGAGGTATTTTGATACTGATTATAGTATTTGCAATAGTTTTCAGCCTTTATTGTTTTGCGTTGTTTTGAATATTTTCCATATATACATAAATGTGTTAAAATAATATAGTATATTTTAAATTTTTTTCTGTTATTTTAATAATATATTTTTATAGAGTAAAGTCATATTTATCTGAGTACAGACGGTGAGTGATAGTATTTTGACGACGGAAATAGTATTATTATTATAAACACATGGTTATTATCAGCAGATAATGTTAATCCTTTTGAGTTTCTGAATCGCTATCGTTCGACGTCAGATCCGTCATAACGTTTCTTTTTGTTGTCGAGTAGATCCGCAGCCAGAAAGTCCTTATATAGATTAGAAAATCTTCTCCTTCATACCTCCTTTCAAGTTTCAATGTATATATATATTGGTTTACTATAGGTACGCATTACGCACTGTCTCGTGGACGTGTTATGAACGGAAACACTTTTGCTGTTTTTTAACATTCTTCTAGTGGAAATGTAGGATATAGTACTTGACCATCAAATGTTAAATTATTAAAATCTGAGATTTTGCCACGCTCGATTCAGATAAACTGTACATCACTGCTTCATATTCAGTGGCGTTGCAAAAATATTGTGATTCCTAGAGAAAAGTATTAAAATGTCTATCTAACCACCTACACCGTTTTTCTTCAGCGGGCCACATCGGTAAAATATTTTATTTATGAGGGCCGTTTATAATATATATTTAATATTTCATTTTACTTTATTGTGCCTACTCGTCGTATAGCCATGTGACATATGTTATACTTTTACCTATACACTTTGTAATAGAATATTATGTTTTTATTTTATTTCGTACTGATACTGTATAAAAAAAAATGCTGTATGTGAACAGATATTTTCTCGCATGAACTTAAAAAAATCAAATGGTGAATCACGATTCAGAGATGATAATCTGAACGCACTTTTAAGAATTGGTGCGACGAAAAACAAACCTGCAAACTTCGCATCATTGTCGAACACAATTCAAATTTCATATTAAATTCTTTATTGTTAAGTTATATATATATGGTTTTTTTTATTTTTTAAATTATAAAATTATTAACATAATATTAATAAATTTAAAAGTGATTATACATGAATTAAAAAAATTGAATTTTTTTTAGCCCAAAAATAGGCCACGGAAAGCGGGTTGGGCATTGCTGACCTACACGGTATTGCAAATTTATAGTTTTATGTGTTATAACTTATAACTTGTAAGTTATAAGTTATAGGGCGGAATGGTGAACCTATGTCTACATTTTACTTCAGTCCCATAAAAAAAAAAAATGATGTTTCATTTTAAAAATTATGTTAAGTTATTTATAATACAACATAATTATGTTAATTTTAATTGTGACGTATACTAATATATTCGTAGTAACCGAAATTGGTATTCATATATGATATATGTTATAATATTACTTTGATGTGTTATTGAATTCCAGTCATACATATATAGTCATATAGAGTATAGACTATGTACTTCATTCATATAGTAAAGTAATAATTGTATTTAAAGTTTTGACATTAGGCTCAATTATGTGTATAGTGTACTGGGCGGAATATTCACTGTGGCTTATAACAGATATAATCAAAGATTTATTAATTTCAAGTTTGTATAAAAATATAAAACACATTTGAGTCGTGTCAATTTTGCGTGCGGTGATTTGTAGAAAATGTCAATTTATACATGTTATAATACACGACTTCAACTAATTCCGGTTTCTTAGTCTATGGAGAGTTTTTTTTTTTTTTAGAAAGGTGCGATTCATTCGATTCATTCTAACGTTTTTGGCTTCAAACGATGGATTTTATAAACCCGAATTTCGATAATATATAATGATCTTCGCATGTATTTCTGGTTTCCACTCGTGCAGTACTTCGCTCGAAAAGAATCGTATATAGTTGTAATGTAAATAAAATATAAATATAGACACGTGATTTTATAGTGAGTGTGTATAATATTGTGGATATGATGCAGTTGGCCACAGAAGTGTTATGCATGTGTTGTCTGTCGCGGCTGCAGTTGACATTGTGTTTTCGTGCAATACGTTTTTTCTCAAACCAAAAATCTCCACTAATCCACTCGTCGTGTACTTGTGTGTATGTGTGTGTGTGTGTGTGTGTGTGTGCGTATGTGTGCGTGCGCGCAGCGCGTGAGTTCAGGCGGCGGTTAATGGACCCGGTTTAGAGTGGAAAAAATATAAATAAAATAAAAAAGAAAAGAAAATCTTCACGGTATACGATTCGGTGAGCCGCGCGTGCTGCGGGCAGACGATAGGGGAGAAGAAGGGGTGAGAGAAAAGACGACAGAAAAAAAGAAAAATTATGTAAAATTTTTATCGTACATGGCGACAGCCGGATCGTGGTAGACCCCGCCTCTAAAGACTTCTTCAAACCGATTGCCAGCGCACGGTCTCACCACCATCAGTCGATCCGCAGCGCGCTCCACTACTCCGTTCACGTCCGCGAGTCACATTGCGGGTTTCGTTTTCTGACTATACACTACTAAATGGTATATACTTTAAATTATTTCTAGCCGTATTTCGCTATTTTCCTGTCGTTTCGGTAGTTCGTCCGCGTTGCACTCTTGTTTGGAACTTACGTCGCACGTCACGAGGAGAAGAACACCAAGATATACGCGTGCAAACTATATATTCGCGTAAGTATTTCTCAACAATTAACGACGCGAGCATGATAATATTATTTATAATTACTTTCGTGTGTGTATACAACATTTGTTTTTCTCCCATACGAGTCCGTATTATTACTGCGCAAACGACCATTTGGTTGGACCGCGGCGCTCAAGTCTTCGTGGCCGATAGAAGAACACGGTGGTTCCTATGTGTACGCAAAGGCTTACGTTCGTTTTGTGGGATCGAGTTTTCATTCGTTCGCTTTTGGTGTTAAATGGGACTGTAAATGCGTATTGTTTTCAGTTATGATTTGTTTACAAACCGTTAGTAAATTGTAATAGTTATGTAATTTAAGAAAAACTGACATAATTAATGCGATTTCTTAAAACCTGTTTTCAATAGGTTAAATTTTCAAACTTAAGTTCGAGAAAAACGTTATAAACATATGATAAAAATATAGAGTTCACAAAGAGTAAGATTTCGTGTGTTGCATAAATATTTTTCATTTTCACTCATTAATACATCGATTTAGTCGAATCAATAAATCATAAAACACCGTGATTTCAAACGCATAATATTATAATATAAAATATACATATTATCGAATCTTATAGCTATTAGGTGGAGAAAAAAATAACGTAAGAATTGATGTTTATCATCATTCGTTATCGAATAAAATATACCTAAATAGTAAATTCATATGGCATTTCTCGGAAATATTCGATAAAATTATTTTATGAACTTTTAGATAAGCACCTTATGGACAAGTGAATATTAATTAACCTTTGAATACGTTCCCGTTTCCCGATTCCTGTGCCTTTTAAACAAATAGTATAGTGTTGTACTGTTGTCCTAATATTATTATAATGCAATTCAATAACTGTTTTAGCTACCCACATCCTTCATGGTTAAATCATCCTACAATATACATCATATATTAATCTCCTGTTGGTAAAATATAAATACCAGTTATTTTCAATACGTTTGGATTGTCGTCGGTTTGTTATTTGATTGGCCGTTTTAGAGAATTAAGCAGTTTTACCGTCATATTGCAATAACTCTCAAGCATCAACTACATATGCGAGTGTAATAGGCAGTATTATAGTGACGCGTGTGTAAGTAGGTATTATCGTCGCGCGCGAAGGATATTTCGTCGGTCCCCATTATAACCTATACTGCCATACTGGTCAGAAATCCTTATTAGATATACAATATACATATTATGGTTATTATTATTATTATTATTATTATTATTATTATTTCTGTATAATTATTAATCAGTAGTACAAGTTGATTTAATTTTAAATCTGACGTAGATACCTAGAATTATTATTACGACCGGGTACGTTGATAAGATTCAAGATTTCTCTACTTATATTGTTTAATAATTTTACGTGACACGACACGAGAGATTATGATTTTGTTGCGTCAAACGTCTGACTGTTTAATCCGAACGGTAATACGAATTCCGTACAAAAATGTGTGTCTACACACGTACAGTGTTTAATAGCGTGCGAGTATACAGCCGAACCGCGGTATATATGAATATTTGTACAAAACAAACGTTCTGGCGAACACCTTTGCGCACCGGACACTCGTAGAGTTCGTCCGATGTGCAGCAGATAAAATGATTTGTTCACTAAGTTTAGGGTAACAGTGAAATGTGTACAAATGAGTCCGCAAAAACTCGTGTACAGATTTCACTTTATTCTTCTACAGTTAATTTTAATAGCGAAATTATGCGTAAACATGTGGTGCGCGTTGTGTCGCGCAATAGCCAATAGGATATTAATATGTGAACAAGGAACCACCGCAAACATTTTCATTGGATCTAATGGGGATATTTCGTGGGTAGAACATATTATATGTGTACAGTGTAGGCATAATATAATATTTTATTTACGTACAGTATTCAAAGAAACAACTAAAATTATTATTAGTCGATTTGTTTTCCGTTAGAAAACAATTTTCCACAATATTAATTTTCAATACAAAATATGTTATCGTTATATTTGATGAGCGTTTAAAAGAAGCTTTGAAAACATCGGGACAATCCTGTTAACGCCGTTTTACAAACTTAAATTATTTAAATTTAATCAATAGTCAAAGGTAAATAACAGGAAAAAACTAGACGACTTATCAGTGTTATTAAGTTTAAATAATCTATTTGTGTAAAGTTTTAACAGCCGTGGTAAAATAACATAAATAATCATCTTAACCATCATATTTTATCTTATCATTTCATATTAATTAACAAAAGTGTTCTACCGTAGTGTATTATGTTTATTTAGTATTTTTAAAATATATTATTTTATTCATACAAAATATGTTTGATTAGGAACAGCTAAATGTGTATAAACGTATAATATTTCCGGCAAAATTCGACTATACACCTCATATTTTTTATTCTTATTCATTATATTTTGTACGTTTACGTTTATACACCATAATGCCGTTACATTATCAAGTGGACTTTGGCGCCACACAAAACGCGCGTGTACGAAAACAAGACTTGTTATTTCGACGGTCGAATTTGGCCTCGATTGAACGAACACGCGAAAACAATGGATGGTATAATACGCTGCAACGGATCCCACAGCCACCGATAAGCCCTTCGGAGACGGACACGGTGCAAGTGCACGGACGTGCAGTGCGTGAAGTGTCCGAGAGCAAAGCAAACAATGTATAGGTACTATACTCGGCGTATTATATTATATTATCGTACGTTTTCATTCATTTTCACGATGCACTGTTTTTCGTCCATTATTTATGTATACGAACATTTTAATCATCTAATTGACTCGTAAATACCGGAGAACGCGACACACGGCACACGCGGGGTCGAGGCGTATAATGGAACCTCGCGTACCCGGCGTACATATATAATACATTATAGGCGTGCGGGGTTCATTTGGGTGCATTATAGACGCGCTAGTGTTCGTATACTAAATGAAATAGGTGTGTATATAATCAATTGTACGGCATACCGTCTATAGGTGCAAACCGTCACCCGTGTGCCGCCGTCGCCCAGATAAACATCTAATTCATCTGTCGCACTCGCAATAACGACCACCGGGTAAATAATTTAATATAATACAATGTATATATATATATATATATACTTATAGCAGAAGAGAGAGGGTAAGGGAGAGAGAGAGAGAGAAATAAATACAAGGGTAGGTATATTAAATATATTATACAATCCTACCCTTTTGTACCGCACGCGTTGATGTATATCCTTACACGGCATATAGGTACACAGGACGTGCGCGCGCTTATTCAGAAAACAAGGAAGTCCTTTTTATTATTACCTAATATATATATAATATATATATACATATATATATATTATACGCTACTGGTACCTGCAGTAGGTATATATTATTATATACACCACGTCGGTTACGCGCTCTGCTCTTCGGGGCTAAGGGTATTTATTGGCGGAGTGTATACATAACACAACGATTAGGGTGGCATCCTACCCCTCGCTCGCGCACGTTTTATACACCTATTTTATATTCCGTATACTTGTGCGTGCCTACACCTATAATGTATAATATACTACGCATATTACGTATTCATTTATGAATGTGTGTGTGCTCTTTATAAATAGTATATTATTATTATTAGCCACGCGGTATGATTTATATATATATACGGAGTCAAGGGCGGACAAGGGGGTGACCGAAAACGGCGGACGCACACGCAACCGACCACAAGGGCGGAACTGCGTCGACCCCAATTGGTCGGGAAAATCCGTTGTTTCCATGGCGACGTCTCGTTTTCCCCGCGACTTTAACGCCGCACACCTTTTTTCTCGCGATTCTCCGTTTACTCTATATATGTATATTGTATACATATATACACGTAAACGCACGCCCATCGCAAGTATAGCGTACTTTAACTATACCCAATAAAACCGTGATGACAGCGATTCGCTGCAGTGGTTACCGTGGTAGGCTACGGATACGATAATATGTTGTTCGTATACAGTCGTTAAGTTTGAATTTCTTGCGCCGCTTTTCCCAGACGTCGACGAAGAAGGCCGCGGGCGTCGAGAATGCGGCTTATTTTCATCACGGTAAACAATCTTTATTCTTCCTCGGACGGCCAATAATAATAAGAATTAGGATATGCATTTCTATAACAGTATAGGTATTACGTATATAAATACGCGCCGATATTAGGTAACTATATGTACTTTATGTCTGCATCTAATTGAAACTATTCGTATACGTATAAAATCTATATTGTTCTTTACGCACATATTTACAAGCGCACTTATTACTTATGGAAGCCGGTAGTTTTTTTGTACGTACATTTTCCTTTTTATAATATGTGTATAAATACTTTGAAATTACTTAACAATCAAATATCTGTTCATATCTATAACATTCTTCGTTTACCTCCGTTAGCAGACAACAGATGTAGTAATATGTGTTATAGGCACAGAAAATTATACAACATTCAACAAATTCATAAATCGTTTAATGATTAATTCATTTATTTTTTTAAACTCTTTCTTGTATTATATTGCTTTATATCACACCTTTCAACTGCTTTCAGATTTTCAACTATTATAGTTTTCTTCGTAGACTCGTAGCAGGTATTATTCATTGTTATTTGCGCTTTTCTCTATAGTCCGAATAATTGTTCAACTATGCAAGGAGAATTTTTAACACTTAACAGTTATTTCATCAATGTCAGTACGTGTTAGCATATAGTTAGAATCAACACGATGACATGTTATTTAATTAAGATTTTTCTTACGTTTGGATAAAATATATTAATTAAAATCAAGTAGGTACATTGTTCAACGCATATATAATAAAAACTGTATAATTTATCCATACGGTCATTGATTAAATACATGACGTATTTAATCAATGATTCACTATGTATAATATAATATTTACGGTTTATATGTTTATAACATTTCATAAAGATGAAATGGTTCGTTTAGTAGCCATATATCGAAATCAAGATATTGAAAAAAATAATATTTCGCATACAATTTTGTTGATAACTGTGGTTTGTCTTTTTTTAATACGGGCATAAGACATTATTCATCATCATAAACTGCATTCTGCATTGTGATCGATATAGTTTTACGATAAAAACGAATAAACTCACGGTTATTAGTTGGACTGAAACTAGACTGGACTATATAAAATCTTATCTAACAGTATAATGGACACTTATTAAATCAGACTAATTAGACCATTGAGAAATAATGTATATTTTATTTAATTGGCCTGGGATGACATGGATCAGCGGCCGAATCTGTACGCCGAAGATATCGTCGATCTCATCCGATCGAAAGATTTCGACGTACATCGGAGTATAGGACACGTACTTCGAATAAGACAGCCGCGGCCTTGTTCTCTATAGCTGTTATTTCATTTTTAACGTGCTCCGGCATTTAGTATGCAGAAATCGACTGTAAAATAAATATCCTGGAATGTGGCTCGCCGTCTATCTAATCGTTATTCTTAATCGGTTAACGGAAGTTTTCATCGTGTTCTTCTTGTTCTCCGTATTTGTTTTGGATTTCGTCTCGGACATTCAAATGCAAATTTCAATCATCACTCGCTAAACTACCGCATAACCGAAGTCGGAAATCTTGCCGTGAATGATAAATTCGTCGGGTTCGGGTGTGAATTACAACTGTCGCCGGTCACTTATAATATTTACTGCCTAATGTGCCCGGTTTCGAGTGTCTCCGAAAGAGCCAAATTTTATTTTACAAATATACCGTGTACTAATGTACTAATCATGTGAAATTAAATATTATCGTCACCGTTGGAGTTGACCGTTGGCTATTACATACACATTAAACAACGATTTTCCACTCGATATCGCGGCTATCGTAGCACCGTGTTGCGATCGATTAATACACGATTAATACACCCAATAATAATAATAATACAACATCCATCGAGTACACAACCGCTTCGTAATATGCATATTTTTCGTCCGAGACTAGTTTCTCGAGCTAACGCCGTTTTCGTCACACGCACGGCCCCGAATTCAGTGTGTCAATATCCACTTGTACATGTATACGCTTAGAGTGGCCGTTAAAAATTAACATTTCTCAAATCGACGTGTACACACGCGGGCGCGCGCGCGCACACTGGATTGTCCGGATCTTGCAAGATAGATATTACGAGATAACGCATATGATTATCGTGATGTTATGAAAGGATAAAAAAAAAATTTACATACGTTTACCTATAAAGTTAACTTGAAAAAAATAATAATAACGACTTAATAAAAAACGTGTTAGATGTACCGTTTTGTTTTTAATACGAATGATAATAGTAAAAAAGGCGTTGAAACGTATTCCTACAGTCGAGTCTTGTACCGTCGTACTAATAATAATTATATAACATTAAATTATAATAATAATTTACGGTGAGCCGCGCATCAAAATACGCGAGCAACGCGTTTTTGTAGAAAATCCGATTTTTAGTATCGCGAATTATAATTATTAGAACTTTCTTGTACGTTTTAGCAGCTATTGAACGCAAGTGCATGAATAATTTTCACAAATGAGGATCTGTTGTTTGATTTTGTTCTTTTATCCATGGTTCGCGGTTGCAGCGACCGTGGAAGGATAATCCTTGAATAGCTATATGTTTATTTTTACCCACTAGAAACTGGACCGTTTGCACTGTGTGATGTATACTGTGTACGAGTAGGTACCGACGTAACGTAATAAAGACTTAACTAATAATTATTTATAAATCCATTTTTTACGATTTTTTCATTTTTTAGTAGAATGCAATATATTTTGCTATACATTATTGGACGTTTCGTTACGTTATGTATACTCTTTTGATAGGAATGAATAGTGAATAAAGGAAATAATAACTTGGGACTTGGGACCTAAATTTGTGAAAATAAATTATTTTGGACGCAACAAATTTAAAAATGCGGTGACCCGAGATCTTTTCGTCTCGTGATCGAAATAACAATATTTATTAGACGATAGTATAACAAAAAATGATGTAACATAATTTAACGTAAAATTGTTAACATTTATGTACACTTTTACGGTGTTACGGCACGAAACGCAAATCGTCCATTCGAATGAAATAAATATTAAAAAACCATTACCTGCCAACATATTATTCGGTCGATTTGAGAAATAATGTCATTTTTAACGCGCGCCTAAATGTCTCGTGCATTAGCATAATGGATCTTTAACTTTCCATTTTTTCTTATTTTTTTTTTTTATGTACATTCAGTTTAGTAGGTAGGCACGTAACTTATTTTTTATAATTTAGTGCATTTCAAAGAGTTCATTTTAAAAATATTAAATTGAATAAATACTGTTCATTAAAAACTATACTGAAGTTTAAATTTAAATATTTTGTCTAGTTTGTTTTCCGTATTTATAAATCAAGCGTAATTCAAATACTAATAACGTCGTCTTAATAATGCAAATGCACATATGGTATATTTACCCATCTGATTAGATAAAACGTAGCAGATATATGAATTCTACTAAACGGCATTTAGGAAAGCCAAAAGGGGAAAAAACTTAAAATATATTTCATGTGAGAAATAATTTAATAATGACTAACGATAATGCGCAGTTGTATCTCGTATGATGAATTGCAGAGCTGTTTCAATAAATGAGTAGTTTGGAGTTCTATAATACAATATTTTAAAGTTGACGATTTAAAAAAAGAAATCTCTTATTTTTGAAAATTTATTGTAATTAACACACAAACGAATAATAACAAGTCGATTAAAAATACTACTTACTAATCTAAAATCTGGCTGCAATAGTTTGGCTGATGGAAATCGATAAAATATTTTATTACCGTGTTTGAATAGTATTGAAAATTAAAACTGTTACGTTAACTTGGAGGTATCGTATATTTCAATCAGCCTTCCACGTATCCCCGCATGTTCACTGCGTGGATATTTTCGGGCCTATTTTGAGCATTTTGAATAAGTCACATATTATTATCATACACATTTTCTATGTCACGTTTCGTACATTTTGAAATGCTTAATAAATCAACAGAACAAAGTACGAACAGTTAATGAGTAACGACCGTATAATTATAATTTTACGATTTTTTTTATGGACTCCACGTGCTGCGTAATGAATTCGTACATTAGTTTTTTCGAATATGCGCAAACCTGATGAAATAAATATTTTGCACTCGATTCTTACAATTGTCCGTACGGAAATATATATATTATCATATACCAACGTTTCGGCTTCCAACCCATGTGCAGTCATTGGAACTTAACAAGCAGCGGTCGAATATATTTTGTACCCGGTCAATAAGTTTGGGCACGGAACGATCATGTGCGGTTTCGTTAGTAAAAAAAAAAAAAAATAACAAATTCGTATAATATCGTTAAAATCATCGTATTAGCTCGGTTTTCCACGCGCTGTTGACGTTTTTTTATAGTATATAATATGTATTATTAAAATACTTAAAATACAATCACAACGATTAAAACAACACTTTACGCTACTGATGGGACCGGTTTGTGCGGTCACTCGTACGAGATTAAAAAATAAAAAATAAAATCCTAATACAATAATCTCGGTCCACGCGTTAAATAATATCGACGAGTATGTTTATAATTATGTTTACGTCTGCGTGTGTGGATAATCGGACACACACATGCGCGCATGTGGCTAGGTTTTATACACACAGAACACGAGTCCGGTCGATTTGTGTTCGGGTGCAATGCGTGTTTCGAGCTTAAAACCATACTTAATCCGCTGCTCGCCGGCGACCGCGACGCGTACGTTAGGTGTACGACATTTCTTAATTTCTTTGAGGACGATGTCATCCGTACTCCTGGAAATCTTGAACAGTCATTGTAAATTATAATAATGACTCGTACACGCGCGGACGCCACGATAAAATATTACGATACACACACGATACACATGCGTTATCGTTTGTATATCGTTTGTATATCGTATACGTGTAAATGCATATATTTTTATCACGAACGTTAGGCCTCGGGTGTCTATAGAGCAGGGGTCCGTAAGTAATTTCTATTGGAGTCCTAAAGGTTAAAATAATAAATAAATGAGGTCCAGTGAAGAAATCTTTGTCAAATCTTCATATTTTTAAAATGGCAGTATGAAAATGAAAAATGTATCTTGTTATAACAATTAATTTATATTCAAAATTACAACATTAAGTAAATCATAATAATATCTTATAATAATGTTAATAATTCATCAAGTCATTTAATGCGAAAAATTGTATTTCTTTTCTTTAGCCAGTTTTTTGAAATCGTGAACTAGTAGAGAACAGCTTATTCGCAATGTGTCTTCAAGGTGAGAGTCTGTTAATTTTGTCCGATACTCGTTTTTCAAAAAATTAATTTTTGACAACGATGCGTCACAAATGTATGTACCAAGCATTTTATAACATAATCAAGTACAATGTGTTGACGGGGTCCAGAGTTTTGCCTTCCGGGTCCGGATTCGGATGCCGGTTGCCGACCTCTGCTATAGAGGGTCTGTAGACGGAGGCGCACAATATTTCCCGGGCGGATTTTCTTTGGCCTTTACAATACAACATTATAGACCGTTCGCCTGCACCGGTCGATGCGACATTCGATTTGCGACTTTATCCTACTCGTGCCGGCCGTCCGCAGGACAACGTCGCCTCCGGGGATCTGCTCGTCTCGTCGGATACTAAAATAATTCATTTCTCGTGAATTTCCATCTTCCTATGCACTTGGTTGTTTTCTCGCTGATAACTAACGATATCGATGTTACGATATTATTAAAATTTTATTTTTGTTAATTATCGGATAATTATGTTACGGCTAGTTCGTCACAATGAACGTATACCGGAGCATATTCCGCATGGCCTTGGTGAGTTATTTCAGATCGTTACCGCGTTCGTTTGGTGCCGTGCACCTATTACAATCATTTCGAATATCCCACAGCAGACTACAAACAGTTCAATCTACAACACAGCACTTCAATACCCTGATCGTATTTCACTAGCGATAACGCGATAAACACAATGGTTGGATATACTTGGATAATATTATTATAATCTATAGAGTTTTAGCGGCATGGAGACTGATCAGATATAATAATACAATATACATTTATTTTTTTTCCAATTCTTATTCATATATTGTGCGAGGGATTCAGATTTCCTTCGATCACAGCGATGTACAAGCGTGATAAGATAAATCAGTATATTTTATTATACTGCTAAAGCGATTCGATTTAAATGAACAAACTTAGAAAAAAAAATAAAAAATTATGAGTACAGAAACAATAATTAAGCGTACACAGGATCAATCGAGAACAATTGTCGCAATGTGTACTATATGTATATGGAACGAGTACGCCAAAAATGACTTAAAAAATACAGTTCTTTTTTGAGTTTACGAAAACAAAAATTGTTTTAAATAAGTTGTTCCAAAGTAATTTTTTACGTAGGTATTATCGTACTCCGTACGTCATAATATTCGTTAGCATTAAGTAATAATGATGTATGTATAAGCATCTTTTATTTATTATACGCAGTACATAAACACAAGGAATATTATTTAAACTTCATCATACACATTTAATTCATTAATTTTTTATACACACAGTCACACAGACATAAAAGATTCGTCAGTGATTTATTCATTGATCTTTTGAATACGAAATACAAATTAACAATTACGGTGTAGTAAAATGGTATGATGACCATCCATTATACCTAATGGATAAGGGCCATTTTACAGTATATTTTATAGTTATTTTTTTATAACCATGTTTAGATTCTATAATACGAGAGACTGTGAGAGCAACGACGATCATAAGTTGTTTTTTTTTATTTTTCGTACAGAATTAAATCGTATTTATTTCAACGCCTTAAAAATAAAATTGTTTTTTATTACTGCAGTTAATTTGTTCGATAGTCCCAATCAGAAAGTGTATTTAATAAATGCTACAATATTGTACATTCAAAAAAATTAACAAATGACGATTATCGATATTATTATTAATAAAAATAATAACAAAAGAAAAAGTGATTGCAGCGACGGTACAGAAAAAAATAATAAAAATTACAAAAAGGATATCGACATCGATAGATATTGAGTTTGATGAAAACATAAAAATCTACACACTTAAATCGATATCACTAACCTAAATAGACTTCAATATTTATTGCGTTTGTCTCGAAACCATAAAATATCACTACGCCCAAGACACATTCGCCCTTTTTAAATCACTGACGGGTTTTTATTTATTGGGTCGGCGCTATGTACAAGACACTAATATAGTACAGTACAATATTATGTACGTTCGTAGTGCTCAGAACATACCAACACACAGGCCGTACACACAATTACATACTTGAAAATGTTATTGGGGTACCTCCTACGCACTACCATGTCATCAATATGTTTCTACGGCTTTTCAAAGCTTTGAACAGTTTTTGCTAGCATTACGTGTAATGTTTTTGGATATCGAGTGAAAGCGTATTGTAGAACGTGTAAATAAGTGTACATATATTATTATGTGCATATGTAATCGATTTTATATGTAACGTTTTAAATGCAGTGATATTGTAAATGTGTTGATCATTTCATTAAAAAAAAAAAAACCAACGTGGTTTATAACAATATTTCCAACAGCTTCAGTCCCGTATTATAACACCGTTGTACCAAAAACGCATACATTACACAATCCATATTATCAAGTATTTAATCATTATAATAATAAATACGTTCACTGCGCAGTATATTGTTCTATTAGACAACAATATCAACTAGATCCATTTCAAAACGAAATATTATTTTGTTGTCGCCTTGTATTATTTGAAGAGCTACATGTGCAATACTGCAGCAATCGAATGAGTCTGATGATGCACTAGCTAACGGTACGATCCAAATCCCAAAGAGCTAATAAAAAGTTGTTTAAAAGTCACTCTCAACTGAATTTTATTTTGTAGTTCAAACATCAAACGTAACCGTGATAGATTTATTATTATGGTTAAATATATCTAAAAAAAAAATACACAACTTTTTTCATTTAATTGTTAATTGATATTTAAAACATAATTACAGATTATTTAAATTAAATCGTAGTGAATTATATTGATACAGAGTTTATTACTAGACATTAATTATAATTTGATTACTTAATTTCTTAGAAAAACGGTTCTATCTCCTATTTTCTAAATCTTAAGTTACACATTTTTTAAATATCGGTGATCCAAATAATAAATGATGATCGATTTTCAATAGCTGAATAGAAGTGACGTTGTTAGATAACGGGTGTTAATACATTATATTATAATGATAGGGAGAAATGCAGGCGCACAAATAAATGCTTCAACTTATTTAAAATGTAAACCTCAACTTAACAGTGGATTACATGACAATATTATCATTTTGATAAGATAGTTCCGTTAACATCAAATATTAATTGATTTAAATACAATATTAGACAATAGAAATTCAAACCACTGCAGCTCATAGTATATTTTTTGAATAAATATTTGATAATACAATAGCTGGCATCGAGTAAAGGTGCTATTATTTCTCATTTAAGGTCACTGTGTTCAGTAAACTGTAATTTAGATGAACACGGGTACATTTTATTTGATTAGATTGTAAATGAGCTATTCCAGCATATAGGGTTACGTCGGAGATGGCTACCAACTCTGTCTAGCACCTTGAAAACGCATACTTTACACCTCATATTTCAGTAAACAAGATCGATAACCAACATTTTTATGACTTATTTAACTAACACAAACAATTTCTTTACATTTAAATTGAATACAAATTTATAATTTGTAATAATTAATTAGTTAGTATATTTTATACCCGTACACATAAATTTTAAATAATTTGAAATCTCGGTAAAATCGTTGACCATCCGACAGTGTTGCCAAGACAATTCGGTATTCGTGAATCCAAAAGACGAAAATTTAAAAAATGTTATAAATGTTTAATAATGTTTGTACTTTATATCACCAAGACTCGTATTTTAATCAACGCTCTGAAATATATTCGTACTCGCATTATACATGTTGTAATTGAGTTTGTATAATTTCATTATTTTATAATATCATCTGAAATTGATATTAGCGCAGAACACCCGTATTATATATATAATTTATTGAAATTTCGATATTTATCCGATGTAAAATCACTAAAATGATCATTCGTGTGTGCTTATCGTTTAGCCAATCCTATAGTAACCAGCGGACACACACAAAGGTCAAATGGCTCACTTTATAATTTATATTATATATTTGCGTACGTGTGTGTGTTAGTGTGTTGTATAGGTATGTGTATTCATGATTTAATATGAAAACAGTTTGCTACGTGTATAGCAGTATCAGACGAAGAATAACCATTTAACGTGTACTTTTTTCTTTGGTTTTTATTATTCATCAGCAAACCTAGATTAGAACAATTTATCTGATTATTCTATAACCTAATAACAGATTAGATTAATGAGCCCAAACTACTGCAACATTGCACCGCTTCATTTTGTGCGTGATCGGCAAAGCACGATCGAAACTATAACGGAGGCAGCATTAAAACTTTTTGCATAGGTTATATACATTACGTTTTAATAAATTATTGCTTGTCCTATTTTCCGTTCTGTCGTTGAAAACGGTTTGAGTTTTTTTTTTTTTTTTAGTGATATCATCAAGATATTATTCAGAACGCTTTCGTCGCAGAAACACGCGGATACTTCGATCAGGTATGTGATAAGTGCATTGTACTTGGCTAAAATTA
Organism: Periphyllus acericola; assembly: GCA_949715065.1. Lineage (NCBI taxonomy): Eukaryota > Metazoa > Arthropoda > Insecta > Hemiptera > Aphididae > Periphyllus > Periphyllus acericola. The sequence goes on along the minus strand of OX454270.1, from coordinate 23,434,631 downwards.
TTTTTATATCACGGCGTTGCTCAATGATTTTGAAAAAAAAACTGCAACTTGAAACCGCGCGTGTCCATGTATCTTGTGTGGCAAATCCATAAAGTGTTCTCCGATGTAAATACCACCAATCACCGCTAACATCCCCGTTTATACAAAGTCATATTCGTTGTATTTTATAAGTCAGTTCTGTAATATTACGTTTAGAAATTCTTTTAATCGGTACGTCATTTTAATATAGCTATTGTACGGTGTAAGTTTTACAACGGCATGGAAACATTTTTAAAGAGATGGGAAGTGATTGTTTGTCGTCTATGTATATCTCACGACCAAAATAGGTATTATAACTTTTGACCTGTCCGTTTCCAGTGTACCAATCGATTTGATGCGATAAAGATTTTGAAAACAGATTTGAGTTCGTCGTGATTGGATTTTGTCCTTTGATGTACGACCAAAATAAATATAAACATTTTAAAATTATACAAATAATTGTTATTAAACAATTTTTGTAGACCTTGAAGTAATTAAATAAAAACGAAAAAAGTCAACCTTGAGTCGACTCCGTATGAAAAATTTAAACACATTTTCAAAGTTGTTGTCGTACCTTTAGATAACACAGTCCAAATTAACATATTGCACATGCGATAAACTGTAAGATAACGTTTCCAGTATTACCCTGACAAGTCGTATGGGAACAATTAATATCCTCTTGCGAATTTCTACTCATTATCGCCGCTTATTTGGTGATAACTCGACATTTTCCATTAGCTATTGAATACTGTATCTAATTAAGCGAAATAAAATACCCTCGTAATTATAAGCAATATCCCTTGGAGTGGCTACACCGAGCAACTTGTCTAAAAATATGATCAGTCCATTTCGGAACATCTAAAATTTGATGAGAGCTAAGCCCAAGAGCACCTCTCCGATCGCTCAAATTTAATACACGCAATGTATAATTTTATTTTGCGCGAAACTAGCACAAAACATTTTAGTCGAGAGTGTATAACTGAATGCTTCGCGTGTACAATATGTTCTATTACCAGCTACAATATAGTACACATAGTGTGGCGTGGGCTCGTTCGCTTATTACATAATCCTCTTTTATCAGAGGGGAGGGGGCGTTTCGCACAGAGCTGACCATTGTCTTCCGGCGTATACAATCATAGTTATAATAGTAATAGTATGTCGCGTACCCATACCTGCGCCTGTTATCTAGTTTTGTCGTTAGTGGCGTGTACGTATAAAAAGTATAAAAAAGTAATATATCCACGTATAAAAAATATAAAAAAAAACACTAGGCACCCGGATAACGCGCGTTGCCTACCTACATATATACATGCGGTATACCGTACCGCGTATACCTATTACCTACGAACATTATATGCCCGTGCACTGTACCAGCGGTTAATTATTCTCCTAAACAATGCCCACACCGAATTACCTTATCTAAATCCGTACGCACGAAAACAGTCGTCTTATCACCCCGACATTAATTACTGTCCGAACCTGTTCGCCAGCATATTTCGCAGTACTTATCTGCGTCGATTAGCTTGTCACCGCGCATGACGTAACCCCCGTTAAACGCTTATCTCGTATACGTACACACACACGCGCGACACACACTCACATCTCTACAATAATAATAATAATAATAATATAATATAATAATATTGTATGTACACCTACGTGTATACTCCAAGTGTGCGTTTAGTAATATATTATTATTGTTTTTTTACGAGCTTCCCGTCGCATTCCTACGACCACGACCGCGGCCGTCGCGAGTCGAGACGCAACGACGAAATCGAGCACCCGGTCATGGGCGGTGTGGACTCCGTTCTTCTCGTCAATGCCATTTCCACCCCCACCCCTCCCCACACAACTTGTTAAAGTCTCTCGTGCACTATGTGCTATATCATCACACGACCGGAATACCCGAGTGCCCGGGCGTCTTAGATCACGCACACTACTGTAGACAATATCACGCGTAGTCGTAAGTTGGCTAGTTTGGGCCCTAAGTTGTCTGAAATACAAGTCGTAGATAACGCTTTGACGGGGAGAGACTGAATTCTAAACAATAGTCAATAAACGCGCATGCGCAATGGCGACATTGGGTCTAATCGCTACGCTTCATGATTATGTATTCCACGATATAGCTGCAACCGGTGTATAATATAATCTAAGGACTCCGCGAACCATACGCGAATACCCACCTCGGAAGGACATGTCTCGTTTGTGGTCCCTTCCCGTCACCAACCATCATGATATCATTATTGGTCGTACGTGACGCGCGTACCAGACGAGAACGGAATGACATTCGATGTACGGTTTTCCTCTTCGTGCTCTGCCGGACGATTTTCCTCGCGGTAGCGCAGCACGATAGAAACGACGAATTTACTTTATTAATTATGACTTATGAGTAAACGAGGTCGAGCCAGTGGTGTAGCTAAGATTTTTTATGTCACAAAATATATGATACTTATAAATATATTTTCATAATTCTATACGGTAAAAAAAGTTCAATTTACATATGATTCACAGAGAAATGCCCAGTTTAAATGTTAAAAGTTAAATGACTCATAACACAATGCGTGTTCAATTTTATATCATGTAGTTCATGATAGGACATAGTTACGCACATCAGTATAAAAAAAAATTGCAGACAAACTATCGAAACGATGATCATAACTTATACGTATAACTTTGGCTATTTTAACTGTAGTGAACAGTGGACATGTGACGTTTTTCTGAGGTCAGGAATCAGTTGTAATTTCGCGTTCATGCGTGAAGTCACGCTTTGTCCAATCAGACTAATGTTTCATTGATAAATATAGTCTAAATTTCCATAGCTTATTGTGAACATAAAATTAATCCCATGTACATAAATTGATATTAATTTGGTAAGTTACGAAAAAAAATGTACTCGACACACCTATGGTTAATGAAATTATATGATATAACACGGTACAAAGGGGATGGAGGGCGTCACGACTCCCAAACACCCCACTTACATTGGCCACTATTTGTCCGCTCTACGATCGTTCGTCGTATCTGCGTGCACCGAGTTTACAGTGTTTACACTATATGGATACGGGTTATGTCGAACCACGCAGTGTTTTCGTTCCCTTCCGTCCGCTGCGAGTTGATAGATCAACTCGCAGCAAAGTTATGTTCCATAAGGCTATGACGATCGCAAACGGCCCCCGCTCTCGGACACATTGCAGTCGAACTTTACCGCGGCAAGCAAAACATCGTTCGCGGATGAACTGTGTCCGTGTGTACTTACACCCCCGGTTCATCGGGGCCTAAGCTTTGCAATTTTTCGTACAACACGTTAAATTTTAAATAAATGTTCGTATAGCTATTGCGATGTACTCCGCAGTCAAAGACGAACCTCTATAGATTTTGAAAATCAATTTAAACGTATCAACGAAATTATGTAATTTTTCTGCGTTCAGTACATACAAACCAACGTCTTGACAATATGTGAGCAAATGTTTTTTTTTTTTTTTGTGATTCCGATGAATACGACTTTATTGCACTTTTTCAAATCTCGTAGCGTACGCACGATCTTAGGTCCCGCTACGCGTATGCATGATCGGTACGCGCGACACAACACGGTGTAACAAAGCGCGCAGTTTTTCTTTTAACGCAGAATGTTCCAGAGGGACCGATGACGGTGATGACGATTTCCGCGAGGACGTGCACGTAAAATAGAAACACTCCTGTAGGGATCAGTCGAGATTTAAACGATATATTATAACATTGTACAATTGTCCTGTACGTATTATTCATGCGAGTGCGCACGTGTGTGTGTGTGATCAGGTGGAGAATCCCGTGACCGCACCCCCGCGCCTCACATACAGCAGCCCGTGATCGGGCGATGAAGTCATGTTCCAGCGTTCGTCGACGAGCAGCACGACCGGCGCCAGCGCAGGTGTCGACTGCAGTGACACGCGTGAGTATGACATTGTATTATACACGTACAACACGTTAAGACATATATATATTATTAGACATATTATTATGCTTACGACCCCAATAATAATAATAATAATGATATGGCGAGCGTGGTGGGTGTACACCGAATCGCTTCGATGTCCTGTGACTAAGTCCTGTGACTGTCTTATATCTACTGCCCTGTGACTGTCCTGTAACTAGCTCGACGGAGCTACGTTACGACCGATGTACACGTCTGTAAGCAATCGCGCGCATCTATAATATAATATATAGCACCTATGTATGTTGCGGGCGTGGGTTTGGGTGAAAATGTCCAAGTAAAAACGTTCATCCAGAAATAAATGTCCAAATGCAAAATCGTCCATGCACAATTTTCTTATACGTGGTAGTTAAAAATAATAAAACCGATTAGGGAATGAAATTTTCATTATTATAAGATCAAGATTTACAAAACAAACCATTTTTAATAAATACTATTAATAATAATGAATTATAAACAAAAATATGATGATTAATATTACTAATTGATATTAATTTTGCCAACGATTTTTTTTATTGTTTGAGCGGTAGTTCAAAATAATCTCAATTGCTCTTTTTCCGTTCTTAAAGTCAGTACATAAAGTTTTTTTTTTTCTATATCTAAGTTACATTTTCTTTATTATGGGAGGCGGTTGACCATTATTCTATTGCGTAGTTTTTAGTTGGTCTACTTTAATTCGACCAATTAATTTTGAAAAACATTTTTTTACATATACATTTTTACAGACAACCCGCGGGTGTATCTCAAAGTAATAAGAATTAGAATGTTCATATTACTCTGCAGTGGGGCGTATTGTCAAATGGGGTATATATTGGTCAATTCTCTAGATAAATAGTCAATCAAGAATTTCATTTTTATTCAGTTTTACCAACTTAATGCCTACTATACGAGCTAGTAAGATATAAAAATGCAACACTTTCATAACATTTGAGATCTTATTTTCTTATTATCTATATTCTATATTATTAATTATCTAATGTTATTCTGATTTGAATATGAACACACTCGTATAATAAAATTCTCTTAAGTCATAATTCAACAATATAAAAATAAAATCCTATAGGTTTTCACATTTGAAAGAAAAGGTACGCGTTTTGCTGTACAATACAAGGTGATACATAATTATTATTCGAACCCCGGATAAATATATATAACAATCTAATTTATATAGAATAAAATAAAAATATTACTTAAAATATTATAAAAAAGTTTTCTTTTGTTTAACCGGCTCGTAGTGGGCATTTAGTAAAACTGCATTAAAATTCAACTCACTGACTATATAAATGTATGCATATGACTACATTATGTATATCGTATATACAGAGCGATCGAAAATCCACGTTAACAACGGTAAAGGCATTCGTATGCGTATAAAACGTAAGCGATCTCCGATAATTTAGTCACGTGCATTTCTGATCACTCTACACGTGTACATCGAATATATAAAATATGCTTATCCGACAGTGCTCTTATTCATTTATCGTTCCCATCATCCCTTTATTCCCGCACAGTGCAAAATATCGTCAACGCCAATGTCGCCAAGAACAATTTTGTACCATAACATTATGCATCGCAGTAGGACGCTCGTCAGAAGCTTAAACAAATGCTGTTCTGCCGGTAAAAATAAATTTATGAAGCTATTGGTATAAGTGGGACACACATGAATCACGATACCTTCTCCTCGCGAATACCTCTCCTCTCTCATCTCTATTGAATATTGGTACTGCGTTTACATGCACAGTTTAAATCGATTTACTTCGATTCAAATTAGTTTACTCCCGGAGTTCAAAAATTGGTAACTAACCTACTTCATATTAATTCGATTAAGTATACCTTACGGAAAATAAAAAATACCGTATGTACAACGTGTGCTGCAGTGATGTACGCGGTGATATACTCTAGACTTCTAGAGGGTGATGCGCGTGCGTATGAATAAAATATAAAAATCAAAAAATGACGATAAGACCTATGTTGTGCGTTGCGTTGCGTTATCGATTTGATTTTTACGCCTTGGCCTTTGACACGTCGCTCCTCCGCGTGCACCGCTCTCGTATAACAATATAATAATACACACCACACACACACACACACACACACTTTGGGCGTTATAATAATAAATATACTCACAGTCACACACGTTGGCCTGTGCAAGAGATAAATGCGTTATAGAATTCGAACGGACTTCGACGAGTTTCGTACATAAATTGTTGTCTTTTTCGATTGACGTATCATTATTAAGATTATAATTATTATTATTATTATTATTATTAATATTTTACATTCCCGAAAGGCAATCTCAGATCGCGACGAAACGCGACAATTACTATTTAGTCGCGATTACGACCGCGATTAGCCGCGGTGTCGAAAACATTTTTAATGCGCTCTCAGACCGCATAGAGAATACTAGTTTTATACGCATTATTTCCCTGATTTCTTTACTTCTTTATTTTTCATGCAAACTAAACTCGCTCTTTTTTTCATTGTTATGATTCGGTGATAATTTTTTGTTGTTGTTTATGTACCATAATTCGAGGGTTCGGCCATCATTCAGTTTTTTTTCATATGCATCGCAGGTAAGACGTTGACTGTGTCGTAAAATTTGTTCTTAACACGAATTAATCATATTGTTTTTTTTTCTATTTATTCACGTTTGAAAAAAAAAAAATTGAAAAATTATTAGCACGGGTTACATCATAGCATATAATTAACAATTATCAAAACGGCAAGTCGCACATTCGGCCACGTATATAAGTTTTATATACGTATATTCGTTTTCATACGCACTGTAATTTATTGTAGGTACCCATTACTATCTAATCGATGGTACATATAATTATTTTGTTTTTTAATACTTGATTTAGTTCAAAAGTCACTCTAGTCTATAGTAATATTATAAAATAAATAATAACTCGATCGCTTGACTGTATTTATATGATGGCGAATGACGTGTCACAAAGGATTTACTATTCAGCATATGACACTATGGTACTATTTACTACTGAACTATAGGACTATGTACTAAAAAATATCGATTATTATATTTTATGAAAAATATTTTTTCGAAATAGTACAGTATTATGTAACAGTTTTAGTGTAGCAATAATATTATAATGAAATATAATCTTAGTAACATCTAATGATTTCGATAAAATAGACCAAGGCGTGAAGAGATTGAAATAAATTATAATACTCTAATTAGAAGTACAGCTTACATAAATTATCTATGAAAATATAATAATAATTAACATGAAGAACTTTTGAAATAATAAAAAAAAACTATGTATAACAAAATACTAATAGTTTGTTATATATCATATGATCGAATGCTTATTCGAATACAAATTATAATTTATTTAATGTTAGAAATGAATTTATTAAGAAATAATTTTAACATAATTATATTTTCACAATTTAATGTAATTTGTTTATCATTATTCGATTCCAAAAATGAAATATTTTGTTGTGCTTAAAGGGTAGAACATTTAAAATACAATATTCAAATTTTTTATTAGGTTTGTGTTTCCTGGCTATTTCTGATAATATTTTTTCCTAAAATGTTGTGGTATATTATTTCCTCTAAATTATTGATGTGACATATTATACCTAATTAATTTATCAGAAGTATGATGTGGATTCCGTTTTGGGTTTGTTGATACTGAGAAATTCTTATTATATTTCGTGTAAATCGCAAAAAGCCATAAAATATATAAACAATTTTCATGTTTGTTGTGTTATCTACCGTAATTGTGTATTACCTACAAAAAAAATAAATAAAAAAATATCAATACTGGTAAAAGTGTGAAATCCAGAAGGTTTTTTAAATTCTTTGTAACAATATATTTAGGTAAAAAACTCTATTGTTATTTTTTCGCTATAAAACAGACGATACACATGATAACATCACTACAGGTGTATTTTAACATTTTTAACTGCCATTGAACAGAAATTAAAATATCTACGTACGTTGGTGTATACGCAATATGGACTCAAGATTAATAGATGCGACGCGTTCGCTTGTCGACGAGGCTCGGTTGGAAGCGTTAACCGATCGATTATGAGTGACCCGACCGAAAAACATGCGAAGCACGTCCGGTCGTTTTTTTCCCCACAAATAACTTTACTCATTTCATTATAAAAAAAATCGAAACATATTTCTACGCGAACGTAACCGTCGTCGCCATATCAACGTAAACGTGACGTAATTAATATATTTTATATCGCCGTAAGCGATGAATATTGGTCATTGTCAAATACACTTATATCCCAGACGATGTTGATAATGCCTATAATGCCTATAGTTCAGGCAATAACAGATGGATTTTAACGATATCGCAGCAAAGCAAACAAAGTTGAAAGTGTTTACAATTTATTTTAGATTGACTACCCAGTGCACTGCACTGTACAAAATCATGTACCATAAACGTACGAGGTATATTTCAGTATAACATTCAGAAATCACAATTAATGCTGATATTGCGTTCAAACGATGTCTCTGAATTATATTATGATACTGCTAATGTCCGGGTTCTATAACTTAACCCTGTACGTTTTAGATTTGTTGTCCTGTGACATCGCTGAGACTGTAATAAAATATGTTCATTTACAACCTAATCGAAACCAATATTATAGGCTAAACATGTATATTCGATTATTTTAATACGTTACATGTACGGCAAACCTATCGATTACCTCGTAGTATTACTGGCTCCGGTTGCATCCCAAAGAATAATTTCTTTCCACTGAACGAGCTTATGAACTGCTTCGAGAAGTTGTGACATAATAAAAGTTGTATTAACAAGCTAGGTACTGACATTTCCTAGTAAATGTCATAACTGCCTCAGTTTTCGGGTGAAGATCCATCTTTTGCAAGAGCTATTTTATTGCGCACTATACACTCTACGGTGTGATACAAATCTTTTTCATATGCCCTATTATCTTAATATCTTGGGTTTTATTTAAATATCAAGAAAATATGTTGGTTGCGTGCGTGTACCTACGATTACTCGTCTATTAGTGTCAACAAACTCTGTATGTTTGACGCGAACAAAATAGTAATACCTACCTGGTTATGAAAACGATTGTATTGGAAATGCAATCTATAGATTTTCAAACCTATAACATTATATATATTAGATTCGTAAACGTAAATCGTTTGGCATTTTAGTGAGTACTTAACTATTTTGACGACAGATATGGGAGTTTTAAAGAGGAACTTAATTCAGTTACTGATCAGTTGTAGGTACCCTACTCTCCAAATATAGAACTGGATTTAAGTACGTAGTGACTCCTGCAGAGCGAAGATTTGCCGAATAAACAATGGTATTTGTTTTGTTCTCTAAACTTGCAATACACTATTTTTACTAGGTACAAGTGATTTTTTTTTTTATTGCGTTTACTTTGAAGTAATATTATACAAAACCGTCGCAACGTCCTCGGTGTACAACCCTCCCAGCATGTTAAGCAACGAGGTATATTTGGTTGAAAAGCGCGGTTAAAGTGTGCTAGGTAGTCATCACAGCTATTCCGTAGAACCCCCGAAACGTACCCCAAGCACTGTATCACTTACCCCTAAGTCTTGCCCAAACCTCGCTCGTCGACGGACGTGTAAATAGGTCACGCTTACAAACCGTACATGAATATATTTTATTCAAGTATACCTGTATTGAGACGTGTATTTTTCGTGGTTACAGAAAACGGTTACCGGCATTACCATCACGATCGAGTAGTGTACGTGCCTTCGGCCAAACCAAACATGTTCGGACTCGCGCACCATCACCAGTACGGCGAACCGCCGCCAACACCGGGCACCGCGGTGCCGGCCGCCACGACCGTTGCGCACACGTGGCACAACTCACCAGCACCAGCCCATCACCAGAGCAGTGCGCACCACCTCGCCGTGGCCGCGGCCACCACAGCCGCAGCCGCCGCCGCCACCGCCGCCAGTTCGCCGGTCCACAACAGCAACAATAACATCAACAATAACAACAACAACAACAACAACAACAACAACAACAACAACAACAGCCATAACGGCAGTAACGGAGTCGGCGGACACCAGAACGTCGCGATCACGTCGTCTCCGTCGTCGGCCGCCACTCCGCCGTTCTACCAGAGCGCCGCCGCTGCCGCTGCCGCCGCGGCCATGATGTGGCCCAACCCGGCGGCCGCAGCTTTTCAGGCCCATCACTACGGTACGACCAATCCATCGCTTAATGCTTAGGGGATATTTTTTTATCGCTAATCCGATGACCGTGCAAGTGCAGTTGCTTGTAACGCGGGGGAAAAAAACATTTGGAAAAACTTAAATCGCGAAATGTTTAAAAGCGGTTACTCGACGGTATTGTCCGCTCGTATTCCGTAGGCACTCGACAATTGGTCCGATAACTAATCGAATATGATAATGAACGGAACAAAAGTTGAGTGCACATTGACCGTAATTACGAGACAATGCTTCTTGATATTCGGTCGATGCACGCATATTATCTATAGATAACGCATCAATCTTGGACCACAGCGACGACTTTTTTTCTTTTCACATTTAGACAGTTAAATCTCGTTTTAATGATAAAAGTAAAACATACAACCAATCCAGCTATAACCAATGTATAACCGTGTCCGCACACTGATTGCAATCATCGAATCGTAACAATACTATTGTGACACTTAACGTACGTACAACCTACATTGTACACTTAACAATAAAATAATACCAAACTATAAGAGACCGCTCCGTATCGTTACCAGCTATATACATAGTATTATAGTTTTATTAACGAAAATCGTAGCTCACCGTCTCTTTTTAGCTTCAACGGTCTAGTTAAACGCGAATAGAATGGTTTTGCCGAGAACAATGTTCATGTCTCTACTCGAAGCTCAATAAAATAACGTAATTCAATAACAGTCACACCTAATGGCATAACCGAATGCATGCATTCCATTTGATTGGAATCGTTTTTTAAATAGTTTAATCGATGGCGAAACGCCAAAGCGTTCATGCTACTTCGCGGTATTTACCGGTATGGTTACCGTTTCAGTTGTAAATGAAAAAATTCGTCAAGTGTCAACAGTCGATTCTGTTTGGTTTTGATTTTCGTATTAGTCCGTGGTCGCCTTTTGCGCGCTCACACGTAAATGCAACTCGAGCTATACTTGTACGCAGTACACCGGTACACGTATATCAACATACATAGGTAAACATATTTAACGTGACGGTGACTATATGTACTGAGAGCTGCATCTACTTATCGTTACATCCTTGCACTGTTGTGGACTTGACTACAGTCGGGTGATGCCAAATGTTTAGAAAAAATAAATACTTCGCTCAAACAGCATTCATAAATAAACACACAGCAATTTCATTTTCGATCAATTCAAGTGCGATACATAATAGTTGCTACGAATACATGTATACGATAGTGTAGTATGATCTATTAAACGAAAAATGTCGATTAGTAGTTGCGTAGATAATTATGGGCACACCTAATACTGGTAGTTTTATTTTTTATTTTTTTTATTATTATTACCATACACATCAACTTGAAATATATTTAAGTACATAGGTACAAGTATAGTTCATATCATGTGTAATAAAAGTAAAAAAAGAACTAACGTGTGTTTATCAGGTTTTTTGTATCAGACAATCTATTATACATTATAAACCCTTCTCAATTACATCCGGTTATTATGAGCAAAGAAAAAATAGCGCATAACTGCAGTCCACTGAAATTCTGTTTTGCATTTTGTCAACGTTATTTTGGCATCACATTTTAATATCTGCATTAAGAGTACGATTTTTTTTAATTTATTATAAATTATTGTTGAAAATTTAACGTTATAACATCGATTAGCTGTATCAGTATTTATGAAAAGGTAAGATAATGCTTGTTGAAGTATATACTTAAAAAACAAGTTTGCATAAGTAGTAATATTCTATATCGATACAAGTGCATGCACATTTCTAATCTTTATATTTCTAATATTTTTCGAATGCATCTTATAATTTTAACAATTTAACTGTAAGTAGAATCTAAAATGATTTAATAAATAATATAGCCAAATATGTATACATATTTAATTAAAATTATACGTTTTTATTATTCGTAAAATTCACAATAAATCATATATTTAAATAATTAGGAAAACTCGAATTAAATTCCTCATGAGTCATCAATGTAATATATATTTAATTGTTGAGTTTAAACGTGGGTAAATTACGTTTCTTAAGGTGAAATCATTAATCTCGTTGTTTTCATATAAACGTGAATAGATAAAAACTATTGAATCGTATTCCATGATCAACTTCGTATACGTACAGTATACGAGTATACCGCGTTGTGTCGTGGAGTGGACTATTTAAAATCGGATTCTTGTCATTTTTTTTTCAATTATAAGTTTTATTATGATAAAGTATTTGAACGACGTGTACTTTTTACGAATAATCATGTTTATGATAATATTTTATCATTAATCATACAATAAGTTATTTTTCTTTATCTATAATATTTTTCTAGATTATCTAACACTTATTGAATAAACATTAAACAAACAATTCCGATTCGAAACTATCACTGTTCGACGTTAGAAACTTAGTAAACGTGCTTCTGTGTCATTGTATTCTACGATTGTAACACTATAGGACATTTGCTTCTCTCCGTATGGACGTGTATAGTTAATCTGTTTTAGAAAAATTCGTTAAAAGAAAAAAAAATATATAAAATAGTTTAGTTTTTAAAAGTCTTTATACCTAACACCGTACAGATAAACTATCATATTCGGTTGCTTGAGGCCAAGTTTCGAATCGTAAGTAACGCTGTGTAATATTAATAATTTTCTAACCGTAAGAATTTGTTCGTTATGGTGGTATTTCAAAATAATGATTTATTTCGCGAATTTTCAAACGCTCAATACTTAAAAAATTAACACTCAAGTGTAGATATCTCCTCTGCGTGTGTACGCAGACGAATAAAATAATATTCAAGACAGGCGCCGTAAATTAAACGTAACCGCATTAGTCTTCGGTAGGTCGGTAGGTATAAAAGGGGTATATGCTCGCGCGCTCGTGTATTATGTAATGTGTGAGTGTGCGTGTGTATGCGTGTGTGTGCGTGTGTATGCGTGTGTATGCGTGTGTATGCGTGTGTATGCGTGTGTGTATGTGTTCAAACAAGCCGGATCATCGGTGCAGACGATAACCGATCGACTACCGTTCTGTTGGCGACGACGACGACGACGGCGACGGCGATGACCGGTTTCTTCTTCTTTTTCGTCGCCGTCGTGTCATCGTCTTCGTGTGTTGGCGCGTCTACGACGGCGGCGGCGTTATTATTGTAGGTGTATATAAACGTATAATACTATAATGGGATGTAGAAAGAAAAAAACTAAAAAAAACCCCACCGACCTCCGATCCGTTCGGAACATGACAAATTACTCAACCAGAGGGACCAAACACGATCAATTAGTCCCGAGTGCATTAACCGGTTGCACCCCCTCCCCCATCTCGTCTTATGGTAATTTATGTTTGGCGCCATAAGGTTTTTATAAAACACACGCGCGCGAGCGCGTATTATATAGGTATATAAATAAATATACACAACACATTATAATTCTTGTTTTTTTTTTTTAATTTTATTTGTTTTTTCGTCACCCGACGTAAGTATTCGGCGGTGTCTGCTGCACGTTTGCTTTTAATTAGCTTTTTTAATAAAGCAATCTGCGCGGGATTATCCGCGTCTTTATTTTTATTTTTTCTATTTTAGCCGCGCTCGTCGTCTCGCGGACTGATGGGAGGGTGAGGGAGGGTAACGGACGAAGCGAAATATTATTGTCGTCTGCTTAGTGGCGCATATAGTGACAGCAGTGTGTGACATCCCGTTTGTTTCAGACACGGGAATGGATTTGCAGTTCGGTGACGGCCGGGAGTGCGTTAACTGCGGTGCGATCTCCACGCCGCTGTGGCGCCGAGACGGAACCGGACACTATCTGTGCAACGCTTGCGGGCTGTACCACAAAATGAACGGCATGAACCGGCCACTGGTCAAGCCCGCCAAGAGATTGGTCGCGTTCGAGACTGTGAGTAAACTTTTTTTTATTTATTTTCATCTAGTTTTATAGGAAAAATACGTATTTTTTTGTACACACGTTTTGTGCATCAAATCATCGCAAGACATGCATATTTATATATATATATATATATTTTGGCTCGTAACATTGATCGCTTTATTGAGAAATCCGGCCATTGGCAGCAATGTTTAGATTAGGTATCGTCTAGGCGTAGGAGAACGAATGCGATCATTTTTTTTCTATGTTGATGTAGTAAGTCACGATTACAATTTCTTTTTTGTCTGCGGGGGGGGGGGGGTGATACTCTTCAGGAATACCAATATAGTTGACATGGTCTGAATTAGGGGGTTGGTTTTAGACAAAAGATTCTCGTGAAAGCGTTTATAATACGGTTTCAAGTATACTTTAATGATACATAGCATGAAAATACGAAAACATAACCGACTCATGCAGGCGACCTCGCGTGGGTCCGCAACGGTTCGTCAGGCATCGCCGATTTCAACCTACCAAATTATCAGGTGATGCTTAAGAGAGTTTATGAGTTATAAAGTGCTTATCGATCATTTGCAATATTACAAAAAAATTATTATTTTCAACGAGTTTTATGATGATTATACTTTTAAACAATAATACACAGTTTGATGGTTTTAATTAATGCAATATTTTACAGTTGACTTATTTGAATGTATACATTTATTTGCATCATGCAACAGTCATGTAAATATCACGTAAACTAATATCAGTTGAAATATCTTGAATAGCTGTAGACATAAGCCCTAAAGGAATCGTGACTAATTACATTTCAAAGTTACAAGTCATATATGTAACTAAATACTGATTAATCGTGTAAGTTATAAATGCAACTCGATTGCTTTGGTATACTGATCACCGATTCAGGGACTAATAACGAGATTAATCTCGGTCTACTTTCTTACACGGTCGGAGGTGTGTGAAATTTTTTTTTTTTTTGAATCCGAAAGATGTACAAAAATACATTATTAAAATTGATGTACCGCAATGTTGGTACATTCGAGCCCGTACACTCCGATACTATACATAATTGTACACCGTAATAAAATATTTTTAGTAGATACCAGTGTAATCGCTTGTTCGGTCTTTACTGTATCTCTATTGCACTATAGATATGCAGCGTAGTACAGGGTAGATATATATCTTTACAGCTATTCGAAAACGCGGATGTAGCTCTGGTTTTCAATGAATCATAACACAAGAATGCGTACACAATATCGATGTGTGCGTTTCGTGTGTGTGCCTATATTATAGGTTTTGTAATAACGATTATTACTTTTCTGTGTACGATAACTAGCACAGTTTTGATTGCAACGACAGTGATTTCTTTATGGAATAAAAATAATAATAATGGAACGATTATAAAACTGTATACGGAATTTTTAATTAATTTTCTAAAGAGTGTTAGTTGTCTGTAGCTTTGCCTACACTCGGAGTAACGGGTCTTATTTCTCCGATAGATTCCATCTCTAATTCGTTATACCGTCGTTCATGGAATACATTTCTACAATCGATGGTTATACGTCATGGTTTTGGAGATAATCGATAGAAACGTTGTATATTTTGTATGCACATAATATGCGCGTGCATAGTGCATCCACCTACAACTGCAGTATAGCTCATCTCGGTTGTGATGTAGTCGTGTCGATGTGCTGGTGTACAATACATTTGTACGCACGCGTCCGACCGTCCAGCCCGTGAGCGCTAATTATTACAACCGTAGAACTTAATATTACATCCGACGAAAATGATCGATATGCGTCAATTATTTTCAGGCATCGAACAGACGCCTCGGGCTTTCGTGCACGAACTGCGGCACCCGTATGACCACGCTCTGGAGGAGGAACAACGACGGAGAGCCCGTGTGCAACGCCTGCGGACTGTACTACAAACTCCACGGCGTCAACAGGCCGCTGACGATGCGAAAAGACGGCATCCAGACCAGGAAGAGAAAACCGAAAAAGCAACCTTCGTCGTCGTCCTCGTCATCTACCGGCTCGTCCAACATGGAGAACAACAGACAGTCCTCTTCGGCGACCATAGATCTACTAGGTAAATACGATTATGCCGCTAGTGAGGCTGTTTGACGTTGGGTTTCGGGTTGAAGCCGTATTTCGTTCCACCGGACGTTTGAGCAGTACGATTATTGCACGGACCTAAAAAGTCAACACGGTGTACCGCGCGCATTCGATCAAAATAACACGGCTCTTGGGTTAGGTTTGGTCGAGGTGTCTTCTCGAATCGTGAAAAAAAAATAATAATAAAGAAATAAAACTATTAAAAAAATCGATCAGCCAAGAATAAAAAAAAACCCCCCGACAGAGGAAATTAATAATTCATAAACATCGAGAATGAAACATTAAAATAGTTTTAGATAGCAATAAAATTAAGGTTATGGACAATTAAAACTTTGAAGTTGTATGATAACGAAACAAGATAAACTGAATAATATCTACTAAACGGTGTTCAGTACAACACTCCATTGTTCTAATAACTGTATGCTATTAAAAACGATTTTAAATCTAATTGAGTACACACACATTTTTTAATCATTCTGTTCGACACTTTATGAAAGTGATTAACTTATTAGTCGATTTTGACGTTCTTCTTAAAAACAATATTCATGTTTTCTTAGCGGAGTTTATAACGATACAAGCAATAAAACTGCAGTGAACAACAACAAATGTTCATGATTTTTTTAAAGTGCTAGTAAGAGCAAGATATGCGTGGATTCAGAAATATTTTACGGGGGAAGAGAAGTGAGCTAGGGGAGGAAGTTCCGTGTTTGTAAGTTGGGCGGTAAAATATAATGTAACAATGTAACAATAATAGTAATTAACTTAATTTTAACATTTAAAATATAAAAAATAAAATTTATTATTTTAATATTTATACTTTAAAGTGGGAATGTTGCGGATAACGTAAAATTACACATTGACCTAACTAAATCGTAACAAATTTCCGTCACTGCCGATGTTTGGATCAATAAATAAAATTGTTGATAATAATTACAATAAAATTAATCCTCGTAGAACCTTATATCCGTGTATGCAACGGTTTTACAAAACTACAATATTTGCATGATCCTTTACATTGCGGGAGGGATGACTTATACGAGGTTATTCCCCGCTGCGACTGAACAATGTTATATATATACATGCGTGCACAAGTGCAGTCTTATGGAGACGAATAAGTGCATTTTCAAACGGGGTTCGACGACGACGTTTCAATATCGTTTTCCTTTGCTCGTTTTCAGCGAACAAACATCAGGTAACCGAGATCAAACATGAGCACTACGACGCTGCGGCTGCGGCTGCTGCGGCCGCGGAACATTTCCTCTTCCCCGGATCGACTGGACCGGGCCATCATCATCATCATCATCATCCGCAGCTCGGCGGTTTCAGTTTCCCGATGCCCCAGGCTCCGGTGACCGCCCACAACTACCAACACCTGTTGAACGGTCACGTCAACAACAAACTGATGGCGTCCTAGAAGACCACTCTATCTATATTTCTCTCCCTCTCTCTCTCTTTCTCTATCCTCGGGCCAGGATGCTCGTCACCGAATTTTGTACATAGTTACTATATACATATATATATATGTATAAATATATACGTTTTTTAACGCATCCTCCAAACGTAACAATAACAAAAAGTGTATACATAATGTATGCAAGTAATAAAATCGTTCGGGAAACGGCCGAATATCGACCCTGACGCGTTCCCGTCATGGCAATGCAATATTTTACATCAAAGTGTCACTGTGAATAAATTAAATATTGTACGCATTTTCAATACCGCGATATCTGCGACGCGTGTAATAACAGTAGTGAGACGAAGTTTGCGCACGTGCGCACGTTTTTCGTTAATGCGCAGTACGGAATGATACAATATATAGTTGAGCCCACCGCCGTACAGTCTTCAAAACCTCTCCAAAGTCAGGCGACTTGGTTTATACGATTTATTTTCGAGAGATCGCGTAACATCATATCATTACGCGAGTACGCGATTCCGAGTAGGCTCCTCTACAAGAGTGTTGGAGAACGCGTTAGTTGACGACCGTCCCGAAATCGTCTAGTCCTCTGTGTGTAAATATGTTATAAAATATATTATATCGAAATGTTCAGTTTATGTATTCTGCTGCCCGCACGTTTTTCCCTCGACTCGCGCATTTCTGTTTATTTATCGTCCCTCTGTACACATATGTACATATTATATTATTATCGCTTTTTCGTATCGTCGGGTTTAATTTTGGCGTGTTCTACGCTTTATAAATTTTTTTTTTTATGTATCGGACTGCGATTTTTCATTAGGTACCCTTTTAGTTTATAACGATAAAATAATTGTTTATATTCACTATTAATTTATATTCTTTGTACATATTATATAGACTTGACTAAATAATGTAAAAAAATTAATAAAAATATTTTATAAATATATAATAGCATATTATACGTACATTTATTTTATGATACGAATCTATTCGCGTTCTATGTACAATCAAACAGTCGCAATCACTGTTGTATGACTGTAATGAATTTATGAGCATGACATATTATATTATCACCATTCACCAACTATGTGTATAGGTCATAATTAATATGTAATTATACCTATTGGACAAATGATGTTTATCCTCTATTGAAAAGCGATGATATTTGTATCCAATAACAATTATAAAACTATTATAATATCAAAATCGTTAAAAAAAACTAATCCAAAACAATTTTCTTGTGTTGCTATGCAGAATTCTAAACAAATATAGATATTATTGTATATAATATGCTATTATTTTGCTATTAGTTGCTGCACGAGTACTAAATTGGACAGATTATATTATACTGTCAACGCGATCAAATCGTTGAACATAACATTTAAATATTGTTATTATGTATAGACCGAGTTTATTAGAAAAATAATTTACAAACGCTCTACATGGCGAATTCCTTGCGATTCAGTCTACGGCTCTACGTTCAATAATACATGTAAATTTACTATACAATTATAATTAAGTGTAACGAGTACTTGTTTTTGAGATGATAAACGATAATAGCCATGTATAAAAACTACATAGTAATATTATCTGTAGTTTGTCTATTGTTAATGACTTATATAATTAAATGTTATAGCATTTACGAGCGCGAGTCGAAACGGCTGACAAATCAATAAGATTGTGTTTATACTGATACGATTATCAATTTAATATCAATTATCAATTATTATTAACAGTATATCCTGGCCGTCTTGAAATTATTAAGATATAAAGATGTTTTACTGCGCACGAATAAAATTTAATCATTTAAATGTTTGAACCACTGATTGGCTGATTACATTAAATATAATATTTTTTATTATAATCAGTGTTGAAAGTCTAAAACTGCGAACAATCGTGTCTGTGACAAAACTAGAACGATCACAAATGTGTCTCTGTATACCGACTAGGTTCTACTTATAGTAGGATTAGCTCAGACTTTAATCATCAAAAAGCAAAATCTGGAAATATGTAAAAAGTTATGACAGGTACTCGTATAATAATTAATAATATATTTTATTGCAATTTGATTGAACATTCTTATGCACATTCTTATTGTACTCGGGACGAAACAATACAAAATTCACTAGATTTTTAAGTGTATTCAAATGAAATATTATATTTCATTTAAAATTATTTGGCTTTTCAAGTGTATAGCCGAGGTTTTGTTGATACAATTTTAATTATAAAAATGACAATTCAGTACTAGATACATGATTTATTTTTTAAATGTAAAATCGATACAATAAGACTAAATGGAGCCTAGAGTATTATATGCTATAAAATTCCTGTTGTAACTCCTAGTTTTAGCCTAAGGCCAAGTTACCGATGGTTATTAATGGAAAACATAGAAAATTGAGTATAAAATAAGTTAGAACACAAAAAAAGTAACCGTTTAAAAATAATTAACAGTCGAAGGAAATTAAATATAAAATAATTATAATCACTTAAAGACTATGAAAGTGAGATATGTAACAAGTGTGATTACAACAGTAATTTTATAAATAGTACTCTTAGGGTGCTGTAATTATGATATACATAATATTATATTATATTCATTTTCCATTCAAAATATAAATTATAATATTATACTATGAGAAATTTCTTAGCCATTTATAACCGGATTCCTTCAATCGGACAGTGGGCTAGTGTTTTGTCTAAATGTCATTAATATAATGGTCGCTAATATTTTATACTGTTTTGGTCAGAAATAAATATTAAGTTTGCATCCCACACAAAACGTTAATGACATTTGTACGTCTAAGCTAATCGGATGAAATCACTGCAGGTTCATTATGCCCAGGTTTGTGTGTAAGACGTTTCTGCCTACGTTTTAGAATTCAGCATGTTTCTTGGCATGTAAGAAACCTTTTAAGCCGTTTGTTGTCCATTTAATTTAAAACCTAGGTAAAACCAACAAATTTACAGCACGTAATAAATGTTGGTACGTAGTTATAGACCTTAGATCTTAAATTTTAATCACTTTACAAGTGTATACACTCATTTTTCCTTTCCACGGGTTTGTGTCAGACTCCAACGGTAATTGACCGTAAAAAACCCATACTGTTATAAAACAAACAACTTTCGTTCGCTCAGAACCTCAAACGTATATTGTGCATATATATATAAAATCATTTAAAACTAATCGTCCGACACACTTATGTGTTGGACTTAGAATAAACTGCAGATGCAAATATACGCCGTATTCTTAAAACATTTCTTTAAAGAAATAACTTTGTTCCGTCGTTAAAACATTTTTGTCACTAAAAAGATTTTACAATTTTAGTGCAGTAAACATTTAATATACTATAAACTTTTACATTTGTTGTTCAACTATATAGTTGTTTCGGTTTTAAATTTGCAAGTTTGCAGCTTTGAATGGATTCGAAAAAAAATGGTGCATTACATATTTACTATTGTTCAATGTTAAAAATATTTTTGCTTGAGCTATTATTGTGTCTTTTCGAGGTCCATTTGTTTGGCAGAGCCAATCGAATGTTCAACTTGAATATAATACGTCAAGATTGGTTTTGATTTGAAATTATTCTAGACAATAACGTTTCGTATGGAGTGATATAGTATAAGACGAAGAAAGCATCTTAGAATACGGAATAGTGGATTTTGTACACGTTTAATGAACTAGTGGTCTATGGAATGCACACGATAAGTCCAATCGACTGTTTATCGAAGTGTACGCCGAGGTATTTTTTCGTTTATAAAGTATGAATTATATAGATATGTTATATTCAGGTTATTTTTAGACATTTATCATATCTCACCGTGAAGGTGATATGGCATGATTTATTTCCGTTACTTTCCACTCTCTGGTCATTATTATACAGCAATTAAATTTTATTAGGCGGGGCTGAAGATGATCAAACTTGAAACTATTAATGGAGTTTATTGGGTAGAGAACTTTGCTTTGCTTCATCGTCACAATATTCATTCAGCGACAACGTGGTGCTTAAAAATATCGAACGGCTGCAGGAACGGGTTATTATATACCTTTTAGATACCAACTACCAACAATATTATAGTTAAAATTTGATGTGGTCAATATATGCGAATGGCAAAACCGGACTTGACGTCATATAGTAACAATTTAAAAGCGTAACTGCGTGAAGAATTCTGTCGTTTCTATGTTGACGGTGTTGGTATAATTTTATGTGAACTATTTTACTAAGTTTGTATGACTAATAGCGAGTAGCTGAATTACCAGGCTTTCCAAGGAACAGTCTTCGCCGGGCCATAGTTTTTAACAACTTACTACCTAAAATTATTTAAAGCCTAGCCACCAATGATAAATCAATGATATGGGAACATGTTCAGCCAGTTCCGCCAGGAGCGTCGAGGAAGGATATTTCTCCGTAGCCGTCGTTGACAACTATCATCATTGTGTCGTACGCGGGCTCTCTGCTGCCGATTCAAAAGTGGGACGTTTTATTCGTAGTGGATTGACTCACATCGACTTTTCGTGTCGATCGTATTGCCGTTCTCGTTCAAAGTCTCGATTGAATGCTTCGTGCATGGGGCGATTCAGCGCTGGCGTTCCTAATTCGTGCAAAATTTTGCCGGACATCATCAGGCACAAATCTTCTATGGAAAATCGACGCCTCGACGAAGTAACAGCATCACCGAGGATCTGATCCCAATGAATGTAAACACTAACAGGTTTCTCGATATGGTGCGCACAATTCACTATATTGACCTTTTGTAGAAATCCAAATGAAGTCGGTCCACGAACTTAAGCCGATAACAAACGCAAGAAGAAACATTTGTCATTGCTCGGACGAACTGTGTAAATGTGTCCCAACGCATCGGATGAATATACCTTCAAGTTTCCACAAACAGGATTTCCGTGTTGCTGACGTTGGATTTTTTTTTAATGATGCGTTCCAGTGAAATATCTCGGCATCTCCGAGTAAAGCAGTGTTCTTGCAAATGCATCACTTCCGCATGTCGCTAAATAGCTTGTCGCGTTGTCGCTGATGGTCGTTCAGATATATGTGCTTTGCTGCCATGAAATAAATTCGATGTACATCATCCAGGTGCAACAGCCAAATGGACTACAGTGCGATGACGTTCGAGTACAGAAAATGAGCATGCAACTGACTTCAGTGCAACATATCAATGAATTGATTGTTGTTGAAGTGAAAACGTCATATTTTATTTTATACTTTTATATTACAGGTGGTGTGCCTTTAGATATATGCGTTGCAGCCTACTCATTTGTTTTTATCAGTGTTACCCTTACCAACTATACCAAGATTACCCAGGAATCAACAAATAATTTTTTATGCATACCTTTAAACGCTTGGATCTTCCCGTTGCCGTAGATTTTTTAAAAAAAATTTTCCATATAAACCTTTTCCTGACAGTTACAATTTCCACAAAAAAACATCAGTCAAATCGGCCAAGCCATTATTAGTTATGCCATTACCAACAAAATATCGAATCATTTATATATATATATATATATATATATATATATATATATATATATATATATATTTATATATATATAGATATGGTAGATATACGAGTAGCTTATACATATTATACCAAATAATTATGTTAGCCTTATGAATTAATAATTTCCCTTTGATAAAACAAAAATGTCATCATGCCGATCCATATGAAATATATTTTTAAAGTCATCAATATCAATGTAAACTATTTGACTCTAAATACTTGTATATAAAATAATAACGTCTCTATTTTTCTTCATTAATTACTCGTCGTTATTGTTTAAAAGCATTTTTGATATTATCTTATTTTTTTTTTTTGTCCGGTTCAACGACATTTTATCCTTACCTTATATGATTTCCAAAACGTTTAAGTAATGTGTTTGGGCCTAAAATTCTTATGTCTATTATGTTATGACAATAAGATATGCGATATAAAAACTATAAACTGAGAAAAACAGCTATTATAAATGACACATTTAACAAGACAGTCTATTTGTTACACATTTTATGCATTCAAACATGTAATGGTAATTTACATGAAGATAAGATTTCACATAACCCTAGGTCGTTAGCACGATTTTTGGATATTACAAGCACTTTAAAGTTATTGCTCGAACATTTTCTCCCATGGTAAAATGACATTGGTATAAGGTCGACAAATACAAATCGTTTTAAACATAATGCTATTTGTTTTGAGTTTACAAATTATTGTACATAATTATCAACTTACTTTTATCGTTTTTGAGTGAATAGAGAAAATAGAGTTCACAATATATTGTAAGTCGTGCATTTTGTGAACTATTTGTGATTATATCTTCTCGTATAAAACGTGCTTATTTGATTTTTTAGATCTAAAGAAACGTACAGATTCCTATAAATATTATGTTAAATTGCATTAATATTGAAATAAACGCGAAAAGGAAATCGTCAAGAAGATACAAAATTATTGTATTTTGAAAGTGTGAAATGTTCATATTGAGAATAACTCCATACGAAAACTGAGCGAATCAGTAAGTTCTTTTCTGCTCGTTTTTTCCAACACATCAAATACAAACAATACTTTAAGTTAGTGAGTTTTCAAATCCGTTTGTGTATAGGGAATATAACCTATGTTTATTACTAAGATCACTATTGTAAATTGGAATTCGAATATCGTACTAAAAGAAAATTTTATACCATCTATCGTACGATATATTATTATTGTATTTTTTCAGAACTTGAACACAATACGGCGTTTAAACAATGCCATGCAAAGTACATTACATTTCGTCATTGGTTATTATAATTTTGACCAGGTTTCTGTTAAGCGGCAATAAAGTTATAAGATCGGAAATTTCTCAGTGAAAAATGTAGAAAGCTGTGGCCCTTTGTTCGGTATCGAATATAATGGATTCATAAAATAAATAATGATCGCAGAATAAAACATGTAGGTACCCCGTATTACTCGTATTGTTGTGTCGTACGGTGTAATAATGTTTACGCGTGACACCAATTGATACGCCTATATTGACACGGTGCTATACGGCAGGATATTAAATATGAGAACGGTTTGAAGACAAGAAAAAAACAACGAGTAAACGACAGAAAAAAAAAGTATATATGTACATAGACAGAAAGGGAAAGGAAATAAAACACAAATGCGTACGTTCACTAACTACCGTAGAAAATCGTATTTTCTCAATAATATAACGACGTGACCCTTCAGGTTTTTTTTTATTTTAATGGATACATTCAGATGTCGGGATTTATGATATCCGGTTGACAGGTGGCAAAAGCAAACATTACTTTAATGGATGCCAAAGGGATCAATGGTCAACCGTCGCGGCTAAAAGGCAGAATTATACACGTCGTAGCGGGCGGCGGCGGCGGCATGGAAGTGCACTCATTGCGCACGTGTGTGTGTCCTTGAAAGGACTTTATGGCTTTTGAATAAATAATAATATCGAAAACGTGTCCGCCACCGATGTACACTTGTATTTACACTCGCACAATTATCCGCCCATTACCGATTTCGAGCAGCGATTTTCTTCGTTCACCTACCTATATATGCAAACCGCAACCCCCGCGTACGTTGGTATCATTATTTCCCCTATTATTGTGACGGGGGTGGTTCTATTATTATTATTATTATTATCATTATTATTTCACTCGGTAACAATACACATATTGTTACGTCCACGTATATCGTTCTGCGAGCACTGCTCGCGTGTGATTCAATCGGCAGAACAATCGTAGACGTGCTAACGGCGAGCAGTGTTCATCCAACACACGCATCCAGTAATATAATATCATATCACTATTGTAAATCGAGTACGTATACGAGGCGCAGTCTATGCGATCCGGCAAGGTCTCGGGTTAAACGTGTTCACGTATTACACACACGCACGTAATCGAATATGGGTAAGTAACGCATCAATATGTGTGTGCTTCGTTTGTTTATCTTTTCCATAACGCGTTTATACTATAATATATGCATGTGGTATATTTACTTTACATTATATATTTTACTCGGAATCGGGCCGTCGTCTACAGACATGGTCTATAAAAAAAAAAAATCGGATATTCGCCCCAGCCCCCGGCTGCGTACGGACTTCCGTGATGGGTTTTCACTTGCGTCGCGACTAGAATTCGATACAACATCTTAAAGCGGTTTTCGGCGATCGGTATAACATGATCATGGTCAGTGCCAAACATAATGTGTTGGTCGGATGTAATATGTCAGATATTATCTGGGCACACCGGCCGTTTCGATGTTCTGTACACGGTTCGTTCAAGTGCCATATGATGCGGTATACTCGTACGCAGGGAAGATTTGGCCCAGCATAGGCATAGCGCTTTTTTTAATGAACCTCGACAATTAATACATATCTAATGAGTACTTTGATAAATGCAACAATCGAGACAGGTCCTACCTTGTGTAATTAGCACGCCACTGAGTATACATATATGTACCTGTGCATTGCAGGTGTATTTCTGTCGAAAAGGCAAAAGACGCATTGGCGGTTATACAGACCATTGTTGTATATTACTATATTATGTTATACGGCTTTAAAACTTACTGTTACGGACGTAAATGCAACACGGTCTATACAGCGCGCAGCAGTACGTAACTCATTTGAATGGTGACAAACCGTACGTAGATCGTTGACGACACTGCTCGTATGTAATTATTATGTGCGATGAATGCATAACATTGTATTGCATATAATGTTTTGCGACGGAAACGTGTACGGGAAAATGATAATGAAAATCAACAATGTCCGAAGAGCTCGTTATTTCCAGAGCGAGAGAATAGTGATAATTTTATAATTTACTAACACGTGAACGGCGGCGAAAGGCCGAATTTTTAATTTTTATAGCCAATAAAAGTCTTAAACGCGTTTATTTTATACTTCGGATGTCCGTAAAATCAATTAAACGAATGTTTGTTTGTTTGTTTACTGGTAATGTGCTATACAATATACAATAATACAATATACACATTATATGGCATGGCGTGAATAGGTTTTATCTTCGCTCGTTAAAACAAAAAACGTTCAAACGTTCAAAATTCTATCGGATAAACACTTCTTGTTAAACCGTTTTCACATTATTAGTTATTACTGAGTAAGTACCAATGTATCTCATTGTTTGTAAGCACGCTGGGTCGCCTTCGTTTGTGTAGGGCAGTCGATCCTTAAAATTTTGGCGCGGTACTCTTCATGCCGTTCTACTTGTAATATTATAGTCAATTTCACTACGGATTTTAGAAAATAATTATGGATATTTTGCTCCTGTGTGGCCTAAAACTTCAAACTAACTTCGGCCACACCACACAAACGTATCACCGATGTCAGCTGCCCTCAACGTTCCCACGTCCTGCAGACGTCATATCATGATAATATGTTTTCAGATATATTTGATAATACGCATGTCCCGCGATAGGTTTTGTCGAAACAGTATAATAATTTTGTTTTAAAAATGAAAAACAGGAATACCAGTGAAGTAAGCGGGAAAGTCCAACGACCTACGACGGGGATCGCGAACGTATTACACGAGCGTCAAGCGCACACACAACTTCAGCGATGCGCCAATTCAATAGAAATCATAGTTTTTACTTCACTTTCTATAAAACAAAAAAATAATAACTGAAAATAATTTAAGACTAAATCATTTCTCAAACTACGTGTTCATATAAATATGTAGCTAATAGAAAATAGTGTAAAGTTAAAATGTAACAGTTAATATCCGATTTTGATATGTGTGCATTTTTAAAATATCTCATACTAATGCTTGGATAAAAAATTCAAAATATTTCTGAGACCCAGGTACATAACTCTGAGGTTAACCCTCTTTGGCCTACGATATTCCATATTTTTTAGCGTGCGCACTTCGCATAATACATTTGTTTTTTTTTCCAAAAAATTGCAGGACGAACCCTACCGATTCCGGTGTACTGTCGCGTGTGCGGCGACAAATCATTTGGGAAACATTACGGCGTGTACTGCTGCGACGGTTGTTCCTGTTTCTTCAAACGCAGTGTTAGGAGAAGGATCGTATATACGTGTATTGGTACGGTTGTTGAATACACAAATACACACTAGAGAGTAGAGTTCAGCAAGGGTCGACCTAGCCTGACCCAGTCCGTACCCAAGATGGCTCTTACTGGACCAAAAGAATAATATGTTTGGTTGATTATTCGTGAATGAACATAGTTGATAGTTTTAAAAAAGAAAATGCAATCATAATTATTTTGTTTCTCTTTTTTGATTTAATATTATTATAATATTAAATACCTATAGGCTATAAGAAATAGGTTTAAAAACATATTGTAAATGTTATTTACAATTTTATATATTTTTATTTGTAATATATTTATTGTATTTATGAAATATTTTTGTCCACGTATACCAATACTCTAAATGTATGAGGTTAATACATATTTTTGTTTCAAAAATACAATACCATGATTTCTTCTGTGGATGTGACCAAGAATTTTAATTTTATTGGGTGAGATTGGACTTCAACAAAAAAAAAATTTCTGATTTGACATAATAAATATGGGACATAGTTCATGACAAAAAAAATACTTACGAACGATCCTGGACGGGTTGGATGAAAAAAAAATGTATGGACAGGATCTAGTAGCAGTTCCAATTTTTTGATTTTAAGTTGCGTGCCGAAAAAAAATGGCCTTGCCCATTTCCAACACTTTCACATACATACACACACACACATATATATACTGCAGAAAAATTATTATGTGTACTCATGTTTAGCTGGCACGGGACAATGTATAGTGGATAAAGCGAGAAGAAACTGGTGTCCATTTTGTCGATTACAAAAGTGTTTGAGGGTCAACATGAACGTCACCGGTGAGTCTTATTTTATATAAAACACTCAATAATATGGGAATATTACATATGCTGTTTAACAATAATAATATTATCATCCTCGACTTGTAACAATGAATGCGTACGAAATTGTTAAAAAAATTGAGTTGATAAATTTGTTTAGCTGTTCAAGACGAACGTGGTCCGAGGAAGTCTAAAACACCTAAAATGACTGAAAAAAATAGCATCATACCGAAAAATTGGAAAACAAGAAGTAAGATTAGAATATTTAACTAGAAAAAAAATCAATAACCATCGATATAAGTGCGATGACGTCATTATTTATAACGTTTAATTTTGGATTTGTGCCGCTGCACAGGCGAGTACATATTTGAAATCGGCGCCCAAATATTTTTGACGAGTCTACGGCAGTGTCGATTTTGTGACCCGATGACCATACTGCCCAAAGCCGACCAAAACGAAATACTCAACAGAACATGGCATCAATCGTTTGTACTGATGGCAGCTTTTTGGCCGACAAATCTCATCACGCTGTTGTCCGGGTATGAGATTGATTTAAATTTATGTATAACGAAACGTGGCACGAAAACGTATAACATAAACGGTAATCTGTTGTTTTTCCCAATCACCCCTTACATCATCCTTCTCGATGAATAGGCCCGGCTCGAGAGTTGAAAACATTGTCGCCACGTTAATCGTTAGCCATCGAGCCATGAGACTCGATCCCGTGGAATACAATCTGGTGCTGACGCTCGTCTTGTGCCGACCCGGTAAGTACTTATACGCAGCATGTTACATACACGTATAACAGGGTAACTGGTCAAAATATCTCTGGAAAAACATATCAGACATGATATCTCTAGTCAAAAATGTCTTCGATATAAAATATTTACGGTAGAAAATATCTTCAATAAAAAATATCTTTAGTACAGAATATCTCCTGTTAAAAATTTCTCAAATGGAAATATTTTCATTTCAATATTAATGTTATTATTATTTTAAGTTAAAAATATAATTTTTTTTAATTTATAACATGTCTAAAGTGATTTTGAGTGTATCTAATATTGTTTAGATAATATTTCTTGCACAGCCAATAATAAGTATTTACAATATTAAACCAACCAATAAGTATTAAGTATCTGAAATATTTTTTCACGATTAAGAGAGAATCGGCCACAATCTTAAATTTAAATTTAAATTTAAATTTCTACTTATATTAATATAAAATAAATATTTAAATATTTTCACGGGAAATATTTCCTTTAAGAGATATTTTTAACAGGAGATATTTTATACCAGAGATAAATTTAGTAGAGATATTTTTGCGGGGATATTTTGACATAGAACCGTATAACTGTACGACCAGATCTCCGAAAATCTACTCTATACGCTCAGCAATGTTTCCCAAACTTATTTTTATCATCGCAGTGTTTTTTTAAATTAATCGCCAATATTAATAAATGTATAGGTCCGGGAATCATTCAAACATAATTATTATATGTAATACGTAAATAAATATCGCAAACCAAATGTAACCCCAGTATTTTTAATAATATAAGTATATTATATTTCACGGAACACCATTTTGGGAAACACTGTGGGTACGCTGCAAGTCTGGATTACTATTTTGCGCTCCTTGCAGATCTGTGCAGCTCAGCCGATCTCAAGAACGACTTGACCATCATCGGGACCAATGCCAAGGAGGCGTTGATGAAGCACACGTCGTTCAAGTCGCCGACCAGATACTTCGGCATACTGGCGTGCATACTCTCCATAACCGACGACCTGGCCGGATACTTGAAAATCGTTTTCTTCGAACCGTCCGTGAGAAAAGTACCGATGAATCACCTCGTGTCGGTGATCACTTAGTTGGTCTGCTATTTGTGATTTTAACGATTTTGTATAAGTCGTGAATACGTGTCGGAAACGCATCATCGGTAGTAAACGCTCGTGCTGTACCTACTACGCTATATAATTAAAATGTAATGTAATGTATAACGGTAGATATGTATTGTGTTTTATATACGATTTTAGCTTGTGTGTTTGATGTGTACAAAAAATAACAATAATTATTAACACGATGATACGACGTAACCTTTTAAACGTTCTGTCTTGTCACAAATATTATCTAATTATACCAAACTATAACTATTGAAATAATTGTGTGAAACGCACTTTATATAGTCAAACAAAAATTTGACCGAACAGTCGTTAAAATCTGATTTCAACAATCATATTATACACATAACGTTAGGCTTCAATCATTTAAATTGAAAATCTTACAACATATTATATGAGTACCTCATTAGAGAGTTTATTCAAATCAATGCAATCAACTATTTATTTTTAATAGCTGCCGAGTTATTATTCATGTTTAATTAATTTTATTATTATTAATTATCATAATATTAAAACCGAAATGTGCCTCGATTGCCTATACACAGTGCCGTCTTTCAATAATATCCGCATTAATTTTACAATTGAAATACCAATCGCACATACGACTATGAACAAATATACACCGATAAATTAATAAATGTATTTGTATTATGTAAATAATAACCCCACCGCGGTCGAGTACCAAACGTTTTGAAAATAACACACGATAGAGGCTACCGCGAGCTTGTAAAACCTTTTCAACCAAAACTATTATTCCGGCTGCACGTGCGCCGTAATAATGTGTACATATTTTATAAATGTAATATTTAATAGCGAGACAATATTAATAATAATAAAAATAATAACAACACAAACCCCTGAAAACCCTTTGACGGATTGTAAAAAAAAAAAAAAAACGGATACCAGCCGTCACACATAATATAATAGGATGAAGTGCTATCCCTTTGTCCGACAACTCGCAGTCCGTGTCAGCCCTGTTGCATTTACCGCACCGTCAGGTGTCAGCACCTGATTGTTGGCACATCCTTTCATCATCCCGACCTCGTCATCGTGATATTGAATCCGACCTATGAGCGATGGGCAAACGTTTTTGTACAATTTTTTATCTTTCATTACGACTTATTTTTAAAATTAGGACATCCTATAATCGTCGTATTATAGTAGGCCAGTCCATCGCAATCCCGTGAAATGTGTTCCAAACATATATTGCACAAACATTTATCTTGTCACAAACACTCGAGTTGAGGTGGTCGCGGTGTTACTGTGTTAGCCTCCATAAATTACCAGCTCTCCAATCCGGCGTACATCTACTTCTAATCGATTTTTTAGCAAGTATCACGTCTGAAGTAAGGTTACAAGTAAGTACATTTTGATTTCTTTATCGAACATAATTCCTTATCGGATATAATACCTATATTTAACCGCACCTATGAATTGATTTTCTCACTTAAAGACTATAAGGAGGGGGAGGATGATTGACAATATCATATTTTTATATACATTCAATTTATTGTAAATTATTCATCGTTATATCATATTTATAAATGTTAATAATATATGGATATTGCGAATGTCGAAAAAGTCCGATATGCATGATTGAATAGGTTCCATTATTATAGTTATTTGTTATTATATAGTAAAAACTACGAAATATTATTAACATTTTCAACATTTACAGAGGACGATTTACTTACTGAGCTGAAACTTAAGAAAAGTATAAAAATGTTATGCAATTTTTTTTACAATAAGCATGTTTGATATTTTAATTGATGACATGGATGACTAAATTAAAAGGAGTTATTCATAGACTGGGTACACCTATTATAAAATAAAATTAGTGAGCAGTATTATTACAGAAAATTAAATTTTGTACGTAGGGGATGCATCCCCCTACCAAGTACAAGCCTATGGTTGATATATTGAGATGGGTACCGGTATTAAATTATACATTCATCATTCATCGAAGATATGTACCTATATTGAACATACTTCATATTTTATATTTTTCTTTAATAAAATAAGACTCTGTGTTAATTACCTGATATTGAAGTATCTCCGAGGTCTAAATGCTATGGACAGCGACTATGGACATGCTATGGACTGGGTGTCGAGGAGCCCGGGGGTTAATCAGCAATTAGGGCCCGGGATTTAGCCTATAATTATATTTACAATATACTATATATATTATATTTTATATGATTATCGATGAAGTACACACACGACGATGACCAATATTATCGGTGACGGTTTCACTGATTATATTATTATATTATATTATATGTAATAATATTTTATTTATAGAATTCTTCGAAGACAAGACCCCGTGATAACATAATTGAACGTAAAATATATCTATGGTAAATGAACGGTGCTTTACCATTTTTAGTATTATAAATAATTTTTATTCATATGACATGATCGAGGGCCTGGGAGGCGATTGCCCCTGGTCAGTCCGCCACTGGCTGTAGAGTTATACTCTGAAATTGAATGCTTCAAATATCAAGCTCCTACATATATTAATGGTAATTGGTATCATTTCACAATGCAATTCACAATGCAATGCAACCCAATTAGATTTGTTAAAACTTATTCATCATCACTCATTACAAGATTTATATCCGAATTTAGTCGTCGGTTAAAGAATTGACACATCCAATGACGACAACAACATGTGAAAGAAGTTTCAGTAAACTGAAGATCATAAAAAAATGGGGGGGTTAAACCTTTTTTAAACAAAACATTGATAAATATCCTATTGTCTTTATTAAAAAAATATCACAACAGCATTTTAAAACAAACCAAAACAATCAAAAACACTCTTTTATAAAATATGCATTTATATATTCAATACATTTAGCTTTACACTCAATGCATTTAAATTTTTTCGTTAAAAAAAGAATTGATCGTATTTTCTACTGGAAAATTAATTTAAAATATTTTTTGTTGGTATTTTAAAGAAAATATATCTTTTATGTGTATTAAGTATATATTTAAAAATGGCAAAACTTCTAGGTCGGTTGAGGTACAGGGACGAGTTTATTGGTGAATGATACCGTTGAACAGGTTTATTATTTTATATTTGTTTACTTCGCTTTATTCTTTAATATAAAGAATGCTAAGGTTGGAAAGATGTTTTTTTCGATTACTGATCTTGGGTAATTTTTTTAAAAATAAAATTATCTTAAACGGGGAACACTACTCATAGAAATAGTTAAAGTTTTAAATAATTAAGCAATCAATAGGAATCTGTTCTGTAAAGTGTAAATCATAATTTTTTTCAAATAATATTCGGTAAAATGTTATTAATTCATTTATTGATAGTGAAAATTATAATAAAGAATACGACACAATTATAATCATCATTCATTGATTATAAAATGTTAAAAGATGTTAAAAATTTAATATAATTTGACTTTAAAATTTTGGAGAAGTTGGTGATTCAAGTTGCCCTACTATTACGCCCATGTTGTAAGACCACTAAGTTCCTCGTTACATTCAGATTCCAAAATCTTTAAATTCGATAAGAAAAAAAGAAAATAACAGTCAATATAAAAATCAAAAATAACATTAAAATTTTTGCAAATGTAAAATGCAAAGTAACTAATATTTTTTTAAAAAAGTTAACCTTCTTCTTAAATTTATAATTCTAAATACACCTAATAAAACCAGGTACAATTTATTTAATGTTTTTAAAAATTATTTTGCTCTGATTACTAAATTACTTTACTTCACACACAACATGAGTAATTTTCACTTGAAATCAAGATCATGGTGCATAGACTATGAGTTAATGACAATTGTAGTTGTACAGAGCTAAATTATTAATGTACATTGTTATTTAAAGATCTTTCGTGATTCTGAAGAATATAAACTGGAGACTATGCTTTCTCTGGATCTTTCATACAGTATATATTATTGTTGGAAAATAATATTGTAAAATGTAATCAAGAATAATACTAACCAAAAAAAAACTGTAATATGTTATGAAATAAAAAAAAACAATGTACATAAAAAATTTAATTTATTATAATAATCATTTATTACATTACCATTCATTGTATTCTTTCAAGTGTTAGATATAGATAAATGCATTGTTAAAAAAAATTGCCAATACCATAGAACTTAAAATTTCCAAAACTTAAATTATATTATAAATGTCAATAATATACATGGAATTCATTATAATAGCTACTTAAAGTAAAATAAACATACAACTTTCAGTTTTTATATAGTTTTTATATACTCAATCAAAAATAATAACAAGCTACCAAATAAAAAATTTAATAAAGGTGATATGTATTAACAATTAAAAGCTCCGGAGTTGATAAGAACTATATTGAATTGCAATATATAATAATTGCATTAAGTGTAGTTTTACAATAAAATATTAAATTGTTCATAATTTACATATAATAAAAAAGTGAATAAACCATTATTATATTCATAATCTACTATACATTATAAAAAATGATTTGTTTTTTTTATAATATTTAAATAAAATATTTTATTTTATTTATTCCAACACAATTATACATGCAATTTTAAATAAACAATCAGTTAATAATAAATAATTATAATAATTCAATTGAAATGGTTTCCTTTTAAAAATACATTAATTTATAAAAATATATAATTATAGAAAACAGATATAATATTGGAATTTTTCTAAAACCCAAATAGATTTCTACTAGTAAAACATACTGTAATCACATTAAATAATACAATAAAGACAATTAAACAAATTAAACATTTAACACTTTGGATTCACAATAATAATAATAATAATAAGAATAATAAATATTTAAGTCAACAATAGAAGAAAGGAACTAGAATATGCAAATACACAACCTAAAAAGCATGAGATTTATATTGCATTGACATTTATATTTTTATGTATAAAAATTACGAATATAGCTTCATGACTATTCGATTGTCATATATAATTTATAATTAATTAATATTATTAAAGTTTTTAATACCAGTGGTGATTATAACTGTGTAGAATGTAGATTAAATGTAATACTTTTACACAAAAGCCATTTGTTTTCTTGGTGTTCTATTTAGTCTTTTCAGTAATTGTCTTTCAAAGAATTTTTTTACTTCTGACACAATAAACACACTTGATGTTAAGCCCACTAAAAGTAAAATATCTAACAAAAAAATTTAAGTAAGAGTAATTAATTATAAATTTGATTAAGATAAATAATTTTTTATTCTTACCATATAGAGTGAGTGCTTCTGTCTGAAATACACTCTGCAACGGAGGGAAATATACAACTAGCATTTGCCCAACAATAGAAAGTGTAACAGCAACAAGAAACATTTTGTTAGAGAACAGCCCAATAGTAAATACAGACTTGGTCTATAAACATTATTTGTGCAACTATTAAGTATAATGTAAATAATAATGAATAAATTTATTTTAGGTGGCCACATTTAATTTTAAAAAATCTGAGATACCAAAATTCATAAAAAAATAGGTAATAATCTAGTAAGTATATAATTATATATTTATATAATCTATTATAATAAGTGATAAAAAGTTCGCTCATACCGAATATGCAAGATCCTGAACCAGGGAAATAAAATTATATACTTTTTATGTTATACACGTGATGAGAAAATGCGTGTGGCCATCTAGACTAAATTAATTAACCACAAGAATACAGAGAATAAATGTGATTGTCGTACATTCCGACAGTCGTTATCGAAATAATTTACAATTAGGATTTGTTCAAAATAAAATTGATAATTGAGTTAATAAAAAAATAAAATTATAAGAACAATTTTATTTTCCGGGACATTAATAGGCAAAGTCCAAAAACAGTACAAATTGTTGTCCCAAGAACTTTTGTCTGGGACGCTGGGACATAGGATCCTAAGCCGGTAATGTCCCGGATTTCCTGGGATGAATGGCCACCCTAGTTTACTTAGACTTAAGAATCATTATACCTGTGACCGACAACTAAGAGCATTGAACATGTCAAAGAAGACAAAACAAGTAAACGTCATGGTAGTATCTCTCTTAGTCACTTCGTTGTCGCTCATCTGAAATCACATTTCAGCAATTTTTAGTTTATTCAAAAGATCATCAATAATATAAAATACAATATCTGTGTAAAAATCAATTATGTTAAAAATCACTAATAAAAAATATTTAAGTACTATGCAACTTTTAAGTTATAAAAAAACTAAATTAGCAAATATTTTAGCTTATTTAAAGTCATCATAAAAAATAAAAACTATTCAATAATTCTATTAAACAAATAGATAAACTCACTTCTCGTTTAAACACCCAAAGAGTCCCAACAATTATAATTGATGCTGAAAATAGAACATTCAACACAAGTGTTTTTGTAATCATGGGTGTTTTAACATTACGAGGACCTTGTTTTACAACATCTTTATCTACAGGTTCAACTGCAAGACTGAAAATACATTAAATAGTACTTTATTGAAAAAATCAGTATGTCAAAAATAATAAAAAGTATGAATCAATTACCTTTGAGCAGGGGGCCCATCCATAATTATATTAATCCATAATATTTGCATGGCATTTAAAGGATTAGGTATCCTAAAAATGGTTGCTAAAGCGATTAAAGATAATGCAGCAATACTAGTACTGAGTTGAAATTTGACAAAATTTCTTATATTGAAAAATATTCCTTTTCCTTCTTCAATAGCAGCTACAATTGTTTGAAAATCATCATCAACTAGTATCATGTCTGATGCTTCTTTGCACACATCTGTTCCATTTTTACCCATAGCTATGCCAATGTCAGCTTTTTTTAATGCTACACTATCATTAACTCCATCACCTGTCATACCAACCACATTTCCATTTGCTTGTAAGGCCTAATAATATTGATACAAAACTAAATATAATTTATACAAACATGTATACATGAAAATATATATATTTTTGATAAAGACGAAATTTTTAATTTCCAGCATTAAAATAAACATATAACAAATTATAAAAAATATAAATACAATTTTAAAAATACAAATAAAGAATAAGATACCTTGATTATTGTTAATTTGTGACGAGGTGTTACACGGTAAAAAACAGATACATTGTTTACCATTGCTTTTAGTTGATGATCAGACATATTATCAATTTGTTGGCCAGATAATGTTTGACCATGAATCATGTCTAAGCCAATCATACTTCCTATAACATTGAAAATTATTTTATTTTTTTATAAATAAAGTGCTATACTAAACAGTACATACCAATAGCTACTGCAGTTTCTTGAGCATCTCCAGTAACCAATTTTACTTTAACTCCACAATTAAATAACTGTTCTATTGATTCTCGAACAAATGGTTTTGGAGGATCACAAATACCAACTAATCCTAGGTACACCAAATCTTGTAATGAATCTCCTTTGGCTAATGCAATAACTAGAAAAATTCATAAATATTAAACACAAATAAAATAATTTGAAAGGTACAATAATAACAACATAACAAACCTCGGAGACCTTTTCTACCAATTTCATATGCTTCAGTAAATATTTCTTGTTCTTTTTTACTACTTAGCAATACTTTTTCATTTCCATTTGAAAATTTTGTACATTGCTTCAAAACTTTTTCTAAAGCCCCTTTGACAAAATACATTTCTTCTTTTACCTATTAAATTTTATTTTATGATTTATTTTATAAAGAAAAACTATTACAAATAAAGTATTAAATTATAATTTTTTTTAATACCTACATCATCATATTTATTTACACATTTTACAGCCATAAGTTTTTGCTCAGAACTAAATGGATATTCTTGAAGTTTTATATATTTATCACTGACACCATACATTCTATTCTAAAATATAAAATAAAAATGTTAATAAGAATTGGTACCAATATATAGTACTAACTTAAACTAATTGTATACCTTCATAGCAACTGCTAAAAGAGCTCCTTCAGTTGGTTGTCCTTGCAATGTATCTCCATTAATAGTTGCATTGTTACAAATAACTCCTACCTACAAATATAAAAATAATATTATAATCATAAATATAGAGGATTTTAGCAACCAATAGTAAGTTAATGTCTTCAAATGACTAGAAAATTAGTTATATTAAATATGTATCAAATATTTGAACAGTAGAATCTGCCTTAAATATTCAACAAGTTATTTAAGTTAAATTTAAATTTAAATAAGATTACTCAAAAGCTACATTTTCAAATAAATAATAATGCTATCTTTAAAAATCTATTAACTTTAAAACATACTTCCAGTAAATTATATAAAGCTTCCTTAGCTTGTTCTGAAGAATAAGATTTAAGTAAATGAACTTCACCTTGATCATTATAACCAGTTCCAGAAACCTAGATCATAAATATTTTAACATCTATATTGAAGTCACAAGAAAACAAAAAATAAAATATTTTAAACCTATATAAATACATTTTTGTAGTTCAAATAATAAATATTCAAACATGAATGTATAATAATATTAATCATACATTTTAAATAACATATTTATAAAACAAATTAATTAAAAACTTACATCAGCATAATATCCGTCTGAAGTAATAATTGTAGTAACAGTCATTTCATTGTTTGTTATTGTGCCAGTTTTATCAGAACATATTATATTAACACAACCTAATAAAAAAATAAATAAAATATTATTGACACAATCATTAGCGAAGATGCCAATTCACATCATAAGTTATTGTTTGTGTGCTTAAATTATCAACTGGTGTCATTTCCTTTACCAATTTTTATGTAGTTTTTAAAGTAGGCGTTGTTTAACAAATCAGTCATCATTAAGAGACTTAGTATATTATAATTGCAAAAACAGATTTAGAAGGTCTAAACTTATCGAATAAAGTTTTAAAATAATTAGAAAAATTGACATATAAATATAGAGTACAGTAAACACGTTAAATATAAAGCCTAAATGTTAATACTATTTTATTTTTAGAATATACTACTCAGTGTTCTGATGATTTGACTATTTGTTTTGTCATTACATCAAACACTTTATCATCAATAATCAAAAATCATGACTCATTTTTAAAAAATGATTGTAAAAAAAATAAATTAGAAAATAAAGTCAATTTATCACTATAATTGTTTGACATTTTAGGGAAGCCACAGATTTTATTAATTACCAAAAGACAGAGTGCTTTAAATATTTTTCTAGAATAAATAAACTCATAATACATCACAAGTTTTTTACACTTGTTAAATCATATTATTTTGAAAATGAATAAATATATTATTTTATAAAATGTGAGATTTATAAACTTTAAACAATTTTTTATTCCTATTATCCAAATCATAAAAGAATGAGAGGGTTATACGCGGAAACCTAGAAATTTCAAATTAATTTTAATGTATTTTTTGAGGCATTAATATTTTATCCTTACTTATAATAATTTTGAAAAATTACCTAGTGTTTCAACGGTTGGTAATTTTTTCACAATAGCTTTTCTATTGGCCATACGCATTACACCAAGTGCTAAGGTCACAGTTACAACTATTGGTAAACCTTCAGGTATTGCTGCTACTGCCAAACTTTAACAATAAGAAATCATTAAATTTTCTTATTTTGATAAAATAAAAAATGTAATCCTTATTTTACCTGACACCAATAGTAAACATATCTAAAATAGGTCGACCTTGAATCCATCCAAGCATCATGATCAAACCAATAATGAAGAATGAATAGACAGACAATTGTGTGCCCAGGATATCCATGCTGTTCTGTAATGGAGTCTTAGGTGCTTCTTCACTTTGCATCAATTTGAAAAGTTCACCAAATTCTGATTTTTCTCCTGTATTAACCACAACACCCTTGCCATTTCCACATCTTACCAATGTACCCATAAATGCTATGTTTTTCATTGATGTATGACTCATAGGATTCAAAACCAATTCTGTTGTTTTCATACATGGCTCAGTTTCCCCAGTAAAACTACTTTCATCAACTGCTAAATCTATTGCCTAAAATACAAATGTTCAATAATTATTTTAAAGTCTATATTTGTTAATTACAGTTAAAGTATTAATTAATGCAAATCAGAAGAAAATGAAAATATTTGAAGTTATAGCAAATAGACTATATAATATTTGCATTATAAAATATAAATTTTATGAAAACATCATATTTTTACCTCAAAAAGTCTTATATCAGCAGGGACTCTATCACCAGTGCTCAGATAAACAATATCACCAGGTACTAATGATCTAGCATACATAGATTCTAATTGTTCTTCTCTAAGGCTAAAATAGAAAAATACTAAAATTACAAGCTTTATTTTATGACCAAACCAGATTTTTGTTTATTTATAAATTCATTACCAATACATTTAATATATAAATAGTATTGCAGATTTATAATTAAATACTCACCATCGACATGTAGGAGGAACTAGTTTAGTCAACTCTTCCAATGATTTTTCAGACCTATATTCTTGAATAAAAGCAACCGTAACAACAATAACAATGGCCTGGTAACAAATAATAAATTATATAATATAATTTAATAGTTCTCATTTTGTGTGATAATGGAAAAAACAAAAGCCTAGAATGCCCATACAATAAAAAAAAATATTCAGATATCATACAATTATAAGAAACATTGCAATTCATCAAGATATGATGCTATCCACAGTAGCAAGTGGAATTCAGAGGTTTGCTCACAATCACGAGATGAGGCTAGATCACCATGTTAATACGATGGCCACTTCAAGGACATTAGACGTCTTAAGCATCTGAAGCTATATGACTTAGTTTAAGAATTTAGATTAAGGCAGGAGCAACTTCATCAATGTGTACAGTATATATTAATATCTAGCATATAAATATATAAAATTGTTAAATATATTTATAAAGACTTTTGGGTCGTTTAAATAATAAAGCCCCAGGGCATTAATGAAAAAAAAAAGATATCTTATATTAAACATTTATTATTACTTTTTGATTTATTAAAAATTGGTATTTATATTTTATAGGATCATAATATTATAGTTGGAGTCGTTATAACTTAAACCTCAATAACTAAAATGATATGTTATTTGAGTATACTGTATAATTATTTATCAAAATAATTTAAATATTCCCTTCATATTCAAGTTATAACAATATTTTAATACTAAATAATAAAATAATGTTATATAATGTAGTTCAAGTATTTTTTAACTATAAGCAACTAATTATAATATTTTTACATACCGTAGTAATACTGAAAGCATCATCAAATTGTTTCATACACACACTAACTAAAGCTGATGCCAGTAAAAGAAGTATCAATGGATTTCTGAACTGAAACAAACAAGTACAAGTACAATTAATATTATCATTAGTATTATACATACAAAATGTATATTTGTATTTTATACTTTTTAATGTATGATTTATACACATAGGCACATGGGTTATTAAATAATTTAATGTAAAAATAAGTATTTAGGACAAATGAAAATAAAAATCACATTGTTTTATTAATTATTAGACATAATTTAAATAATTTAAAAATTATCTACTGTAAATATGTTGAAAATTATCTTTGAAATAATAGGTAGTATGAATTTATTTCAAATTGGTATATAAAATTAGTGTAGAGTTTAACTTTCATATCTAACAAATATGTCTAACAAATATATAGAGTGAAACCTGCTTAAGGCAGATAAATAATAATACAGAAGCTAGTTCAGGACAATAACTTTATTTAGTCTTGTCTTAAATAAAATATTATATTATAAAAGGTAAGTACTGTAAAAGATAAGTTGCAAACTTGTCTAAAACAAAGTATGTATTAAATACCTAACAATTCAGTCATAAGATAGTTTTTACTATTTATACATAAATATATTACATGAGAATATTTTAATAGGTATATTACCTGTTCTATGTATTTTTTCCATAATGGATCACCCTGATGAACAGAGAATTCATTGTACCCAGTCATTTGTCTTCTAAATTCAGATTCCTTCCAAGATAATCCACTCCTGTAGCTAACTCTCAATCTAGACACCACATCTTCAGCACTTATTGCACTTGCTTCTTTTGTCGTAAGCCACATTTTTTCGTGTTCTGCTATTACCTAAAATTGTAATAAAAAAACGACTTACATATAGATGTACCTATAAATACTTATATTAATAATATATTTATATTGTAAAGACGTACAAAATTTGAACCGGATTGACTATTATGCAATTCATGATCTAAAAGTGAATGTAAAGATTCATTGCTAAATTTGTTAGCTATTTTGTACTTAGAGTTCATTATATCAGTATAAGATAATTATGTACACAATTACCACTTATTACTGTTAAGGAACTTGTAAAAAAACATATTTAAAATAAAACTATTACGCATTAAAAATAAGTATGAACATTTCAACTAAAACATATTTGAGTAAATTTTTGAAGAACGCATTTTAAAAATAATTAGCTACACATATTAACGAATTTCACGGTTTACTTTTTATATTTACAAAATATTAGTTTTGATTTGCCCACCTACATTATAGGAATACCGACTTATCATCACTATCAACGTGTTTAACACATATTCTGCCCAGTATCATCATCGAACAGAAGTACCAACTTTGAATTGAACAAATATTTTTAATTTTCATGGATAGACTGGATGGACATTTCTATAACAATACTCGATCGGTAGTAGCACCAGCACCACAGATCTTCTAAAGTTCTAAGTTCTAAGTTCTAAGTTCTAAGGACTAAGGCCGTGGGTAGTAGCCAGTAGGCAGTAGCATTGATTAAATAATAAATAAGTACTTATTTCATCAATGGTAGTTTTATTTTTATAATTTTATAACTTTATTTTTTTTTATTTTTGATAGTAAGTAATAGGTACTAAGTACCAACTGTCCACATAGTAATATTAATATTAAACTTTTTATAATTCAGTCATCAGTGCATAAAAACATATAGTACATTATGTACTAAAGGTACATTTGATTATATAAGACTAGTAATACGCTATAGCGTTCAGACTCCGAAAATCCCCTGGGCAAAGGTACCTACATAGCAAAATTTACAGTTTACATGAATAGGATGATGTTGTAGCTTTACGTAAGTACTATGGAGACCTAAATCTAGGTATTTTTTGGTTTCCTTTAAATTTATCTGACATTTTGGAGGGGAGATTCAGACGAGAATCCCCTTTTATAAATCAAAATAAAATAAAGTATAATGAAAAAGAAAATGTACAAATTATAACAGTAATTTTTTTTTTTATTAATATAGTAAAAGTACTTCAACCAAGTTTTCATTTAAAGTATATAAAATGTAATCATTCTTTCGTTTTAATTTTACATTATATGCTTATTAGTTATAACTTATAACTTAAAAAAATAACGAGTGCCAGTGGTGTTACCATAATGTATACCTATCGGCTATCTATTACAAAAACGCTGTATACTCACAACATAATTTAGAAAATCCCGCAATATACAACGTATACTCTCAAACTGTCCGAGGAAAAATATAAAATTTAATAAAACAATTGC
This sequence comes from Periphyllus acericola, assembly GCA_949715065.1. Lineage (NCBI taxonomy): Eukaryota > Metazoa > Arthropoda > Insecta > Hemiptera > Aphididae > Periphyllus > Periphyllus acericola. The sequence continues at coordinate 23,390,827 of OX454270.1, read as the reverse complement.
TTTTTAACAATGATTTAATTTTGGCCTATTTTTTTAAACAATATTAATATTTTTCATCAAACGATCAATGCATTACTATTGCGTCATTGTCGGTGTACTATTGTAATATTCTAACTAGGGTTGCCACCTCTCCAGGTTTCACCCGGATAATCCGGTTTTACATACAATTCTACATGCTACGGGTTCAGTCAATTATTCTTCCGGATGTCATAAAATTAGTCTATATGGTACCTATATGTCAATGTAGATTTAATTAAATTTAACCCTCAACAAAAATCCAATATAAATAATTTTTGGACATTCAACAATTCGATCATTGCAAGTTTTAGGAGGAATTTTCCTCAACTCTATGTAAATCCTAACATCTAATAATATAATCGTTGTGATATAATTTTTCACAAATAAAGGCACTCTTATAATATGGAAAAAACCATAAAATGTCCAGCTTCCTTTTTACACCACTGAATGTCTGAATGTTAAACCATACTTTTATTAATCTATAATGTATTCAGTCTCTCAACCACACACATGACACCTATCATGTTCATCATATTCATTGCGCGTTCTACCATATACTACCATCCTAGTCTTCATCACTCTGCTAGTCTGCTATCATGGTCCCATTTTGCATATCGTCAATTTTTAAGTATATGTTTCCACAACAGTACGTACTACGTTTTGTTTGGCCTCTTATTATGTCAGTCATTAAAATTCGCGATCACTCGGGATCCGAAATTTGGGTAACAAAAAAATTGAGTTTCTTACCATAATTATATAGTATAATATATTATATAGTTTCGACTGTCTTACCACCGTCTAAAATTCCCTGGACATACTTTATCCTACTTTCCACAGCACTAATTCCATATTATATAATCAAAACAAAAACCTTTTTTTGGTTTTTATACATACTATTTATTTAAAAAATGTCCCGGCAATCAACCCAACGCGTGTTATAATTTGGTCCAACAAACATAATTTGAAAAATTTTACTGCGTTTTTGCTTGACAAGTCTGCTAATGTTTGCGTTTATTTAGATTAATCATTTAGAAACTATCGAAAGTATACACCTATTATATAACCCTCAATCCGTATACATTAAAAGTTATAAATAAAATAGGTAGCTCATTGTTTATAATATATTTTTTTATACTTAAAAAGTTAAAAATTTAAAGGTTATATAATAAAAATACATATTGTTGACCAATCATTTTATAGAAGTATAATATATTAATAATGGTAATATACATTATGGTCATATATAATATGTATACAATTCTATATACTATATACAATACAGTATGTATGTACATAATTTATTGTAAATAATAATAAATATTGATACAAGATCATGGCTGAATGTGTATAATACATGTATTTTTATAACTAATTTTATATACATTGACACATTGAACTACTGCACATTTAAGTTATTATATAATAATTTAAATTTTTATAATTAATATAAAATATTTATGTATAGTTAATTTAATACAGAAATGCATAAATGTATATTGTATACACTAACTCATTTTTCACTAACCTTTTTCTTTTCTTGTTGTTGTTTTTTAGTCGTATTCTTAATTTCTTTATCATCATTCACCTAAAATGTTTAAATAAATATTAATTTTAAATTAATGACTTATGTATACTATAAAATTATACAATATCTTAAAATTAATTTTTACTGAGATAAACCATGTTAAATGATAGCTGGCGTGAATCTAGAAAGAGGCTTATTTAAGCTGCGAAGAAAGTTCTTAACTTCATAAATTATATAATGTATTATAATTTAGGTACCTAATAATGAGAGTAGAATAATAATAGTTGTATGGACTACTAGATAATATTATTAGATGCCAACCCACTTCGTCCCTGCTTAGATCCACGCATGAAAGGATATTACTCAATGCATTTTTTTATTAAAATCCTAAGTCTAAAACGAAAACATAGGTTACACTCTAATAAGTAATAACTAAACAAAACTAAAGAAAAACTCTTTATTTAAATGAATTGTGTAAATGATAACCGAGATAATAACCTTCAACTTTAACTACCAAGTTATAACTTATAAGTATTTGATTATAGGAAATTGTAAAAATTGAATAATGTACATGATAAATCTAATTATTTCAGGAAATTTGACACGGAATATAGACAAGTTCAACTAAATTTTTATCAAATAGCCAATAGGTATAAATATAGTTTTATTTACAAGATTATTGAAAAATTTAATGATTTCAGAAATAGTTCCAAAAGTATTTAAAATATGTTGTTTTTAACTTAGTAATACGAATAATGATTGATAAAACCCCGAACATTTAACTGAAATATGTAAATACTTTATACATTGAGTTGTGCAGTGGATATAGCAATGTCGTAAACATACATTTATTAAATATTTATAAAATTGTAATGCTGGCTTCATGCCGTTAGTAATTGATGGTAATTGGTTGTACGCATTGCATAGTAAATTATACGGATATCACATTATAATTGATGGTATAACTTCGAATTCTGATTATAAATATTTATTTTATTTTACATGGCTGATACTATAAATATCATTGTAAAATATTGTTATGGTGGGCTCAAAGCCTCGAAGTTAATGTTTTATTCGATGTTAATGGTCTATGGATAACAGATGGGAGGAGGATTCTTTTTTTAATTCACCTTCGGAATACTATAATGTTATACATTTAAAAAATATTTATAAAATTATTACAACAATATTTTATATGCTTGATTGCTGTTAGTCGTGGTATGACTACTTAGAACCTATATTAAAAAATAATATTTCCATCACTTTCATTACCACAATTATAATAATTTTAATCAAATGTCGACCATTTTTATTAACTTCATTGTAAAAATAATTTTGAGTTATTTTGCATACAACATAATTTAAAACCCATAAAAAAAAATACAAAATAAAATAGTAAAAGCCACAATTTTAAAATTCTAACAATTTTATACCATACATAATACATTTTAATTGAACTATTTACTGAATTAGTATTTATATAATTAAAAATAACCTTATCTTCAGTGTATAAGAAAAATTACATAACACAAGGTATAAGGTATTAACCAATATATAAGTATCAATGAAGAATAACAAATTAACATTAACATAAACAACCTTTGTATATGTTGATCCAAAAATATACAGTATTCTCCCATCATGATGGTATACGTATATTATGTACACTTATTATACCTATATCATACTTATATATAACCTTATATATAGGTATATTAGTATATTACATATTATATTATAATTAATGGTACATTCGTAGTCATGTAGGAAATGGTTAAAGATTCATCTCGCTAAAATGGAGCGGATACCAAACAAGGATATACGAGTATATTGTATCATATTCTTGTCAAGACTTTAAAATTTTTAAATATTGAGTTCAATATTCTGCGAAGAAATTATACTCCTTTTTAAAACTTACCGGCAATTGTGATACAACGCTGATGATGATTTCATTATTTTTATTAATTTTGTCTCCGAAATCCTAAAAGAAACATAAACATAATATAATTATAATCTAATAAAGTACACACATCCTTAAATTAATGGTTATTTATCTCTCACAAATGGTCATACATTATGAATAAATCTTAATACAGTGTAGACTTCAGTTTATCTAAGGACTATAATTAAAAATAATAACACCAAGAAAATGTTTATAGTATAATAATATATATATATATATATATAAATATTAAATATGCACAAATACTTTGTCATCTTATACCGTCGTACGGATGTCATGTCGACCTTGAATATAAAAGAAAAAAAGTTTTGAAAAAAAAGTTCTACATCTATTGAAATTGGAATTGAAATAGTCTATACAGCATGATACGAGTATATGTTCGGAAACATGATAATCACTACTTGGTTATTGCTTGCTACTAACTGCTAAAGATTATTTTCAAATATCTTATACATAATATATAATAATAAATAAATAATAATATACAACATACATATTGTATAGTTTTTTGAAATGTAATTGGAAAAATCAAAAAATATAAAAATACGAACAATTTTACTCTAATTTTTATTATATTACCTTAGCTATTTTTTTTTTTTTACTAATTTTAATAATAAAAGGCATTAAAGCATTCTTCAAAACAAAAATATTAAAATACAAGTCTTGTAAATGCAAATAAATGAAATATAAATCAACGGATGTGATTAAAATAACAAAAATGGATTGACTTTATTTTATACACATTATTCCAAATGATCTCAAAAATGAAGGTGCTAAGCTTTTAAATACATTTTAGAACTTTAAGACTAGCATTTGCCAACTTCAGGAAATAAATCAGCATTTAAATTATCGGACGAAATTACAACCCAAATGGTTGCTACAAATGAATGGCAAGACTTCACAAGGAATAGGAATTAGGTATATGTGTTCAAAACAAATATAGAAACGTATAATGAGGATCAAAACGGAAACGCAAGGGTTCACAATAATCATCGAAGTTCGAACAACAATTTATGACGGCCAATCGCGACAGGACCAAATCAAATGTAGGGCAATACTCTATAAATTATTAAGGTAATATTTGATAAGTTTTAGACAGATTTAATTTCATAGTATGTGTTTATTACTTAATAATTAGTAGTATTGTTATTTTTTGAGTACTCAAATACATTGAAATAGATCAACAATCTTCTATAATCTAACCGGAGTGCATTTACCAGAATTTAGTTTGCTTAACTATAATCTATGTAATATATTTATATGTATAATGTATATGTACAATAAGTAATAACTATTACTTACACCTCATTGTACACAAATATTCACAGACGCTTCAATCATAGATCACACGGTGCTGGTATGGCCATCATCCACGGTGGTACCCAAACAGAGCGGAAGCACAGACTATCCTCAGCGCCATCGAATACGCAATAAAAAAAGTCGAAGCTTGTCAAATTATAATTATGAGTGACTCACTATCTAGTATCATCAGAAATGAGAAACCATCAGATGTGGAAAAAAAATACAAAACGCCCACAACAGAGTCCTTCTCATTGGTAAACAGTAAATACATATCTTACATGTGGATGCCCGGCCACTGCAACATAGAAGGCAACGAACAAGCTGTAAAGCCCGCTAAACTTGCCCACTCTTCCAACAATGCCCTCATTATCCCGTTCTTCTCATACCAGGACGTTAAATAGCCAAAGAAACTCGCGACCAGTGGGAAAACCAATGGTTAAAGCTGACAAACAAATTACACGAGATCAAAAGAACCACACTCCCCTGGCCTTTTCCGAAAAATATATCAAGAAAACAAGAGACTTCCATCATCCGTCTTAGCATTGGGCACACTCACATCACTCACCAACACCCCATGAGAGAGAAGAACCACCGGTCTGCATCAGCTGCGGTACTCCACTCACCGTCAAACACATACTTACTTACGCCTTACTTCTATAATAATTATCTGATTCTTACACTTCAGGGCTTAATAAAATTGATTCCTTTCAAGTGGTCAATTTAACAACTTTGGATTGGAAATAATGGAAATATCGGTGATATCTTTTTTTTTAAATTTCACCACAAAAAAAGTCAATATGTTATAGGTATATTACAATGTTAATTACCAGAATGATATATATATAAATATATATCAGATTGATACTATAAAATTACAGATATTATAATATATAAGTCACGAACAATAAATAAAATAATAAAAAACGGACGAAACTCCTAGGTCGGGTGGGACTTTAAAAGATGGGTCTTTTAAACTTGAAACCAATGTACTATTGCTCTCGTAATAACGATTCTGAGTGAAAGATATCGAGTGCATCAGTTTAAATTTCTAACGATAGTTGATAAAGTAGTAGAACCAAATGCCTTAATAGGGCAACTTGAACTTTTGATAAAATATTGTTTATCAAATTGGTTTATTTTTCAAATACAGACTCCTATACCAACTTAATTAATGCTGTACGGTCGTAGATGTATGTCCGCGAAAGCAAGGGTTACATCGATTCCATCTTCGGCTCTTTCCACCAATTATTATTGATTATTATTGATTATTTAGTCGAATCTCGACCTCGATTAAAGTTTTTCGCATTTGTTTGCTCTGTTTTTCTCAATTAGCCGGGAAACTGTTGAGAAATTTGAAAAATGATATCTTCGATGTACCAACTGGACGAAATTTCCCCACAGAAAAGTACCAGATTTGTGTATACATCAGAGCAATTTTTTTGGTCGAAATCGTATACACAGACGAAAAAAAATAAAAACACACATCGTGATAAAACCAATACATTTCTCGTTCGCTCAGAACCTAAAAAACGTTAGAACCTCCATAAGACCTGCAGTCTGGCGGGGGGACTTAACCCTTCATTGTTCAATGATCTTTAACTACGGTGACTACTATACCATAAAAACCGAGGTTCATATACTCTTTAGTGGCACTCACCTCGATGACTTGGTCGCGTGCGACCCCAATATTCTCGTCGAAGGCCCGCGTTTTCAAGTCCAACACTTCAACCGTGGTCGCTTCCAACACTTCAATCGTGGTCGCTTCCAACGACTCGGCAGTGGTCTTCTTCTCGGCCGTCGGCACCACCGCAGCATCCACCGCCTCCGCAATCACTGTTCGCGCGGAGTCCGTGAGCTCGGGCGTAGATGGCTGCGGTTGCTGCTGATGCTGCTGCAGCGACGATGGTTCCATTTCGGATTCGTTTGACGGACTACTGGTGTCGACGACGGCCGGTTGTACCGGCGGCGTGTTGAGCGACGTCATGATGATCGTGCAAGCTAATAAACGATTTGTATAAATTAATATTTAATAAAGCGAGCGCGTGTGCTCGTCGTTAACCGTGAATCCCGGCGTCAGTACGCGGTGCGTTACGGTCGCGCGTACGATGTGATGTGCGTATGTAGTTGCGGCGGAACGCGATACGGTCGCGCGCGGTGTACGAGACGACACAAGAGCGAGGTGCGCCGCCGACGAACTTGAATTTAACGCGCGCGCGCTCGGTCAAACGCACGGAACACCGCGCGCGCAAAACGAACGGGGGGAAAAAAATAAAATAAACAAATAACTATCCATTATTATGACACATCGTTTAAATCGTATACGCGCGATTGTGTACGGTGACGGTACAACATAATATTATAGTATGTATTATAAAATCACGCGAGCGCGTTCAATCGGAAACTCGGATTTCTGATTAACAATCACTGTTTACACTATCCGTACAAATTATCCATCATCAGTAAATAAACGTTTGTACATAATACATTATATAATAATGCACTGGTACGTGCGCGGATTTTTAAAGGTCGGACCCCGTACTCTGTGCCCGTGCGTGTGTACGGGGAGGCTGTTGGTCGTGTATTATAATGATATACCTGTGACGGTGACCGGAATAGGCCGATATACGCGATACCGTATTGTCTTCCCGCGGCTCGCGAACTCTTTCCCAATGGTACCTACCTAACTGTTGGCCACCGGCCGTTCGTATATAATGTAATATTAGTTACGCAGCTAGTCCCGGAATCGTATACTTCGCCGATCAGTGCCTATTTGGGATTTTTCCTAGGGGGTAGGATATCTATGTTTATTATACATAAACTATTATTATAATACCACGCTAGTAACAAAATTAACATGTTTTTAGTTATAACGTGATTCATTCAATATAAATAAGTTAAGGATAATATTTTAATTACTGCAGCTGTACTTTTGAAAATTATGAACAATAGAAACAAGCAAAAGTATTATTTTGATTAAAGAATAGCCATTGAAAATAAAAAAAAAGAATCTCGGGGGGCTCAATCCGACCATCCTCCATATTCCCCAGTAAATAGGCCACTGTAATCACCGAGGGTCGGAGTGTGTAAACAGTTTTTTTTTTTTTTATTGATCTTTATATATAACACGGCAGCATGGGCCATTAGTTAATACTAATTATAGTTAAACAATTTTTTTGAGGTTTGCATTATGTTACATATCTTAACAGTTAAAGTTACAATTATATTTTATCTATAAGGTTGGTTAGTTTTAAGAAGGTAATAATTTTCGTATTTTGATAGGGGTTTGGTCCAAGGATTTCATCGAGTGTTACCGTCAGGATGAGATTTGTACGCTCCTGTTGGTACATGTTACATTCAGTGATGATGTGTTTGACTGCGATCTGTGTATTGCAAGTTTCGCAGATGGGGGGGTTCATCGTTTGCCATAAGGAACCCGTGGGTTATCCTAGTGTATCCGATTCTTAGGCGATTTATGGTTGTTTCTTCTTTTCGATTTAGGTTAGGGTTTTCCCATCTGAATATTGTGCTCTTGATTTGATTTAATTTGGTGGTTTGACTTTTCCATAGGATTTGCCATTTTTTTTTAATATTGGTTTTTATGGAGTTTTTGAAGTCATCTTAAAGGAGGCGGTCTAGTGCGTTTGTGTCTGTGTCAGAGGCAGCAATTTTGGCGTATTTATCCGCGGTTTCATTGCCTATAATGCCGGTGTGTCCAGGGATCCAGATGAGTGTAATATGTTTATTGTTGGTTTTGGCTTCGTCTAGTTTGTTTTGTATGAGAATTATTATGTCGCTTAGGTTTGTTTTGTTTTTGATACTGTTTATGGCACTTAGAGAGTCGCTGAGGATTAAGAAGTTAGTGTGTTTCATTGTGTTTATTTTTTCAATGGCTTTTTACAATTACAAACAGTTTTTTTACCGCACGATTATGTTGATTATCCGCGACTAGGTACAAATATCATATAAAGTGGTTTGACAATTTTTTTTTGGAACGTTTCGCGATTATTGGACGATTAGATTCAAGTATAATTGGACGTATTTTTCGGGTGCGTATATAGTTTTCAATTATCTTCCCGTGGTTTTGATATGATGTGGCTGACTGGATGAGGTTTGAGATTATCTAACATTTAATTAAAACGAACTAAAAATGAAATACTTTACGCACTTCATTGCTCTCAGACTGATTTTAAAATAAAAATTAATTAGGTATACAGCAGTGGTAACAAATTTTTCTAACGTTACATGCCAACAATTTCTGGTTTTATTTTTATTTTTATTCGCGTACCATTTATTATTATTTATGAATAGTTATGAAAATTATTGTTACATAATATATGAATACATGATAAAAATTGTATTTGTTCAATAAACAAATCAAAAAGTGCTCACATCGTCGTCTCATAATTTAATATTAAAAATAAAATGTAATACAATAGGTGTCTTAAGTTTTTGTATGCCCTTGAAGTTTTTTCCGCGATCCCTGGTATAAAGGACATAGGTACACTTCACGTCTTCACGAAATGTATAATTTCAAGCTCTATGCTTATATACATAATATATTGGTTAGGAATAGTATACCTTATACCAGGGGTCTCCAAACTTTTTTATTGAAGGGCCACAAAAAATATCAAATGCTCTTAGCGGGCCAAAAGTTTATTAACACATATAATTTTTAATTTTATGAAAATATAGGTATAGAAATATAAGTTAACTTTAAATATTTTTATAAAATATTGTCTACAATATACTTAAATATAATTGGTATAAATTTAAATGATAATAATATATACATTGTAATTTTATTAATTTTTTTTTTAATGAGAAGTATGAAATTGATGTTTTTCTGCTAATATTCGATCGAATTGAGGTTGTATGTTACTAGTTCCAATTTTCAAAATTGACTCCAAGTGTTATATCATATAGGTAGTATACGGCGTATACTACCTATATGATATACCCAGGCGGTGTTTATACGAGTATGTGATAAATGGCAATTAATATAAATTGTGTACAGTGTATAAAAATATAATGGTTTACCAATAATATAGGTTCTCGTTTGAATATATTAAATTATCACTCATCACATATATTTTCCTTTTGAATAAGAAATAAAAACTAACTTGGAATTAATCTATAATTGTAATAATTAGGCCTTACGTTTTCACATTGGTTATTTTATTTGAATTAGGTTTGGTAAATTAATTAATTGTCACGGTCGCATAACATTTGAAATACTCTGTGTATATTATAATATAATAAGGTTGCTGTGTATTGTAATAATAAAGCACGAGACATCGTTTACGTGCTCAAATTGCACACATATCATGGCAATTTAATGAGTAAACTATATATAATAATAGGCAGGTACAATACCAACAAAAACACATTATTATATTATACCGACAGTCGACAGACGAACGACCGTGGTTAATATTTTTTATATATACCTACAATAGGATATGGGCATGTTTACACGAACGCGCTCATACACTATTTTTTTCGAAGGAAATTCGAATACATTTAATCGGAGCGAGCTGTTCAACCCTCGACCCTATACTAAAATTTTTGTGTATCTACGAATAATCTAAACAAACGTATTCCATAACAAGGTATGCATTTCTTAAAAATATAATATTTTACATTTTTACTTTACTTAAGTAACTTAGGAAAGTGTAGGCTATTGCTGTATACCAATGGATTTTATACATTTTATTACAGGCCATAATAATAGTAGTAATAAATGTTAAATGTATGATTTTATGATATAATTTATATGTATCTACATGGTTGCATTCATCATACGCGATGTACCGTAGATCACCTGCATCTTATAATTTTGAAAAGAATCCGGATATCGCGATTGTTGCACTTATTATGCACGTGCATTTTAAACAACATAATGTAGATTCACTAAGATAACACGAGACGTGCATTGGCGGATATAAGTAGATTTTTTTTTAATTGCATAATACAACATTATAATACGGATCACAAATCTAATACATACCACGAGTAGTGTATTGTATTTGAGTAAAAATTCATCATTGAATTCATGTATGTATATATATATATATATATATATATATATATATATATATATATATATATATATATATATATATTATAGCCGTACCGAAACAATGCGTATAATTTCATGCTGCGAGTGTGTGCCATAAAGACGCGAAGGTCGGATTAATTTAATTGTAAAAATAATTGCGCACCTGCAGTAGCGAAAAAATAATAATAAAAATCACGTTTAATGCAAGCCGAAAAAACAATTTTTTTTCTTTCGAAAACGTCTATTGTTGTACAGCCAACATAGTCTATACGACTATACGAACAGTATTTCGGTATTTATACACTTAGGTGTATACAATATAATATGGATATACACGCCTGAATGATTGAACCTGATCCACGGGGCGGCTACGGTATTCAGAGACTTGAAGAATAGTAGGTACTAGATAATATATAGTTGCGACTTGCGGTACTTATCTACGATATTTTGCTGTGGCATCATTACACGTGTAATTTTTTATTTTTAAACACAACGAATCGTACCATTATGTTACTGAAAATTCAGGATTACGAATGTTTCGAAGCACTAATTAAAAAACAATTTAAATAACTTTACGTACAGCGTTTCCCACCGGGTGTATTTAATATAAAAGTTGTGTATTCGATCATACAACATCATGTATTGATATCGTCAAAAACCGAAGTTAAATTTGCAATTGCACGTTACCTATGTGACCACAGACCATTATACATATACATGTGACATACATATGTGAGCAAATTGTATAAGTATATACCAACGTATACAACAGTCAGTATAGTGTAAGCGAGTGACGGGAATAAAGTGGAGGACAATTATTTTACATGGATTGTTCTGTCATTCCACATAATGCAATGACCATCAAAAATTTGGGCAATGTCAACTGTTACACCACACCCTTTGATTTCTTTAGATTGGTCGATTGACCGGATGTTATGAATAAAATTTCAGCGCGAATAGGATTTTTATTTATTTTACACAATTTTCGGTTATCTGTTATACATTTATAAGTGGTTACGTATGATAAAGCAAATTTAAATTGAAGTTTAACAATAAAATAACAACTGTGAGATTGTTCACATTATTCGTACGATATAACATATAGGTAGCATTTAATTTAATACATTCTTATATGCTTCGATTCAATTTAAAATATATGATAGATAATACAAACATTGCACACATGTTTAGCTTCGGTATTACAATATTATCATAAAAACGGTTACTCATTATATTAAACGAATAACATTTGGAGTGTAATGATTATTAATAATATAAAATGGTAGTATGACATACTGTGTACACAAGTATATGGGCACAATTCATACATGATGGATTTGTTTTATTATGTATTTTAAACATTTAAAAAAATATATGTATATTATAATATATCCATTATTCTAAGTACATTACAAGCAGACAATTATGAAACTGAATAACCAATAAGTTTCTATTCCAGTATACTCTAAATGCGATGTAGACAATAGTCAGTAATTAATAAATAATTATATACTTACTGATTGCGTTATGGTCAATAGCGTATTTAAAATTTAACCCGTGAGAATATATTTAGTATTTGTATATATAAAGTATTACTATAAACAAACAATTCACTACACAACATGTAGAGGCGTAAAGCTTCTTTATACTCAACAACTACAATCCGTACATTGTCTTATAAAAAAAACTAAAATAACAATTTAAAATGTTAAACTACGACTAGAGTTGTAACTTATAAATTATAATGTTATGTAGCTAATAGATATACGATATGATCATAGTGTAGATAAAAAACAATTAATTTTTTTTATAAAGAGTATTATTAATACAATACTGATAATAACTAATTAAGTACTATGTATTTACATTATGTTCAAATGCTTAAATAATACAATTTTAAATTTAATAAGGATGTTTTGGTTACCGGTTGAATTATTTATAGCACGAATTTATGTAGGTAATAATAAATGAACGTATATTATAATAACATTATGATTGATCAATTAATAATTTGAATATTTTTTGATATAATATTTTTTAATTGAATATAATATATTATTTGTACATAATGTTTTATAGTTTTATAAATTACGAGCTGAGTTATCCGTGGCTCGTATGAAACAGTCTTGCCCGAGTACAACAATTACGAGTGGGACAATATAACGAACCAAAAAAATAAAAAGAATAAACAGGTGAGCCATTCTCATGTCTTCATATCTTGCATGCGGCAATCGATTATAGAATATATTTATTGTTTCTCGTCGCTGACGTGTCAGTTTAAATTTTTGTTATATTAGTTTAAAATATTTAAATTTCAGTTAAAAGTATTTTTAACGCTCACTAAATCGAACTATGCAATCAAAATAAATAGAAAAAAACGGTATTTTGTCACTATGGTTATGGTTATTATAATTTTATAGTTTTTGTTATTTGCGCCAATATTTGGGAACACTTTCGTGATCAATATTTTCTTCTTTCGACGATGTAAAGTTGACAACTATTATGTGGAAACGGAATGAGGCCAGTAGAAGCATCAACCGGAATTTTTCCGTTGTCAATGTCTAATAATTGCTTAGAAAGTACTTCCACCAAGTCGTCTTTTGGAAAGCGACTCGCATATTAGTTGATGACTTGAGCATTTTCACGTACATCCACAAATTCTGTGACTTTAAGCAAGCGTCAATTTCATCAACAGCTGTCGATCATGGAATCACTGGCAGCGTTTGGCAAAAATCACCTGCAAGCAGAATCATTGTACATTCGTACTTCCAAAGAGCTCCTGAGTATTTCGGAAATCTTTTAACGTTCGATCTAGTGTCTCCTATACTCGTTTGTGCGCCATCGTACACTCATCCCAAATGATTATTTTGCAATTCTACAATACTTTCGCCTTTGCTGATCTATTGTCGTATTGTCGTTCTCGTTCAAATTCTTATCAAATATGGAAGTATACAACGTTTGCAACTGACTCCCATGCAAAATATTAATAAATTGTTGTTTGTTATGGAAACATCACATTTTATTTTTACACAACAGGTGGTGGTTGCCTTTAGATCGCTGCATTGCTTTCTCTTTTTTATTCGTGTTGCCAAGGTAATCCACAAATCAACAAATAAACTTTTTTTTCCAAAATTATGGATATTTTTTTGTTTTTTCGCCTATTTCAATCCTTTAAAATCAAAATTTTCATATTACATGCTTATACATGATATAACATACCCTTCACATTTCATGCCACTAACTATCATAGTTTAGACTGTTCGTAGAGTACTAATCAGTCAGTCAGGACTTCTTTTATATATACAGATTTATAAATAATTTATTATAATTTGATTAAATTTAAAATTTTAATCTTGATGGCCTATGACTTATGAGTTAAATACAAACATTTTGTTTTTTTTTAGACTTTGTGCCTTTGTCGCATATTTATTCTCAACTCTCGACATTTATGTTAATTTTTTTTTTTTTATTTATTAATATAATTGTTTCAATACACCTGGTATTTTTACAATGTTACTATTTTACAGATTACAGATCATAATTATAATTTTATAATGTATAATAGTTTTGGTTAGCTATGAGTCTGGATCAGTATCTGAGGTTGAGGTGTCTTCATTGGGATCTACTCGTAGTAGGATGTCCTGAGGTAGCCGAGGTTTGAGTCTCAGATTTGTGGATCTCTTGCCGATGTTGTAGTGACAAGCTCCATCTACTTTGTGGAGTTTTTCGTGGAAACTTTTAAATTGTTGAGTTATCCAGGTAGCTAGGTGTGGTAGGCCTGTATCGTTGTGTAGTTGTTTATTTCTCATAAACCAAGGGGCCTTTAGGGATTTATGTTAATCTTTAATACCTTATAGTTTATACAGTATCTAAAATAAGAACTTATAAATGTTTACAGTTTAAATATTTCTGTGGGGTTTTCTTATCAAATTTACAATAAAATGTAATGTAATAAAATATTTATAAATGTCGTGTCATCGTTACTCAACTATTAACAGATATTAAAGAAAAAAATTAAATCTTAGATGCGAAAATGAATAAAAGTTTACTATTTATATGTCGGGTACTCACTACTCAGGTACCTGTACAACGTGTTATATAGTAAAAATACACTATTATTTTTAATGCGATATAATATATTATTATAAGTAGCTTGAAATAGCTAAAATATTAGAATGTTATAGAGTTTTGTTTGTAAGCCTTTACAATTCTTTAGATACGTTGAAGCCATTAATTTGTTATAATATCAATAAAATGTCATATATTTTTTGCTTTTTATCACTTACCACTGTGGTACAAGATATTTTAAAAATATGCATTTTCGGTTTATAAGGTCATGGCTCAACCATATTTCTTGCTATTGTAATTTAGGATAATTTAAGGACTCAAATAAAAAATCTGAACATTAATTAATTGAATTTATGAAAATAGTGAAATACCTCAATTTTAAAAGTATATAGAATTATTCAATTATAGTTTTTTATATGTTATTTTTGAATAAAAATCAAGAAACGGACGTTTGATGTAATCATATTCTTAATATTCCACCTTTTTGATATGTTCTGTACTATATAATAAAGTTGTAATCAAAGTCACATAAAAATAATGCTTACACATGAAAGATGAAAGTGAAATGTATATAATTTACATTGATTAAGTTTCCTTATGATTTTAGATTTGAATTTTGGGTATGGTTTTTTTAACTTAAAATATAAATGATGGTTTATTATTTATTTTAATAATTGACGTTTCCAATTTTCAAGTTATTTAATTTATTAGCGTGTCGGCAGCCGTATTTAAGATAATCTCGCCTAGTGATAAATGGTTAAAAAAAAAGTTAAAAGGTCATAATTTATTATTTACTTCAGTCCCCGAAGGTATCCTGATAATAGAAACTGGAAACTGGAATGTGATAGGTAGATACTATACTATATAGTATATAGTATACTTACTAGTTACTAACTACATACTATCAAATATGTATTACTATTTACTCTTATAAGTTATAAAATAAATCATAAATAAAATATAAATGTATGAACTACTATAGAGTATAAAGCACAATTTATGCTCCATCGTTTTTAAAACAGTGAAGTACCTACTTATGTTTCAAAAATAATTGAGAAGTCGTGGGGTAACTTAAATAGATTTGTTCCCGTTTTATAATTATATTACTTAATACCTATTATCAAATTTAATTTAATTATTAAATTATATTAAGATCTTGGGCTTATTATTTTAATAGAAAATAATAAGTTATATACCTATTATAAATTAATAAATATCTTAATATTTTTTATACTATATTTCATCATCCATTGTTAAAACAAAGTCATAAAAAATTATACTGTACGGTAAATTATAAAATATGTTCATTGTTTACAAAGTTGCTATTTAATATTTGTATATTTTCAACGTGCAGTTATTTATTTTTAATTCAGTACAGTTAATATTCAATTTTTCAAATTATCATATGCAATAGGTAACTGTTTATATTATTATATTGTCTACCAATTATTATAAAATTATATTATTCTTTTTATTAAGTTGACATTCATTAATAAATTATTAATTAATGATTATTTTTCTACTTTAAATAGGTGAAAATTGTATTTTATGTTTTTAACTTTTATGTCTCAGTGTCTTGATATTTTTAAAAAAATAATAATATTGCGCTCTAATGATGAAATTGGATACCAAACACATACATTGGGACATTCGTTGTGGTCTGTAGATATTAAGTACATACATACGTGTGCATAAATTATAATCTACCCAGCTATAAACTATAGAGCAGGGGTTACCAATTAATATTTTTGGAGGGCTGAATCAGGGATTTTGAAAATTTTTGGGGGCTGTCAAAATAGCCAAACAAATATTTTTAACATATTATATAATGAAGCAAAAGTATAACACAAATAAAAAATAATAAATTGAAAAAATAAAATAAAATACAAATTAAAAGCAATATTATAATATAAATTGAAAGTCAGGGTAAAATTGGTGGGAAAAATGGCAAATAAGTTTGCTATCGAAGTTTATTCGTATTTTATTATCGGTTTTTACTTTTATTTCCTCGTCTGCGGGCCGGATGTGGCCCGCCGGCCGCCATTTGGTGACCACTGCTATGGAGTAATAGACATGGACAGTGGCGTATTTTCAAATTTTTGTGGGGGGGGTTAAAATTATACTTAAACCTGGAAACGATGGGTAATTCAGATATACTATATAATATTACATAGGTAATATTTAATAAATATCGTTATCGTCAGAATGTGACGACGTGACAAAAAAAACCCAAGTAATAAATTTTTATACAAGCTTTACAAACACACAATATAAGTTATTTATCCCCCCCACCACCACCCCCGTAGTAAATACGGTACTGGCCATGGATATGGGGCTCGATAATTCAGTAATTTGATATTTGTATTGTTCATTTTATTATGTCTATAAATAAGAATATTATTATTATACTGCTATACGTATGAATAAGTTACCTTATGTGTATGTTAATATGTTATTACATCGATCAATTTTATTAAATTATCCATATACTGGATATTGGTGTCTGGCAGGGGCGTATATATGGGGGGGGGCCGATGGGCCCCCTCCCCCCCGAAATAAAAAACAAAATTATTAAAACATTTTATTTTGGACATGAATAATAACTTATGGCTGAGGAGTAATTTAAGAATTGAGGAAAAAAATAGAGACTCTTCATTAAAAGCACATGCTCTAAGCAATTCCTTAAATCAACATCAATTTATTGTTAATCTTTTTGTTTTGAGTAGCATGCTTTCCATGACACACAATTTTATTTGTCTGAAATGCTACGTAAGCGATATACTATGTAAGCGATGAAGAAGTTCTTAATAAGTTTGCTAGCTTGCCGA
The DNA here is from genome assembly GCA_949715065.1 of Periphyllus acericola. Lineage (NCBI taxonomy): Eukaryota > Metazoa > Arthropoda > Insecta > Hemiptera > Aphididae > Periphyllus > Periphyllus acericola. Next base: position 23,373,065 of record OX454270.1, on the reverse strand, counting down.
GAAACCTTGATTTTGTATTATAATTTTTTTTTTTATTTATTAATTATTAATTTGTTGGTATACCTCGTATTTAAAATGTATAATATTCGTTTATTCTTGTAAGAAAATATGTAATTAATTTTGAGTGGCTGTAGTAAAAAAATTGTTTACTGCAATGAAGAGTTTTTATACATTTTTTACATTACATTTCATAAAAAATAAAAAAATGAGTTTATTTTTTCTCTGGTGAAGTAATGATGATAGTCCAAATAGTCCAAAGGTCTTTTAGCGTTTAAGCAATATTTGTCATTGTGCCTCCTCCGTAATTTCTCCCTAAACTCATAATACATAATCGGCCCCCTCCGAAATTAAATCCTATATACGCCACTGGTGTCTGGTACCATTGATTATAGAATTCTTTGATCAATGCTGGTACTAGTTAGCTTATGATACTACGAGTATGAACTATATATGAAACTATAGTACTTCCAGATGGTATATAAGTATAGCAGAAGTACCTATTCACTAATTATTGACTTATTAATTATTAAAAGGTAATCGTTTGTACTTACGATCTTAATTCAAATTATTGCTAGTGACAATTAACAAATTAAAATTAACAACCCAAGTGATTAGCTTAAGATATCCAACTCAAATTATACGATTAAATATATTTAGGCATTAATTATAAATATTTTATAACGAATCAATGATTTGTGTAATCTTTATTTTATTTTATTTCATTTTTTTATTTTTTATTTGAATTATACAATCTATACAAAGTAGGTACAATAAGCATAAGTGATACAGAGTAAATACGAGTATTGACATTGAAGGCTTGAGTTGGAGAAGCCGCCCACTGACAACACTCCCTATGGCGTTACAATGTTATATTATATGTGTGTAGTGGTTAAGTGGAAAGAAGGTCGCGGCACCATTTTATTTTCAGCCTTTTGGGGGGTTTCAAGGGATAGGTAAGGATAAACTTTCGCGAGGTTATTTGGATGGATTTTCTGAGAGTTGTGATATCGAGTATAGTAATTTGTGGCAGTTTATGCGATTGTTTTCATTTGTAGGTTGGAATGTAGAGTTTGATTTGTAAAATAAAATGGTACATTAGTGATTAGGCGGAAGATTTTGTTTTGGGTAATTTGTAATTTGTTTAGGTTTGATTTTTCGTCATGTAATCTGAAAATACCTTTAAAAACAATGAAAACATTTTAATTTTTATTCATGTTTCCCTCAAGTATTTATGTGCAGCATATCATCCCATAAGGCATAAAGCATAATGTATTATACATACATGATAATATAATATACATCAATACATCAAAAACATTATATAATATTATAATATGTTCGCTTAAAGATATTTTTAAGGATGTTATAACAGCATAACTTAAATTTAATATTCTAATTCTAATTAGAGTATTAATTTTTAACTATTATATTTATAGAATTAAGTATTAAATGTTCAACCTCACCCAAAAATACATTTCAAAATATACTTAGTCATTTTAATTATATAAAATAATAATATTTGGGATACCTTAAATGTTTTTAGGTATGAAATTAAAAACAGTAGGTAGGGTTCTGTGAATTCTGATTGAATAAAAAATTAAAATAAAGCTATTTTTCGTTTCTTTGGTAGTTTTTTTTCGAGAATAAGGAAATTCTATTGACGGAAACTATTTATATTTTATAACAATCATTATTGATGTATTTACTAAAAACATCATAAATATTAAATAACTTCAAATAGTTCTATCAAATGTATGTAATGTTACCTGTAAATACAATTGGGTTAGGTTTAGATGTATCTATCTATTTAGTATTTTTGTAATAATATGATCGTGAAACAACGGTAAATCATGACTAAGTGTTACTTAAATATATAATGATAATAAAATAAAAGGTAATTAAAAATATCAGATATAACTCTATAAGTAATTGATTTAATTAATAGCCCAATTAATCTTATTTAGTGTTTGGTATATTATATTAAGCGAAAATATTCTCTCTCTCTTTGTTAATGTTGTTTAGCGCTCATACATGATGCAGACATTATTATCTAATGTGTGTACCGAATTTACATTATGTATACATTCTACTGTGGTCTACCCATGTACTCATGATGGTTGATAAGATGCAATTGCAAATACAAGTAAAACGATGAGCAGTATTTTTCAGCATTCGATTGAATAATAATGAAGTAGGTGTGAATGTGTAATTACTAATTATTACCTATGTATATCGATCAGCATTGATTTGCTACGTAATAAACCGTTTGTACTGAATGTTGTAGAATACAGATTTGCAGCTATAGTTTAGGTTATTCGTGGCCTAAAGGGTGAAACTACGGATTATAGAATTGTCTACTGTAAAAACAAAGGGTAAAATAAAAATTTCTAGTTGTATTATTTGTCAAATTATTTTTCGTAATCGTGTTCGGATTTTTATGAAATCGAATTATTATGGTATTTAGATTCGAAGTGTACAATTTAAAAACTATCAATTATGTACCTATACGTTAAACAATATTTGTTTGGGTTGGTATGCACGGCAAAGCCAATTGTAGCCTAAAGGCTGAAGGTATACCTAAATACAAATAAAGTGTCATCATTATTCTGATCCAATTTGGGTATGTGCATCTTTTAGTACAATATAAAATATAATTTAATATTTATATTATTACATTCGTAATTACGTAGACATTGTAGACCAATATTAGTGTTATTGAAAATGTAATTCCTGATGAACATATGGCTACGCAATTCAATGTACTTATCTCAACAGCAGATTGCATATTTCTGCCAATTGTCTTACCTCGTGCAGCTTTACGCACAGCTGTTTTATGCCGTTATCTATGATTCAGTCGAGTACATTATTATAAATTTTTTGGTATTCAAAAAATATATCTTTAATCTTGGTAATGTGGTTCTCGGTCAGGTACACGATATCAGAAATCAGTTAATCACTAAAATCTATGTTGTCAAAAATAGGAAAATTAAAAAATAAGTAATAGCTCAAATAGATACTTAATACTTAATAGTACTTCATTGTGTTAAGTTAATGACTGTACATAAATAATATAAATCAAAATCATGTATTTCCTATCAACTGTTGTACCTATTACTGAATTTTGTAGTCTACAACTGTTCAATGTTCAATTTTTATATTTATCAGTCCATGATTTATTTTTTTACTAACCAAACTTTAGATAATTTTTTTCGATTTCGATACATACAGTGGCAGTTAAAATTGCATTGTGGTACAAAATATTACATTTTATTGTATTATAATATACAGTCATGCGTAATCTCAGTGTTGTAAATAATTTACTGTTTAATCGTTTATTTTGCACCAACAAATCAAATGTGCTTGTGTTCAATAGAAAAAGTAAGACCAATGAACCGTTAAAAAGTAACAGACCATTGACTTGGTATGTATGTGGTCCTACAGTGTACGATTCCATGCACATAGGACATGCAAGGTTGGTTTTTATTTTAGTACACTTTATTGTTGTAATTAAATAACTTAATCTATACTTTTGTGTGTGTAAAAATCTTTTTTAGTTGTTATGTTAAATTTGACATTATTAGAAGAATTTTGGAAAATTATTTTCAATTACCTGTATTTCAAGTAATGAATATTACAGACATGGACGATAAAATTATTTCAAAAGCACGTGCAGCAAATATGGACCCTATTAAATTAGCCAGGTTAGAATTATTATTTCACTTATTGTTAACTTAAATTAATTTTATATTTTTATTAAGCTGTGGTTATAACTGATGGATAAATTATACCAATTGTTTTTAGGAACTACGAAGTAGAATTTGTTAAAGATATGAGATCATTAAACATCAAGCCACCCGATGTTATGGCAAGAGTCACTGATTTCATTCCTCAGATTTTAAATTTTATTCAAGGTCTTTATGATAAAGATTTAGTCTATTCTTCTTCTGATGGTAAATTTTGAAAATATTTACTTTGATAGTTTGGTTGAAAATGTAGCCAAAACCTTTTAAATTTAAAAGTTTCCGATATATAAAAGGTTCATTGTTCTTTGATACAACCAAATACAGAAAATATGGAAAGTTAGTTAATGTACCAGAAGTCTTATCCCATCCATTTAAAAGAAGTAATCTAGATTTTGCTCTATGGAAAGCTGAAAAACCAGGAGAACCTTCATGGGAATCATCGTGGGGACCTGGGAGACCAGGATGGCACATTGAATGTTCTGCTATTGCAAGGTATACATATTTTATACATGTATACATCAAAAATAACTTAACCTGATTTTGACTATTTTTACAGTCATTACTTTGGATCTAGTGTTGACATACATTCAGGGGGAAATGATTTGCTGTTTCCACATCATGAAAATGAAGAAGCACAATGCTGTGCATATCATGATGTTGATGATTGGGTAAAACATTGGATTTATACAGGTTTGTATTTATTATTATTATTTGTTTTAATTTTGTTTTATAATAATTACATTTTATTTTTTAGGACATTTACACATAGGAGATAATATTAAAATGTCAAAATCATTAAAAAATACTATAAGTGTTAACGAACTACTCAAATCATATACGGCAAATCAGTTTCGTACTTTATGTTTATTATCAAACTACAAAAGTGGTTGGTTATTTTAATTTATAAAACTAGTATGTATCATTTATTTTCAACTGTACATTTTTTAGATTTAGAATTTAATGAGAACACCATGGATACAGCTTGTGGGGTGTTGAGGAAATTTGATTCTTTCCTTTGTAATTGTTTTAATCACTTAAATACTTTTAGCACAAAGCATGTTCCTGATCCTACTTTACTAAGAGTAAGAAAATTGTATACAATTCTATTTACAGATTTTTATTGTTTTTATATGATAATATTATAATAATGATAACTGTTTCAGAAAATTTATGATACTGAAAATAATTTAATAAATTATCTTGCTGATAATTTTAATACATCAAGAGCTTTACATTTACTTATTGAACTTATTAATATGTTTAATAAATTACTTGTTAAGGTAATACTACAAATAACTATCTTCATTGACAATTTTGATTTTAAAAATTTAATTGTTAAACTATTTTTTTATTTAGGATTTAAGTTTCAATTGTTCAAAAATTGAAATAATTCGAGCCTTAAATTTGGTGTCTAGAACATTGGATTCTTTTGGAATTGATTTAACTGAATCAGAGGTAGTTCTAAGTATTAAATAGAACTATATTTTCAATAAAAATTTACTTAGAATGAAATTAATTTTAATTTTTTTTTTTAGGTTAAATCTGATGTAAAAAATAATTTAGTTATTGACATCTCAGTAAGTTTTAGATCAAAACTCAGGGAGTTAGCATTACAATCGGACTCTGGGATTAAAAAACAAGACATACTTAAGCTTTGTGATGTTTTGAGAGATGATCTTTCTATGGCTAACATTATTATACAAGTAAATTATATTATTAATTTTTTTTTTTACTCTAAATGGAGACCCTCTGCAACTTGAATCATTGGGTATGCATTTTAGTTTACATTTAAGATAACATATATCAATATAAATCTATAAAGAAAAAAATCAATTAATTAGGGATTAAAATAGTTTTCTATATTGTTTTAGGATTCAAATAAATCATCGTCATGGAGGCATAACAATGCAACAAAACTTAAAGTCAAAGAATAATATCACCAAGATTGAGCTATTTATTATTATTTAATGTATTTTATTGATTAATCATCAAATTGTGTAGATGTTTCACTCTGTATTTTATAATACTTGTTAATAGATTATATTGGCAAAGAATTTGAAGCGCAAATAATGCCTAATGGCTAATACTAAGATTTTGTTAAAAAAAGTACTCCAAAGTACTTTCCACCCAAGACTGAATACACCATTTATAATATATTTGGAAAAATTAATTTTCAAATGCCTCTTTCTAATAATTAAATTTACCCTTCTTTACAACCAATTCAAACTCTGAGATAATTACATTACAATCTTTCATCAATCAGTTGACAAAATGACTTGGTAGAATAAAAGTTATTAAATGCACTTGCCTTAGGTTGAATTTGGTATTATGGCTTCCTATGAAAATCCATCCTTTTCCCTACTATATTATACTAATTATTTATTAATATTTAGAATTAATTCTATACCAACCACTGCATAATCGTACTTGGACCCAAAATCTGTGACCCTTATGCCTAGGTCTACTCTAAAAACTGAATAAATTGGAGAAGTACAAAATTTCAAACCAAAATTGACTCAGCAAAGCAATTTAACATGTATAATGTACAAATGCTTCCATGAAATTACCAAAGCATTGTTCTGTATAATTACTAAGTATTGCTATAATTTTCTTCAACTGATTTCATCACCGTATTCTTATATTTTATTTCTGATGTATTCATCAGCACTGCTTCTGATGGTATTTTTTTAAATGTAATATATGTGGTAAAATTATTTACTGACTTGTGGTCATAAATTAAAATTATTTTTTTTATTTAAACATTATATATCGTTTAAATTTTATAAATGGTAATAATATAGAAGGAAATGAAAGCAAATAAATTGTTTAAAATTAAATTATTCATTTTTGATAAAATTAAGGTTATATATTTTAGTTAAAAGACTGATCAATTTAAAAAAACAATATACACATATTTTAAGATATTAACATAATAAGTTTAATATTTTAAATATATTCATATCATTGTACTAAATCATCGCAATTTCCTAGTTATAATACAGATTAGTCTAAATAAAAAAATAGAGATTATAACATCATATATCAGAATAATGTATGAGAAAAGTAGGTAAATTTAATAATATCAAAAGAAAGCCAACAAAAGATAACATAATGCACATAAAAATAAAAACAAATGTATAATCTAATTAATTTTTTATACAATTACTTAAACTAGGTACTAAATAAACAAAATTGACTAGATTTGAGTTAAGTAGTTAAAATGATTATACAAATAATTGAGGAACTGTTTATAATCTCTAAGTTGAGTCTTGAAATAATACATTTTTGCTGAAATCTAAATAGAAATAAAATAGAAAAATGCTTAAATAGTTAATAAAATAATATAAAAAGTTGAGCACAGCAAAGATACTCAAAATACTTTATATTATTAATACTTGAACATTAAGATTTTAAATAAAAACATAAATTTACAGTTTAATTTTATATAGTTAATAATTTTTGTCTAAAATATTGATAAAACAGCAGGTAAAAAAATTGCCTTACATATCTAAACAAGTTTTTTAAATAAATTTATATTTACTGTGTTTTTTCCTTCAACAGTTTATAGATCTTAGCAGTCATACGGTAATTAAACAGAGTCTTACACAGTGTAACATAATTTAACAGCATTACAAATGAAAGATAAAATATATGATGCCATTGAAAACTTATAACTAGTGCAATAATTAATACAATCATAAATGATACTTGAATAGATGCTAATGTAAAAAATACTGTGTCTGAAGGATTACTGAAAATTCTCTAGAAAAACATAATATTTTTTATTATTAACTTAATAAAAAAACTATTACAGAGCAGTGGTGGCTCATGGACTGTAATGGTGGTTCAACATAGGTGTGCAGTAGAATGTCAGTACCACAAACTAATATAGTCATTACATAAAAATCAATTGTTTATTCATTAAAAACTTCACAAACAATAACTTACGAAAATGATTCATTAGTCATCTCCTATTACAGATCAAATTAAATGCATACATTAGAAACAGATATTGCAACATTTGGTAACCACAGTACATTATTTATATTATATAAGACTTTTCCTCATAAATGTTTGCAAACTAAACACATCTTTAAATTATAAATAAATAATTATTATTAAATTTATTATAATAAATTAAAAATATAAATCTCTTTTAATTTGTTGAGTTTCTGTTTCGTAATTATTTAAGAAGTGCAAGTTGCAACCATTATTTAAGTAGACAAGCCACCACAGCTTATTGACCATATACCTGAATAAATGTGTATAATTATCAAAGATTTAAACTTACATAAAACATTTTATCAGAATTTTTTCCAGGTTCAGCAACATTTGATACTCCTTCAGCTTTATACAAACACTGATTATGTCGAACTAGAGAACCCTGTTGCCAAACCACTTCTTCTGACCATCTATAATTAATTAATTACCATATTTAATACATCTTTAGAAAAATCACTGAAATCAATAAATTAGATGTAAGATACATACAAATGTATGGGCAAATGAGGGCGATCTAATTTTACCCTTTTCCATCGACCCAAATGCATAGCAGCTTTGTGTAAATGATCAAAATATCTAAATATTATATATATATATTATTAGTAATATAAATTAATATTTTTTCTTCAATTGAAAAAACTAAAATATAAATGTTACATACTTAACAGGATAGTAATGAATACATAGCATCATGCCCATAGTCATCATTACAAATGGAAAATGCATTAGTACCCAATGTTCTTCATAAACCACATATGTCTATAAAAATTAAATATATATATGCACAAAGGTAAACTACAATTTTAACAGAAAAAACATTAAAATAATAAACTCCAACAATCATAAGAAAAAAGATCAAGAATCTTTCTTTAAAATGTCCACTGAAGCTCTGTTTTTTATTTAATATTAATTATATTAGTATAAGACAACATTAAATTATATTATATATATAATACAACACAGGAAATACATCCCTCAGTAGAGTGTAGTCTGTATATTTACAGTATTTGTATTTGGTTCCCGTAAAATCAATTATAAACATGTTATAATAAAAGTACCCTATTATAAATAGTAAATAGGTATTAAAAATAATTAATATAATAATAATTTGTTTATCTATTAGTCAAACAAGCAGTTAGTGGAAAAAGCATTCAGGGATTTGGAATTCAAAACAATTCTAATTTTTAAGAATAACATTTTAAAGGTGACAATTATAAAGATTTGGTTTAAAGTTTAGACTAAGACTAAGTCTTATTATTATCAATTAAGAGGATGCCACACCTGCATGCATTGTCTTTGTCTTACAATACCGATGGAATTATTAACAATTTTAGTTTAAAGATAAATTAGTTTAACTAAATTAACATAAAAGAAAAATTTGTGATAAAAGTTATATGTTCAATATTATAATAATTTGTATAATTTTTAAGAATGTAGAACGAGTGTTTTTTAATATACTTTTTTGGGTATACAAACAATTGTCACTTTAGATCCTAATCCTGGTGACTTTTTTAGTCCCCGTCCATGGCTGTTCATAAGTAATAGATAAGTGACATTTCCATAGTTGCTAGTTGCTATTGAAGTGAAAATATGTTTCAACATTTAAAATGCCACCTTCAACATTTTACTCTACTAATAGAGTGAGCATTCTATTTGAAAGACATATTGTATCTAAGATACTGTTTAATTATGTGTATTTTGTAAATATTTTCAATTAATATAATTAATATTACATACTTGTACAAATACTAGAGGCAAAAAACATGCGTAATATGCAGAGAAAAAAGAGGAAAATAGTATTTGTGATAGTCTATTGTTAAAATCATCTCTCATATTTTCCACTTCCGTACGAATTATTTTTGGGTTTGAAGAACATATATGCATATTTGTATATTGAACTGAAAATTATGATAAACATACAATGTTATTTTTAAATAATAAAAGTTATAATGCAAGTAATAAGAAAAATGTTAAATATTTCAGTGACTGTTAATAATAAATCATTAAGGTTAAAACAGTTAATTTAGTCAAATAAAGCCTCGAGATACTTTTATTTTAATATAACAACTAAATACATACTTAAAGGTTTCCCATTCATGATTATTTCCTTTTCACTAATACACATCATATCAAAAAATGGACATGCTTTGAAACCATAGTAGCATAAATAACCAATTATTCTAAAAGAACCCAATAATCAATTTTAGAACTTAATCATAAGAATGAAAAATTAAAATTAAACATTTACTTACGGCATAAATAAGTAAATAATTATTAAATAATCATACTTTAAATAGATATCAAATGATAATAAAGCTAATAAAAGACACAGTGTAACTGTAACAAATAATCTGAAAATAAAAGTATATTAATAAATTCATACTTATTAAATTCCATTAATTTGAATAAATTTAAGTAGCTATTACAGCAGTTTTTTCGTTAAATAAATAAAATCAGCATACCTAATAAACAGTCTGATAAATTTCCAATAATTTTGAGGACATAAAATGTGAAAAACCCATGTAATCAAGCAATAAACAAATCTTCGAAAATGCATAGCTAATATAAATATAACCACTTGATAATCAATTAAATGAATTTTCTGAAAATCAAACATAATATTTCTATTGATTATTAACCATTAGAAATTAATAAATTTTCACAGGATAATATGTATCTAAAAACAAGTAATTCATTTTTTCAGATGATAAAAATATAGCTGTATTGTTTGTTTGATACAGCTAGTCTAAAGACAAGTATTATTTTTTAAGGAATTATGTTTAAAAATAAGGAAATAAATAAATAAATATACAATATGATGTATGAATAAATTTTACCCATAAAGTATAATTTGAATTTGGCAACCACCATATTGATCTATATATGTTTAAATATTGCAAATATGTAGAAAATGAAGCAAAAACCACCATAAGTCCTTCAAATGTTATATTGCCATCATTATACATACGTGGAGATGTTACTCTTGGTAATGGATCATCTGATTTCATCTAATAGATAAAACACTTACTATGTAGATTATATAAATACATAATAATATATATTAATTATATTAATTTATGTATTTAATTATTAATTCATTTATAGGAATAGGTATTCTAAGTATTAGATTGATACAGTGAATTTTATCAAACATAGACCTTTGATTAAATTATAGCAACTTATAAGAGGAAATTAAATATATTCCTATCAAAAACTATAATGTAGAAATTTACTGAATAAACCAAAAACTTATATAAAGCAAGATATATTTTTGGTTCTATGTGATTCTATCATTATCTTCAATTTTACAGTACCTTATATTTTCTTATACCTACTTAAAGTAATATACATATAAGTATAGGTTAATCAATAATTTATGGAACACCAAATTTATTGCAGATGAGAAAAATAATACAACTAATTTATATATTCTGGTATAAAATTGTTATACTACATTTTTTAAGACATTAAAAATGTATTGCAATTTTGAATCATTTAGATAATTTCCTTCATACCTAGTTGAACATTAAATGTTGTTTTGATAAATTTTATCATCAAATAAATAGTATCCAGCAGTCACAGATCACAATAATGTAATTTTACAATATAGTTGTGGGTTTTTGTATAGTTGTATTTTATACTAAATAAAATATATATGTATTATATTATTATAACTATGATTCAATTAAATGTATAACCAATAATACAATTATGTATATTGTTTTTTTTTAATAATTTTCTTATCACGTTTGTATAATACATTAATGTCACAAACAATGTGTTTATAGGAATTTATCACAAAATCTAAGTATTCACAATCCAGACAAAACTTTGTTTCTAGTAAGACTACAGACATTGTTTACAGTATAGTTAAGGAGTAAAGATCTTTTCTCAAATCTATTTTCAATAATAAAATTAATTAATTAATAATTTTTTGCACATCTTTTTGCCTACAAAACAGGTCATAAAATATATAAATATTGAATAGATATAATAAAAATGTTGTAATAAGTAATAACTATTAACCACAATGGATAAATTATTCATTCCTAAATCAAAAACTTACTTTTTTTAAACAATCTGCTAGAAAATTAAAGAACTCCATTGCATCACTTTTTAAAGCAAAATAAATCTTATTTGCTCAATTAAAAAGGTAGTATACATAATGTTGAAAAATAATCAATAACTCATTCATTGATTGTTCATTGCGACTTATTGCATATTTTATTTTGAGTAATCACTAAAGAGCTGAATTATGTCAAAATAAGGATATTATGTCTGACAGAAATTTACATTTAAAACATTTTTGAATGTAAATACATGGATGTCTTGTTCTTTCATTGAAGTCTGTGGTCTGTCACAATTCTTAATCTTTTACTCTATTACACCAAAAGTCTTATAGAGCATTCAAAAAGTCAATACCAGTTATCACAGACGCATGAACAAAGATATAAACCATAGAGTACTCTATGATATCAACCGTGTACACACTTGATAAAGATATCGATAACAGTATAAACACGGTATGCGATGAATAATTTCTCCGGTGATAAGAGAGCACATTTTAAAAATTTAATGATCATGTTAGCAGTATTAGCTATTGCCTATTTTCAACTTTTGAAATTTAAAAAATACCATATTAAAACTGTTAGATTACAAATTACAATATAATTTGAAAATAAATGTATTACGACCGTACAACTGCAGCCAGGTATTACAGTAAGATTTAAAATAATGAATATTTTTACTACTTCATGTGCCAATATGTACCGACACTACAGTACATTGTTGAAATATCATCACAGGTATTACAAGATATATTAATTAAAAGTATTATTTTATTTATTCACATTATATATATCTAGTTGCAGATGATTATATAATTTTTGTATTCTCATTATTGCCCAATAATCTTGTTATGAAATCAAATTCATATTTGAATTATAGATATGGCAGTCCAAAATTTACATCGTTAGTTATGCAGAAAAGATTTAAAAAAGATGATAATTTATCTACTCTTTTTATTCCTGTACCTGTTAAACCAAGTCCAGATGATATTAATGTTGGTGCTGAACTAACTGGAAGACTGAATAAAGGAGATCTTTTAAAAATACTAAATCGGTTTTACCAAAAGCCCGAAATCAAACAGTTGGCCTCAGAAAATGGATTAGATAGTAATATATTCTAATCATATAAATCTAACTTTATTCTTACTGTTATTATGGTTTAGATTATTTGCAGCATCAAGCCTATATAAGTTTTAGAAGATTTTGCCTTGAAGCCAATACATTGCCTGTTGATCTACATGTTGTTATTAGTGATATTCTTCAAGGAGCTGGTCATGTAGATGATATACTTCCATATTTTTTAAGACATGCAAAACAAATGTTTCCACACCTTGAGTGTATGGACGATTTAAAGAAAATTAGTGATCTTCGTTCACCTGCTAATTGGTAAGTTTGAATTTTCCTTAGATATATTCATATTTGCCGGAAAATATAACTCTCTTAAGTATTTTGAATAAGATTTGTCTTAAATATTAACTTTCAAAAATGCTATTTATAGGTATCCAGAGGCAAGAGCTATTAATCGTAAAATAGTATTTCATGCAGGTCCAACAAACAGTGGAAAAACCTATCATGCTTTAGAAAAATATCTGTCATCCAATTCGGGAGTTTACTGCGGTCCATTAAAACTTTTGGCTACAGAAGTGTATCGTAAATCAAATGAAAGAGTAGGAAAACTTAATTTAAAAGTTAACACTCATATAAAATAAAATTTATTGCACATAAATCTTAAATACATACTATTTTTTTATCATAATTTTAATATTTATAGGGTACTCCATGTGATTTGGTTACTGGTGAAGAAAGAAAATTTGCTGATGAAAAAAATGAACCTTCTAAACATGTTTCTTGTACTGTTGAAATGGCAAATGTAAACACACCATGTATGTTAATAAATTATTGTTTAATTGTATTAAAAATAAATTTTAGTAGCTTATTTTTCTTTAAGATGACATTGCAGTAATTGATGAAATACAAATGATGAAAGATCCTAGTCGTGGTTGGGCTTGGACAAGAGCTTTGTTGGGTTTAGTGGCCAATGAAATTCATATTTGTGGTGAAGAAGGTGCAGTTGATTTAGTTCAGGGTCTAATGACAACCACTGGTGAAGATGTTCAGGTGTGTTATTATACACAATATTTAACCAAATTAATTTTATAATTCAAAATTACTTGGTTAATATATTTATGTTTTTGTTTTTGTATTTTTTTCATAAGGTTTGCAGGTATAAACGTCTAACTGAATTAGCTATTGAAGATTCAGCAGTCAGTAATTTAGATAATATTATGCCAGGTGACTGTATTGTTTGCTTCAGTAAAAATGATGTATACACGGTAATTAAATATATTTAAATAGGATATTTTGCAATATTTATCAATAATAACCCCACAAAATGTATTTTTTTTTATAGGTTAGCCGAGGAATAGAATCTAGAGGTATTGAAGTAGCTGTAATATATGGTGGTTTGCCACCTAATACTAAACTGGCTCAAGCACAAAAATTCAATGACCCTAAAAATTCCTGTAACGTTCTTGTTGCTACTGATGCTATTGGAATGGGGTTAAACTTGTAAGTTCTAAAATTATAACTTATACAAATATAAGTTCCTCATCATATAAATTGTATATTTTAGAAGTATTAGAAGAGTTATATTTTATTCGTTAATAAAACCAACATTAAATGAAAAGGGAGAAAAAGAAATGGATACTATATCAGTGTCACAAGCACTTCAAATTGCAGGACGAGCTGGACGTTATGGAACACAATATGAAAAAGTGATAAAAATTAATAAATATCATTCAATATTAATTTATTTTAATACATTTTGAAAACATATTGTATCTTGTAGGGTTATGTCACAACATTTAAACCTCAAGATTTATCTACCTTAAGAAATATATTATCAGAAAAACCAGAACCTATAGTCAAAGCAGGAATTCATCCAACTGCTGATCAAATAGAACTATATTCATATCATTTGCCAAATTCAACATTATCTAATCTTGTGGTTTGAAAAAAAAATCTTTTTATTTACTTCTTTAATTGATTTAACTGTTTTATTTTTGGATTAGGATATTTTTATTTCATTGTCTACAGTCGATGACTCTTTATACTTCATGTGTAACATAGAAGATTTCAAATTTCTTGCTGATATGATACAACATGTGCCGTTACCGCTAAGAGCAAGATATGTTTTCTGTTGTGCACCTATAAATAGAAAAATGCCATTTGTTTGCACTATGTTTCTTAAGGTATGTGTGAATTTAGAATTGGCAAACAGTACAATGTATAAATGCTTATTATTAATGAGTTTTTTTTGAAATGTAAATATTTTTGTGTCTGGATAACTATAATTTATTTTTAACAGTATGCTAGGCAATATAGTAAAAATGAATCAATCACTTTTGATTGGCTATGCAAGCATATTGGATGGCCTTTCACTATTCCAAAAACCATTATTGACTTGGTACATTTAGAAGCTGTGTTTGATGTTCTTGACTTGTACTTGTGGTTTAGGTTTGTATTCTTTTCTAATTAATTATTTGAAGTTTAGGCAAAAGTTTTATTTGATTTTGTATGGTTTTGCAGTTATAGGTTTACTGATTTGTTTCCTGAAGCAAATTTAGTGAGAGATATGCAAGCAGAATTAGATGATATTATTGAACAAGGCGTGGTTCAAATTACTAGATTATTAAAGAACTCTGAATCCTCTAGTCCAAATAGTGAATCAATTGAAGAAGATTTTAATGTTGCTAGGCATAAACATAACTATTTAAGAGGTACATTTGAAAATTGTGAAACCTAAATGAATGTTAAATGTTTGCTTGTTTGTTCATTAGGATCGGCTCAGAGAAATTTCAATAATAATAATAATATTGGAAAGGGTAGACTTACAGAAAGACTTTTAGCTCAAGGATTATTGACTCCTCAAATGATTGATGAATTGCATAAAGAATGGAACAAAGTAATTATCTATTTTTTTTTTTTTTGTTACACGGTAGGGTATAGTCAAACTGTTAATATTTGGGCCTTCTGTTTTTTAATACATAATTTAAAATATAAACATTTTTAGAATACAAAGAAAGATGAAAGTAATAGTGATAATGATGATGATAATGATGATGATCCACCTACACATCCTAGTAATCCAACTAATAAAAGATCAAAAAGAAGAAGAAAAAAATTCTAGATTATACTACAACATCAATGGTTTCTTATTTTGTACATTGTTTCTTATTATAATTATTTTGATAGCGAGTTTTATTTTATACTTGATATTTTTTTTACCATCCATAGAAATACATAATGATCATAAGATTTTTGTGTTAACTAATTTAACTGTATATATAAAATACACAAAAGGACGGAAGAATATTAATTACTCAAGTTCACAAAATTGAGTATTTAGAAACAAAAAATACACTTATTATTGTATGAAATCCTATATATTTTGTTGTTAGATACGGAAAGTTTAAAGTATATTCATATTTTGTTATTAAAGAATGAAAATTAAGATAATATAATAAACTAAATAAATAATCTTGTTCAAATAACAAACTGTTGTAGGGTTATAATCTGGTAGTTGATTAATAATCGCTGTCTCTCACCAAATTTATCCTTTCCATCCAATTTACTATCCTCTAAAATTGACAGTCCTGATTCAATATCTCGTGTTTTGTTCAATGTCCTTAGCCACTGTACACGATCATCTGTTTCTTTCCATATTACTTTTTCTTTCTCACTTTTAAATCTTGAGCCTAGTTTCCATAAAGCATTTTTATTATTGTTAGTTATTATATTCATATCTAAAGGGTTCGTCCCGTACTGTAAATAAAATTAAAAAAATAAGTCGTTTTTGGAAAAAAAATATACAGCACCGGGCATAATTTTATTGTTATAAATGTATGCACTATTATAGTATTATGACTACCTACTAAATACTTATTACCGAAAAACTTATCATTAATATTTATTGGTTAAATACAGATGTTACACATTGAATATTTTAAGTATGGGATCCAGTTGATTCATTAAAAACAACAAAACAAATTTGTCTTAAACAGAAAAACAGTTGACATGAAAAAAAACAAGGGTGATTGCTGACGGGTTGTACAAGAATGTATTATGTAAGCTTAGTGTATATCTAATTGGTTATTATTTATTACATTCGCAATAAATAAATCATTCATTCTTCGAAATTTCGAAAAAAATTTGAATTTTATAAATACGTACTATATGTACGTATATTATTATGTGTGCTATGTATTATTGTATGTATGTATATAACTTTGGTGTTCATCGTTTTTCATAGCTGACAAAGTGGCACGTACATCATGACCGTGACATTCCCACGTAAACCGTTAATCGTTGTTATCATTATTAAAATATTAAATGCCTATGACTTTCGAGAAAGAGATAACCGTATTGTGCGAGCGCCTACTTAATTTATATTTTTGTGAGTTAATTTTTTCGTTTTTGTTTACTTAGTAATTCGTTTTGTCTGTTTGTTGTGTGGTTATTGAAATTGTCCAGTTGTTTAATTTTAACTATAGAAATTGTGAATCAGGAGATTATGAATTAATATAAATACTTCAGGTAAGATAATAAATTAGTACGTTTAACTATTATTAGCTAGGAACTTACTTTTATATTTTGATAACGTCATAGTAGACGCTACTATATAAATTAAACTTCATTATTTATCTGTTAAGTGTTAATCACTCTTTGGAACCAGACATAGAAGACGTGTTATAGTTGTTTATTAATCATTTATGTGTTCACCCCAGAATTTGGTGTTGATGTATCTATTAATATTTTTGAATTATTACTAAAACATTTGACTTCTGAAATAAATCTTTTTTTAGTGCTTACATCACAATTTGGTATTTTTTGCTATATTAAATGTATCCAATTTTAAATTTTTTTTTATTAATTTAACAGTACTAATGTTATATCAAGTTTTAATATTCTCTAAAATGTATTACATGAACTATGCATAGAGGACTTCAGAGTCCTTAAGAGGACACCTATTACTGGTTTACCACTGATTTTATAAAATCTCACATACTATTGAAATATCATTAAAATATTTTGAACTGAGACTTTGGTACAGTATTATAATGCAAAGAATAATGAACCTTTGAATTATAATATTATGGTATAAAATACCATATAAAAAGCAGATATGATTCAAAAACTAACATTTAAAAAAAACAATTTAATATGACAGTTAATTTGTATTTTATTCTAATTCCTTAAACATTTAACATATCATATTAGTATTTGAAATATTAAATGATAAACTGGTAGGTTAAAAATACCTAGATTATAAACTATACTTTAAATATTCCCTAAAATCTTTTACTTTACAATTACAATATTTTTAAAATAATAATAAAAGTTTGATTGTTTTGGGATTTGTAATAGTACATTTATATCAATCTTATATAAGTTTTTGGATTTTAAATAAATTGTTAGTATAAACTTTTAAGTAATATAAATATTTAATGTTTAGTATTACAAAATAAACCAAGATATGCTAGTTAGCTTATCAACAAATGCTTAAGTAAAATAAAAGAAGACTACATAACAAATCAAATGATCTAGTTACTTAATAGTTACCTATAGTTATTATAAGCTGAGAAATAAAGTCAAAATTTAGAAACAGTACTTACAATTTTATATTTAAAAATAATTGATAGGCTGGTTAATTTAATGTTCTTATATCATTTTAAATCCTTAACATTGTTAAAAAAAATATAAATGAAACTAATATACTAGTTACATAATTAATTTTTATTGTACAAGAAACTATTATACTAAAATAGTAACAAATAAAACCAAATTTATAATATATTTATAATCATATTTAAACTTCATATTTAAACATCATAACTATTGGGGCAAATTAATCTGAGGATTATAATAGTAATTGATATTTGATTAGATTTAAAGGATATATTTGTTAGTGATAACTGATAAACATAAATACCTAAAAAGAAATCTTTAAAATCAATTACATTTTACTTGTATGTATGAAGATCAAACTATATGACAAATACATGTCTATGGAAAAAATTTATTTATTAATGTTATCATATTATCGTCTATCGATAGTTGTATTATTTCAGAAAACCAACATTTAGGTACCTATCAAAAATATTACAAATACATCTCAAAAATGTATATAAACATAAAATAAAATAAAACATAGTTAATTTTTATTCAATAAGAATATATGTCTTATTATAGGATTGTTGAAGTAAGTAACTCAAAATAATGTGAACATGACGTTATAAATGAAGATTTTATTGTTTATGTATTAATACTTCTATAAAATATAATTATTGTTACCTTTAACACTGCCAAAAATTTCTTTTATGTATTAAAAATATACATTATATACATAGAGTGATTTATTTACCATTCTTACCCCTTTTTTTTGTCTGTAAAAATTATTAAATTTAGATTTTTTTTGATATTCAAGTAACCAAAAAACCTGTTTTCTTAATTTTTTTTTTCATTCCAAATTAATTGTGTCCTATGGCTATAGGTAAAAACTTAAGTTTATTCAAATGGGAACACCTTATATTTTATGCAAAATATTATTTAGTTAATTTTTTGGCATTTTTTATGTAATATAGTCGTATTGGAACCAATACTTTCGGAATTATTTTAATTTAATATTGTGTATTAAAAGTGAAATATTCGCATAATCTCAAATCATTGGCAATTAGCAATTACATGTAATTAAAAATTATATCATAATATTAGGTATAAATAAGATTAGAATTATTGGAATTATTCAAAAAATACTCGTTCAAATTTTGATTTCATACTTCAAAATTCACAGAAAAATTACCTTCATTCATTTACCGAAGTAAGAAAAGGGTGTTTCCATTTGAAAAAAAATGTTGTATCGCATTAAAAGTATAGGACATTAAGGTGGCATAAAAATAACAAATTATTGAAAAAATAGCTTTAAGGTAAGTTAAACATTAAAAAAATAAATCAAAATTTAAGAAATTTTACTGACAAAAATGGGGGTGACTAGGGTTAAAATATCTCCTTGTTTAACTTGATCCATATTAATTAAATAATTTAGTATAAAATCCCCCAAGTAAGGGGATGAGTGGGAGTGGGACTGCCAAATTATTACATGATCGGTATCTGTAAAGTTATCACCTTATATCTTCACCAGTCATATCACGCGTATGACGCAATTGCAATGGCAGTAAAAAGAGTATATGTCCGCCACCGCATTTTAAATTGTGGCCTTAACCCCAGAGATCACACTACGCAGTCCTTAAAATGTCTATATTGCATAAATCCCACACCATATTTAAATAACCACATCAAATTCAAACTATGATGACTCGATTTCCCTTTGAGCTTTGGCCATAATTTCAGTGAACAGTGAAGTCATGTGAATATCAGTGTTACACTACTTGTACGAAATTCATACTATGATTGATACTTTCGATTACTGGGTGTTCAGGAATTTTGGATACCGTATCTAAGTACATGTGATAGCATTTTCTGGGGTTGGATATCTTAAAAAATCTAAATTTCTTGTGACACCCCAGAAGCTATAGGTATTTGCGGAAATGTATAATTTATGTTGGTAAAATAGTTTGCAAACGTGCATTTTTTATCCTTGATGTACTTCCGCTGTTATTGCTTGATTTCTCTGTTCGAGTAAATACGGCGAACGAAAAAACTGCGACAAGAGAGGAAAGATTTAATCCAATTGTAAATTGCAGTCGAGGTATTAAGTATTTTAAATTTATATTAGAGGCCATTATGCCGAACACGGCCTAAAGCTTGTGTGATGTCTAAAAATGCTGCTCCAGTATGAAGTTTTTTTTACGAAACCATAATTTATATATCTGTTAGGCGGATAAGTTGTTGTGTGATTGAGTGTTTTGGTTTACAACCGAACAGCCAACAGGTAATGACTAATGAATCTTTACCTGGTTTTTTAATCATTATAATTGAAACTTTTTTCCATTCTGATGTAAAGTATCCAATTTTTAATAGGGAATTAAATAAAACAGACATATATGTAATTTCTTTTTTGAAATACTTTTTAGTTTTACGTCGGTGATAATATCGTGTCCCGGTGATTATTTTATTGTTAGTTTGTTAATTATTTCCATTATGTCGTTGGGGCTGGTGTTCCTCTGAATATTTTTAGGAAAGATGTCAGATTCAACTAGTTAATCATACACTATTTGTTCTGTTTCATTATCAATTATGTTTTTAAGTGAAAATGTACTCGTACTTTCTAAAGTTTTTGCGAATAATTCACATTTATCTTTATTTGTTCTTAAATAAGTATCGCCTAATTTTTGTAGTGGTATATCGCAATCGTTTGGTTTAGTCTTGAGGTAGCGAGCCATAGATTAGAGTCCGCAGGATTTATTGATGATAGGTATTTTTGATAGGGATTCATTTTGTGATCTTCATGTAAGTTTTTCACTTTTTTGTAAGATTTTTAGTTTATTCTGTGGCTGTCTATAAATTTGACAGAGTCTCCAAGTTAGACGTTTTAATTTAATTAATTTGTTATTAAGCTGATGTGGAGTATAATTTGTCTTCATGTTTTTTAGAAATATGGAGCAAGTTTCTGCCGCTTGACAGATAATTTCACGTAAATGTTTTACCGCTTCGCCTGAGAAGTAGAATAATTACTGTATTTATAGTTTATTAAACCTATATGCCTTCTATTTCTAATTTTTATTCGATAAAATGTCCTCAACTTCCTTCATAATCTCCGTCTATATCTATATAATTGTAAAATATGTCACCACACCTCTAGAGGTTTGCTCGAGATTCAGTTCAAGTAATTCAACTTCTGATAGTTGTAACGAATCCATCTAAACATTACATTCCAAACATATCTTACACATCCAACATCATATTCATTCAACGATTAAGTGTCTACAATTTTTAAGCTCAAATTATTTATAAATGGTTTCTAGAATTAAAAGTTTCCAAAGAACGCTCATGTCTGAACTCTCAAGTAATAATGATTATATAATATATGATGAAGTATATCTGACACTTGCCAAGTGTCAGAACCTTTTTATTCTTTAACAGTTATATTACCGTGGTTTTACGTGATAAGAATATATTTTTGTTTCGGCAATACTTATGAAAATAAAATCGATATTTTATCAAAACGTAACTCATAATATTTAAAGAACATTATCGAATTATTATTTGAATTTTCTTTAAGTAGCTGCAAAATAATTTTTTTATTCTTAATATTTGCGGTTGAAGTGTAAGTAGTTAATTTTGTTTAATATTAAGTACCAATCTTTGGAAGTTGAGTGTAACATAATGATGTTTAATTTATTATAAATTTAACCACATTTTTAATGATAGCCAATAGGCGATATATCATCGATAACACTATGCAATATGTAATATGACCAGGATTAGTTTTTTAAATCGATTCATTGTGGTATTTATACCCATACTATTATATTACTATAAATTTGTATGTGAACCTTGTTTTTAAAATGTTTAGCTTTTAATTTTTGCAGCATGATTATAATTTAATTAATTTTTATTCTTTAAATATATTACATATATTTACATCAAAATTTATATATTATGTACGTATAAAAAATGTATATTTATTCATTATAAGTTGGGGAGAAGTATTTACGAATTTCATGAACTGTTGTTTCGTTTTAAAATTGTTATCGATGATTGAATATGTATTGTATTAACGTTGCATATAAAAATATTTAAGTATATTCATGCATATTATTATTTCATTTGAATATATTCTCTAAATGTTACTACATATTATGTGTAGGTGTAGGATTATCTTACGATTGCGTATATAATTGTGTGAATATAATATGATTGGCAACAATTTTCAAGATATTTGTCTGATTATATTTTTTTTATTTGTAAATTTAAATCGTATTTAGTTGTCAAAATACTAATCGAATATTCAGATTACCATATAGAAGTATTTGTTTTTAATTTATTTTTTGTGGTTTGAATAATTATATGTTTGGGAGTATATCACAATTTTAGAATCAAGAAATAAATTATACAATAGTTAGATTTGTTTTTTTAATAACTTACTTATTTCTTTTTAGTTTTTAGATTCAAAAGTTGTATTTGTAGTACAGTATAACAGTATATTAGGTCGGTACAAATATTAGATTTCTAATTTCTAAATTGTCTAAAAAAAAATACCGTCAAAAAACAAAATCAATTTTGTACTATATACATATATGTATAGTCTTCATACATATATACATATACTTTTAAGTTGACCTATAGGTTCATAAAACCTACTCCAATTGATAATTACAATGCACTATATGCATGTATAAAAAATCTGAGATACAGTGGTCGGATGAGACACATAGACGGGAGACTTATTTAGGTGAATTGCTCTTGTATATTTGAAATCAGTGGACTGTTGGTCTATAAAGGTAGTTCAGGAGTGGATAGGCCTATAGGCAAAAAAATGATTTTCCCTATGGGCCCTAATCTTATATTATATCAGTGGCCCATTCGATACCACAAATTTCTCTAGGGAATTATTGTACTAATTAATTTTATTTTTGATGATTCAATTAATATATTTGTAAATATAATCATAATAATGAGTTATTATTATAATTGTGATAATACTACGACGACAAGCCCATAATTTGTTTGTAGATCTTAAATATATAATATTAAAAATTGTTCTTGATAATTCGTGGAAGACCGAACTGTTAGGACCGCGGACGCCGGACCCCTCAGAACCATATGGTCTATTCCGAACGGTTACGGGCGTATTTAGTAAATTGCTCCAAAAACAAAAAAAAAAAAATGTGTAATTCACGCCACTTTTTAAGGTTGTAATTTGCGCCACTTAAAACTAAATTAAAGGGCAATGTGTAATCTGAGCCATTTTATACCTCAAAAAATTGTAATTTGTGCCATTATTCACCTTATTCAAATTGTAATTTGCGCCACTTTAAAATAAAAAGAATAAAATAATAATAAAATTATATCAGTATTATCAAATTGTATATTAAATAGCTAAGTACAAAGTTTATCAGTATAATACATACTTTATATATATTGTCCAATAAATTGTATTTCATATGATAAGTATTCATGTTTTATATGTTTAAAACAAATACATTTTATAAAATAAATTTTTGATTATATCTATAATACGTATAATACCAAGCTTACAAACCTTTTTTTTTATACTTGTAACTTTATACTCGTGTGTCAGAAATTATGGGATATGTGTTAAATATCTATTTTTAAGACGTGTATTATTATCTATTATTGTAATTTAATCGAGCTTTTGTACCATGTTTTTTTATACATTTACTGACAATAATGACTGATAGGACTTGAAACTAATTAGGCTCGTTTGTGAACTGTAAATAAAATAAGAACGTATAACGTTCATGTTATATTTTTAAGTTTTTGTATCCACCAATGTGATTTAAATTTTCAAATCTAAATTATTGTATACTAAAAACTAAATAATATACCTGTGTGCCCACATTTGTGACTTGTGTGTTTGATATAAGCCTAGTTTAGAGCCCACGCTATTATTTGCATAATGAAAGTTGACGCTGAGAACGAAAGTGCAATCAGAATTGGTCAGACTAACTTAGGTTTGAAGTTTTCGAATTTTTAATGTTACTATGTAGACATGGTTAAATAGATAATAGAAATATTTTACTAATTTATTGCTATCGGTAATCCAAACCTTGGTTGGTCCATGGATGAGCAACAAGGGTGTGGTAAGCTGGTTCAAAACTGAAGTTTCAATGTTTTCTTCTTGCAATTATTCTTGAATTTTTTACTTTTATATATAGATATATTGAATTTGTAGTGCGATCGGAGCGAGCAAATTTTTTTTCATTTTGGTGGCCCTTTCAAAATATTTCCCTGTAACAAAAAAAAAACTATCTATCCAACCTTGAGATGGTTCCAGGTTCATATTACAATATTAGTATACGTATAATTTTGTGATCAGATTGTTGAAAACATCTTTTGCAAAACAAATATAAGTAATAAACTAATAACTAATAGGTATAACTTTTAGAATTTGATATTACATTCAAACATTAACTTATATAATTGATAGTCTCATACTCTCATGTGTTATTAATGATGTAGATTTTTGTGATTTTGTTCGAGTTTTGTTAAAACTTGAACATTCAAATGCTTATTAAAAAAATTGAAACTAAAGATTTTTATAAACAATTAAGAAAAATATGTGAAGAAATTCTTATAGTACGAGTATAGGTAGTTAAGATTTTTTCTGGACCCGACAATATTTTTTTGACCTTTTACGAAAAAAGCTAATAAAACTTCAACATTTAATTAGCAACAATCTATAATTAGCTCAAAGAATTTCTAAATCTTTTGAAAATTTTACGATTTTAAGAATTTGTAGTAATAGGATTTAGAGAACATTTTAAGCACCTTCGATTATTATTTGTTACGACGAAAAAAATTTGATTTAGTCGAAAACAGCAGGTAAATAAATAAATCTTGTCCTCTTTTGTAATTTTTCATTGATTTTTCTCCATTATTTGGAAAGCTGTTTAGCAATTCAAAATAAGTCTATGCATCTGCAGTTGGACTAAATTTCCTATCAGGCACCTTTCCTCTCTTTTGATAATCCTTCTTCGAAATCGTGTAGACCAGTGGTGGGCAAACTTTTTTAATGGGGGGCCACAAAGTTTAAGAAATTCTAAAGGAGGGCCAGAATTACAGAAAAAATGCATTTTGTGTTAAAGTTTTGAATCATAATATTATAAAAATATTAAAGCATTACAGACAAATGTTACAAATTACGTTTTACCTTAAATAATAATTAATTTAAAAACTATAGTTAAACTTATACACATAAGCACATCATACATATTATTATACGAAAACTACGATAAGTATGCACCAAACCGGGATCCGGGAAATATATTAATATGAACAAAAATATAAGTTATATACCTATTATCATAGTATCTATAGGTACTATCTACCTAAACCACGCTGTGAGGGTACGACCGCACACAATCCCAGCAAATCCATTTATATATTTAAAATTATTTTCTTCGATCATTTTCAGAATATTTCGGGAATTTTTTTATACTATACAGGCCATATACTATCCATGTCAATGGACCCTCGGCGGGCCGGATTAAATACTTTCGCGGGCCGGAGTTGGCCCGCGGGCCGTACTTTGCCCATCACTGGTGTAGACACTAGAATACTAGATAAACAAAAAATAAACAATATAAAGATCACATCATGGTAAAATCATTACATTTTCCGCTTTACTCTTCAGTCTTCACTCACTTTAATCTAAAATTAAAATCCTCAAATATCCTAAGTTTCAATATATTTTTTATAATTTAAATTTTTCGGATTGCTGCAAAATTGATTGTTAATTATGTAATTACTAAATACTCGTATATAGGATGTTGATGAATTTTAATCCTATACAATGCTCCCTTAGCTAAAAACTTTTTTATGCCTCTCTGACTCATACTATATGAATTTAATTTTGTTTTTTTAACTGTCATTTTTTTATATTTTCTCTTCATTTTTTCCTATTTTATGTAATTTTTGTAATTTTTTAAATTATTTATCTTTTTTCTAATGTATTTCATTTTTTCAATAAATTTTAGATTTCAAAAAAAATGTTTACATGTTTAAAAATAATATTGTATTATTATTCGAGAGATATTTTTATGATTAGATTTACTATGCATTACCGTGCTCACGTATCACACTACACATACTTTTACAGGTATACCGATTTACACCAGAAGTATTGCTTCACGGCATTTCCTGGTGGCGGGTGTATTGCCGATTTAATAATAAAAAAAAAAAAAAAAGGTATACCGATTTATACGCTTATCTGACGAATGAATGTAAGAAACAGAAATTCGTCAAACCGTAGTTATACATTATATTTATTTTTCAATTTTTACAGCAATCCAAAAACATCTGTACAGATACAACCATATGTAATACAATTTTTAAGTTATTGTATAATATTTATGAAAATGTTTAGGTTAATTTTTTCAGTGTTTTTTACTTCATTAAAGCATTTATTTTTTTTTTTTTGGTAATTTTTGGTACTTTTTTAGGTCATCAACATATTTTTCTAGTAGTTCATTTCCGATTGAGAAATAGTGATTTTAGTTCCTAAAATGTGTAGAATTTATGTAAATTAATTTATAAACCTATTCAAATTTAATGTTATTATAACTATAAATAGAAAAATCTGCTGCTCAGACGTTTAGTGAGATACAGTATCTGTATTCGGATGCCTTTTTTGTGTTTCTTTCTTAGCTGTTAATTAGAAGCCTACATTATGGCTGCCATAACTCTAGGTTCCATTCATCCCTTTATTGTCAACTTCTTCCGCATTCCTTATTCTTAGAAGCTTCAAATTATCTTGCATCTTTGTTTATATAGGACTTTATTTGGGTCTTTTGATTTTTGGCCTCCATCTTTATCTACAAAATTTGTTTTCTTAATCTCCGTATGCGTGCTGCTCTCCTGCCCAACTTATTCTACCGATTTTCAAGGTTCGTGTTATATTTGCTTCTCTACTTATATGTATAATAAATAAATTCTTCGTTAGTCCTTGTTTCATATTTTTCGCTATTTCTCTTAAGTTCAAAAATTTTTCTAAATTTATTTATTTCAACAATTTCTAGTTTTTCAATCAAATTTTTTGAAAGCTTTGTAAAATATATCCGAAAAGGACTATCCATTTTATAATAATATATTCGAAAAAATTATTAACTTGAATTTTAAATTGAATAGAAAAAGTTAAAAAAAAAAAATCGTGCGTTTCATTTTATGTTACTTTAGGATTTTGATGAACTTTATATCTTATAAATATTTCAAATAAAATGCAAAATAATATTTGTGTGAGTCATTAATGATTATTTTTATACCGTAATTAATAAAAACGGTTGTAAGGAATATATTTAATTTTTTTAAATAATATTATTCATTTTAAAATTAAATGAATTATGTTTGTTGCTTATTTATAATTATATTGTAAAGGTATATTACTTTATATTATTACTTTGTATTATATACTATATTGTGTGAGTGTGTATCAACATAATGTTAAAATTTGAGATACTCGATTTAATAAGTTATAGCTATTGTTTTTTATTAATTTATTACTGTTGTATTATTTTTTAATAGTATTATATAATAAATATAGGAGTAATAGTGTATTTACCATATAGAGTATAGACGTAGAAAAAAGTTGGCACTTTATCCATTTCATTTTGCCAAATATTTTTATTTTAATACTTTGAAGCTTAAAGAAATAAAGATATTTTTTCATAACAAAATCATTCTCATAAAACGCATGTATATTAAGATTTAGGATAATGTGAAAATGAATATCTTATCTATTTAAAATGTTTGCCTACTAAAATAGGGTCAGTTGTGTCATTTTTTTATTTAAGCACCTACGCATTTATATTTATTTGTTTCCAAATATTTCTATCGTCTAAAATGTTTATTTTTTTTTCAGGTTATCAGTGCATTATTCATATTAGGTATCTCTATAAGCATATTTTTATTTTACTTTATTTGTTTTTTAATAAAATAATGTTTCGTTTGTTTTGTTCTATTTATATCAACGTTTTAATTTATTCCATCTATATTTTTAACAACCTATAGTTTATCGTGATTTAATTTTAAGTAAATTTATAACTTTTCGTTAAAATTATTAAAAATGAGTGAAAATTCCGAAAATAAGGAAATGAAGACGTCTGGTTTACGCCTGCCAACCAAAATACCCACAATGGGAGTGTCGAGGTTACCCAGCTCGTCTTCCATCAAACTTGGTGAGTAAATTCTAAATTAAATTATTCTCTTTGAAGTTTTCAAAAAATTTATATTTTCTAAATCTACTGAACAAGAAACATTTTTAGTTTTTATTCTAAATCAAATTTTTCTATTATATTAGCTTTCGAATTTCCTAAATTGCTCCTAAATCGTTTTTCTCTGGATTACTGTATGTAGTATAAATTTAAAGTTATTACAGGATATGTTGAAATGTATAGTGCAATGATATATTGAGTTCGGATGTGTGTATAAATACACGTCAATATCCTGGAAGGGGGGCCACTCCTGCAACACCTTCACATAAGAAAAAAGTTTGTAGGCGACCTACTGTGCACCTGTGCTTACAAGGTTATGGTCATCACTTGTTGTTGATCTGTAGTCAGTTGTTTGTAAATATTCGGACTGTTCAGTTTAGTGTACAATATCGGTATTATATGAGATGCCTAATCCTGTATTCGAAGAGAAAATTATACCAAGGCATTTGGATTTTTTCTGCCCAGCAGATGGTAGAATTATAATATTACTTATATTTCATACAAATAATTAGATTAATGAAAGTACTAAATGCATACTTGGAGTAGGTACTCGTTGTAATAAACTAACATTTTTATTATTATTTGATTGTTTTAAAAATAATGGTTTGTTACTTTACATTTATCTAGTTACAATTATACTAAAAGTGTATAATTTATTTTACCATTTTAAATCTTAATTTCTACAATTTAATATGTATACTTACATAATAACAATGTGCCTGAATTTAAATAATAATTAATAAATTATTAATACGTGACGGTCATTTAAAATACTAAGTATAAAATATTATAACTTACAGTTCAAAACTTCATATATTTAAAGTTAGAAAGTCCCAAATACATTTATACGAATCAAGCGTGTTTTTGTGTGTGACATTATTATAAATAATCTAAAACGCTTTACTATTTCATAATTTCCTAGTATTGTTTTATTTACTTCAAATTTGTGTTGGTTATAATACCCTATATAATATTATATTTATATTTATAAAATAATTTCGTATTTTTAAAATTATATTTATATCAATGGATTATATTTATATGATGTAAAAATAATATCTATCTTACTATCGGTAAAATTAATGTAAATTAATTTAGTGTAATGTTTATTATACTGTTGATTATATATATTAAAAATATTATCTCATCCCTTAAAGTTAAAATATTGAAGTAGGAACATACCTTTATATCCTGTTATTTAAATAAACACGCAAAACATAGAACATCGTCCCACGTTACGCGTTACAAGTACGCCTACATTAATTTCGTTTAGTGGGTGATTTTAAACTTATGACCTACTTATTTTAATTTAAATTAAAAATACTATAATCCGTGAGAAAACATAATTTAACAATTTTATGTTTAAAATTCGATTATGTTGACTATTTATTTTATTCTGAACTAATTACTTTTCTATCTATTGTTGTACCCACGTTTTTCGGATTTTTAATTATAATCCCACAATGTTTTTATTGATTATAACTATTAACAATAGTTATTTAATGCCATGTCATTTCAGATGGAATAAACTCTGTTGTAACGAAAATAGACAGGGGTTCTACGGTAAAAAAAAACGCAGGTAATAATAATTGTAAACTGTAAAATAAAGTGAAGATTTAAAAGGTTTTTAATCTTAGATTATTATAAAATAAAACTTGTATTATAAGATTTTTATCATTCATTACTTGTCATACTTATTTATTTGTTAATAGTTATAATATAATTACAATGATTTGTTGTGGTTGCTTTATTAGTTCATAGTTTTTTATATTTTTTCAGTTAGTTATTCTTTAAATTCTTTCTTTGTCTTACTAGTTATATATTTATTCGCTTGTTTTAATTTGTCTTATATCCCGTGCCGCCTAAAACTTTTTTAAGTTTCATTCCCCCCTTCCCAATCACCTATAAAAATGTATTGCCCATTACAACTTACTACAGTTTACGGGTTTGAACTAAATTAACCTACGTTTATAATTAATAAACACTCAATTAAATGAAATCCTTGGATTTTTAATTTTACTACGAATAGGTATTTAGTACCTAGCACAGGGGTCGGCAATAGGCGGCCCGCGGGCCAAGTCCGGCCCGTGGAGCGGAAATAACTGGACCGCCAAAAATATTTTTCAATTTTATCATTCTCCAAAATGACGTTTTTAAATATCGTTTAAGATTAACTGCTCTCTGCCTTGAAAACACTCAGCACATTAGTTCTTCACCAAGAGTAGCAAATTTTAAAAAACTGGCTCAAGACAAAAATTGTCATTTTTCTCATTAAACTTTTAACAATACAATTGTGAAATTATTATTATTATATTAAATTTTTTATGGCCCCCGAACATTTTTTTTTCAAATTATCTGGACCACCATAGAAATTAATTGCCGACCCTTGACCTAGCATGTTACTTTTGGCTTGTATTATACTCACCTAAAAAGGACTTAGCATATATTATAATTCACTACTTTTTCTTTCGAGATATTTTCATAGGTGTAGTGAACGATTAGGTGTAACGATTAAATGCTGCTACTAACACGTGTTTTGGATTGGAATGTGTTAACGCTTTTGATGTTAGAACTTAGATTATCTTCATTTTCAAATTAATAATACACAATTTTAATTACAAATACTCTTAATATTTGTTCATTATTTGCATGTTGCTTTTTTTGTTTTCAATACACTAGACATGCCGCACAGTCATAAACACAATGATGGTTTTAATAAAAAACCAACAGATGAGCGTAAATCATCAAGTAAGTTGCTTTTTAGTTATTCATCTTGTCAACATGAATGTTTGTAGTTTTGTATTTTTATTGCTTTTATATTAGGCGGTTCAGAATCTTTCATGGGAGATGCTCGTAGACTTAGTGAAGCTGGTGTAAGACGTAGTTCAGGTTTGTTTTATCAACATAATTTTAAGTTCATTATCTATTTATTCATCTATTGACATTATCATGAAAATAACTAATAAGTAATAAGACATGTTTTAATACTTTGATATACCTAATATGTGCATGATTATATTGTAAATTAATTTTTTTTCTCTAGGAAATAGTGTCGTTCTTACAGAAGATACAGACAAATTCATTATTGGTAATCGAATTTGGGTGGGTGGTACCAAACCGGGCCAAATTGCCTACATAGGCGAGACTAATTTTGGAAATGGGGATTGGGCTGGCATAGTTCTGGACGAGCCAATTGGTAATTAGTTGAAATATGTTTATTACCTAGGTGGGTTTTATTTAAATTTTATTATTTAGGTAAAAACGATGGATCTGTTAGTGGCACAAGGTATTTTCAATGTGAACCTAAAAAAGGCATATTTGCTCGTTTGACTAATTTGACCTCAGCTCCTTTGAGTTCTATTGAAGATTCAATGATTCAAAGTTCATTTTCTAAAGCCAAACCATTAGGATTTTCAACTCCTATGCCAAAACGAGAAGCGTCAACTGTAACTGCTATTAAACCTGCGGTTAAAAGTAAGAAAAAAAACTCCGTTCACAGGAAAATAAAAAATAAAATAATTTGTGTTGTTTAAGATACATACAAAACAAATTTTCATTCCTATCTACCGTAGATATCACTCCTGATTCAAATCTTATAATTTGCACTGGCTTCTTAAATGACGTATATAAATGTATAAATAAAACATTTGTAAATTTCTTATCACATAATTGTATTGCTATAATGTCCCCGACAAAAGCAAAATAAACAAAAAAGATATAGACACAAATTATGTTTTTTCTTTCAGTTTTATAGAAACCAATAAATTATTTTGTCAATATTAACTTGTTAAACGGTTTCTAGTAGTGGTAAATGGTAGTAATGTGGGCCTAAGAATATTGGAATTGTGAAACTTAGTTTATTTTCGAAAGCATTGTTTAAAATTTAGCGACCAATCGAGCGATCGAGTTTTTCTCTAACCCTCTATTTCCCCTTAAAGATTATTATTATTATTTACTATCATTTATATTATATTTCTTCGAAAAGATAATGGGCCTCACTGAACAAGTATACGTATGTTTATTATTTCTATTAAATAGAACTTAATAATTACTATAATAACTAAAAAAACGTAATTTCATTTTTTGTTTACTTTTATTCTTCGCGATTAAAACTACTCAGAAAAAGTTACTACATTTGAAAAATTATTTATTTAAAACAAAATTTATCTTTTAATACAAAAATAATCAATAATAAAAACTAATTACCTTTGGAATACATAAATCAATATAACAGTATTGAATATTAGAACTATGTGACATGATATTTTAATTAAATAAATGGATTTAACTGATAATTATTAATAATATTTTTTTCGTATAAACTCGGACTGAATGCATTTGAATTATTTTTTTTGTTCATTTAGAACATTTTATTTTAAAACTTATAACCACCATAAACATTTTATAAATTTTTTTTACATTTATATTTATTCACTGTAGTTTCAAACCTCGATTTTTAAATGTTAATTTATTCTAATATACATATAATGTATAACTTCTTATGATATTTTGGTAATTTATTAAAACTTTATAAATGTATTAATTTAAAAAAAAATG
Source organism: Periphyllus acericola (assembly GCA_949715065.1). Lineage (NCBI taxonomy): Eukaryota > Metazoa > Arthropoda > Insecta > Hemiptera > Aphididae > Periphyllus > Periphyllus acericola. The sequence continues at coordinate 23,339,783 of OX454270.1, read as the reverse complement.
GTAGAGATGTAAATATGTACATTTTGTTTTCCTATACTATATTTTGTTGATATTTAAATTTTAAATAGGTATTTACTAAGAGTATATTATTTTTTTCATTGACCATCCAAATTTCACTGAGACCAAAAATGAATTTGAAACCCCAGACCATATTTACTCAACAGGACCATTTTCAGTCACCAAACAAATATTTTCCTTCATTAAACAAATTAAAATATATAATTCAATATAATGTAAATATTAATGTTAGCCTATAACTTTTGGAGTTGATGCTAAATAAAAAAATAAATACTGTTTCAAAATTTAATATTTATTTATTTGAATTATAAAAATTGAATTGGATATTAATGTTATATTTAAATTTTCAATGTCATGAAGGTATTATTCAACCAACATTGTCCAAAAGTACAAGTGATTTAAAAATTGGTGATCGTGTAATTATTAGCAGTGGACAAGGTTCTAAATTGGGTATTCTAAAGTATCGTGGTGCAACACAATTTGCACCTGGAGAATGGTGTGGTATTGAACTAGATGATCCACTTGGAAAAAATGATGGAACTGTTGAAGGAATAAGGTAATTAGTTGTCTTTATGTAAATCTTTCAACTATTTATAGAACATTATATTATTTAGATACTTTGAGTGTGAAGATAAATTTGGTTTATTTACTCCTATCGCTAAAGTTTCCAAATCACCAATGTCATCTAGTCGAATGTCGACAAATTGTGCTATTCACAAAGCAAAACGGTCACCGGGTTCTTTGAATGGATCTATGATCAGTAATATTACAACAAACACAATGTCATCAATACCATCTCGGGTAAGACTTGGAGTTTCTTCTTTAGACTACAAGGTATTTTGCATGAATATTAGTCGCTTTTAATCATTAATAAATGTATCACCTTTAATGTTTGTGTAAGCTATAAAAAAAAAAAATTAAAAATTAACGTTTAAATTATACTACAGATTTCTGTTATGAAAAAATTATATTTTTATAATTACAATAAGGTAATATAATTTAATCTGTACCAAAATTATTAAGCAAAGGTAAATATTTTACTGTATAAAACATTTTTATATTTTATTAAGAATTACTTAAACTTTATGCAAACTTCAGGAAGATAGCTTTTTTTGTACATACATATTTTATATATATACTATATTAATATTTTAAGTTATTATTTATTCTATTTTATTTTGTCTTAAATATTTCATGTTGTACAATATGCTTTCAACATTAAAAAACATTAGTACAGAAATGAATTAATATTCTTTAAATTATATATGTAGCTTTAATTTAACCATGCGTATATGATATAACTTATAGTATTTAATTATTTCTAATAAGTAATAAATTATTAGATTTGATACCATTAATTTCTTATGCATGACATATTAGTTATAACTGCTCATAATTTATATAAACAATTGTTATTAATTTAACTTATTTTTGCTATTTATAGTCATTAATAAGGTAAGTTATATTTATTAATTAAACAATTTGTATGGTTCCTAAATATTAATTATAATTAAACAGATATTTTATTAAGGTACTTGGAAATGATACATAAGGTAGAATATGATATTAATTTAATAATTCACTTTAATAATGTAGGCAATATTACACTTGTTAATACAATAATAATACACAGGACAACTTATAAACTATAACTCTGAAATATTTTATGGGTTTTGGTATTATTTATGCCCAAAATGGTGAAGGAATATCAATTATTATATGGAATAATATATTTAATAACAGTGAATAATTGCATATTTTTAATAGTGTTAAATCATTTATATTTAGGTAAGTAGTACAGAATTAGTTTTAATTTAAAATAAAATGAACATAGTTTACTGATGTTTTATACTACATATGTATTAAATATTTTAACTATATGTATTATTAAAATTTTTAGTCAGAAGTGAAACATGTGAAAATCTATCATCCGCAATGGGAATCTGGTTATTATTAAATCAACCAATATTTAATGTATATATTATAACATTTCCAATTTTTGGTATAAACACTAATGCAATATATTTGTTTATTTTAAAACATCAAGGTCTGCAATATTAACAAAAACACTACATGATAATCATTTAATCAAATTATAAGCAACGTAATCTTAATTTATTGTTCCACATTATTATTAGACTTTCTAACGTTATATCTAATTTTATAATTTGTTATATTTTTTTGTTTCTGTTTTGTTAAATTTATCTATTTTATAATGTTTTATTTTTTACTGAGCAATGAAATATGTTTTTCATTTGTATTTTTTTCATTTATCCTGCCAGATATCCTTGTAATATTTTTTTATTTTCCTCCATATTGTACTCCACATAACATATTTTAATGATTTTGAGTTGTACAATTTCTCTTGTTGTACATATTTTGTCAGTCCATGAATTCATTTAAATTCTTTTAAGTTTCCTAAAATTTAATTTTAATTTTAAAATGCTTATAAATCTTCTTTCAAAACAGTTTTTATTCGACTCTGATCCTTTAAGTTTTTAACATTAGGTTTGACATTTTTAACCGAATTATAAAATTTGTTAATAAATAGAAAATAAATAGAAAAAAAGATGTACTAAGTAATGAAAGACTTACTTATGAGTACTACATCCTACATTTATGTATATATAGTGAACAAACTTCAAGGTAATATCAATACCATTTGACTATTATAATAAAAAAAAAAAAACAATTTAAAAACTGTGGATATAATATATTGTATACTTAACTATATACAAAAAATAAATATTTTCGTGGAAGGAAAATCTATACTATTTTAACTTACAGTGTAGTAATACAGTAATAGTGTTGTTAAAATATTGAGTAGGAAAACATACTTAAGATATCTATAACAAATTTTTCCTATTAAACCCACCTTACAATATTTTTATTTGTACAATTATAAACAATGTATGAGTATTTAAAATGATCGTCTTGCAATTTCATGGTATACTTATATATTATTCCTTATCACTTTACTTTGAAAATAAATTACTCTACTTGTATATTGTGGATTTATAATTCATTGAGTAACACTGTAGAGTGTAGTTATTTAGGTTATAATATTAATTATATTTTCATCATATTATATATGAATTTGTACACCTAAACAGTCCAGTATAACATAAATATAGACTCGTATAGTTCATATGGAAATATAAGTACATACAGTCTTATTATCACTTTGTCTTGGCTGGCACGATTATCATTTACACAATGAATTATTAAAAATGTATTATATCATATAATTATCAAAACATGCCATGAAATTTGTTGTTTTCGTTGGGGAATCAACTGGTAGATTTATTTCAGTGGGAATGAGAAGTATTATAACATATCAGTGTACAAGGAAATTTAGCATATAGAAAAAATTAATAATTTATGAAGTTTAGTACTAATGAACTAGATAAAATATTTGAGATTTTTTTGGTTATTTTTCCTCAATTTACTTTTTAAAAAAAATGCAACTAAGGTTAAAATTTAAAACATTAAAAATCTTGCAAGAAAATCAACTACCTTTTATGTGCATTTCTATACCGATGGATATTATTTTATGGAGATTATAAATATCTTTTAATAGTTTTAGTTGGAAAATTAATGCATTAAATATGAATGCAAGACTAGGTGAGTATTGTAAATAAATGTAAACAATCTTGTTGCATATTATACATTATTACCGTAAATAAGATAACATTTATAAAAAAATAGTGCTGTAGTAATATTATTAAAGAAACATTGATCAACATCCATAAGCAATATAAATATTTATGTTTCCGTCAATGATGTAAATTAGGTACTAATATAAATGGGTAGGCATAAATAGACAATTTGGACAATGTTGTAAAAATCAAATATTTTGTTAACACATTTACAACTATAACTAGGAAATAACATTAATGTCTAATACTGATAGACAAGGTAGATACTTTTGTTTTGCGGAATATTTAAATTGGCTTAAAAATTTAAAATAATGCTGTTACGAGATAAATTATACACAATATTACATTAATAAATTAAATTGAATCATTTATTTTCACAATTTGATGTACTATGACACTTTGAATTGCATAAAACGTTAGTATTTTTCTTAACATCTATTACATTTGCATCCTGTTTTACAGATACATCTAGTATAGCCTTGTGACCCTCAATTCCATAGCCAGCCGCCTCACGAACGGTAATTTGTTTTTCTCTGGCCATCTCTATGATATTTTCATAATGTAATATATTTGCAGATTTATTTCTTATTCAACAAACATTTCTATCAATTGTGGCTGAATAGACTGGAATTATCGTCATTTTCTAGGAAATATTTCTAAGTTCATCCTTGCCAGAAAATAATGGTCATTAACATTATTTCCTGGCCATTATTGTATACTGTCTAATTTAATCGGAAATATCATTATTGACTAGTCATTAACATTCATTTTTTAATTTATGCCATTGGCAATAACATATATTTATTCATTCCGAAGAACAGATATTGGTTTTTAATTTAAATAAAACTCTCAAAACAGTTCTGAAATGTTCCAGTATATTCTAAAAATAGTCTCTATATCATTTTTTGTGCAATGTATTTAGCCTATTCAAATTATAAAATGTTTACGTATTTTTTCTTTTCCTAATTTTTAATAGTATTTAATTCATAAAAAAATCATATGTAATAATTAAAGATTATAATTCTGATTAAAATTATTATTAAACTGAACAAAATGTTAACTATCTTCCCTATAATAGCTATATTCATTACCGAATTAATCCTATTGATAAATAAAATATAATATATTAATATAATATACAGTTAATTATCTGCCTGTCTGTCTATGTTTACCTTATCAAAGTTAATTAATTATCAGTGTAAATATAATTTTCTTTAGTTTTACCATTGATTTCATAATAGACTATTATAAAATCAATGGTTTTTTCTAAATATAGATGTTAAATTCTGAAAATTCTACCTTATCATTTTTAATTATTAAAACAATTTTTATAACTTATTAAAATGTATTATTTTGAAATATATTCAATACCATAATAAATAAAATACAATTTTATTATTATTATCTATTAATTTATTATATTATGTTATATTATATTACGGGCACAAGGCCCAAAGGGGCAGTTTTTACATTTAATTAATAGAATTACAATAAGTTGTAGGTACAGATATTGAAAAAAATAAATTAATAAACATTTTAAAGCTTATGTATCATTATCAGAATATTATAATAAGTATTTGTAGAAAATAGAAATGTTGCCTTAAGTATTCAAATACTTTATAAATTAAAAAAATTAAATTGCAGCAGGTCAAAGTAACAGATTTGGATCGATTAAAATTACAACTAACTCAAATGAAAAAGGAAAATGAACTTCTTCGTTCACAAGTTACTAAAGCAGCAAATCAAGCAGATGCTGCTGAAAAGAAATTGGAAGAAACATTAAAAGTACATTTTTATACTAAACATATTTTATCTTAAGTGTTATTAATTATATTATGTATTATATTCTTAAAGGCTGAAGTTGACAAGCCATCTGAAACTCAAACTAGTAATATGATTATACTGAAAAATCAGTTAGATAGTATGAAGAAACAAATGGACGAAGAAAAAGAAAAAGTTCAAAATTTGCAGTTCACCAATGAAGAACAGAATGTTGTCAATATTGAATTACAAAATAAAAACTCTGAGCTTTTGATAAAGATTAAAGAACTAGAAGTGGATTTGGGTAAAGAAAGAAATTTAACTAAAGATGTAGAAAAAGAGACAATGAAAATTTTTGAAAAAGAAGAAGAATTATGTAGAATAAAAGAAGAGTTGGAATCTCTAAAAAAAGTAATAGACAACAATGAAGATGAATTACAAAAATCTGTGTCCAACTTAAGTTCAGAAGTAGTTGATAAAGAATCACATTTAAATACATTACGTCAAACATTGAATGAAAATTCTCAAACACATGACCGATTGTTAAAAGAAGCTAATGAGAAATTATTTGCTACTACAGAACGCTTGAACAAAGTAATTGAAGAAAAAGATAAAAAAATTGAACAAAATCAAGAGATGATCGATCAATTAAATGAAGGTATTAAATGTTTGAGTGCATTGAAGAATGAAGAACATGATGATACCGTTAATAGTCTTAAAAATGAGCTCTCAAAATTAAAGGATGAATATAAAGTAATTATTGATAAATATGAAAAAGATAATAAAATATCCCTAGAAAATTATATTAAAAAAGAAAATGATTTTAAACAAGAGCTAGCTAATTTATTGGAAAATAAAAATCGTGAAATTGAACTGCACAACAAAAAATATACTGATATAATGTATTTAAATAATCTCGAAAAAGAATCAATTATAACAAAAAATTCCAATCTTTTAGAAAAATTAGGTTTGTTAGAAAATTCAAAATTGAATCTTGAGGAGAAATTAGTTGCAAATGAAGTATGTATACAGGATATACAAAATTCAAACCAATCGATCAAAGAAAAAGATATAATAATTAGTGACAATCAAATAAAAATCAAAGAGTTAGAACATCTAATTCTGCAGACTAAAAACGAATATCATGTTATCTTAAAGCAAAAAGAAGAAGAAATAAAAGAATTATTAAAAATTGGAGAAGAAAAAATGGAAGTAGAAAAGTTATCCTTAGAAGAGAAAACTAAAATTATATTAGATGAAAAAGATAAAGAACATTCTAAACTTAACAAAAAAATTGAAGACTTAGAAAATATCAAAAAAACTCTTGAGAATCAACTAGAGGCAAGTGAATCACGTGAACAGAATATGAACAATCTAAATGAATTGATCCAAGAAAAAATCAAAATGATTGAAGATAAGAATTTAGAAATTGAACATTTGAACAATTTAATTTTGCTTACCAAAAATGAATGTGAAACCAAATTACAGGAAAAAGATCATGTCAATGAATTATTGAAAATTAGTGAGGAGAAAATAAATTCTGAAAAAAAACAATACGAAGTCATTCTAGCTGAGAAAGATAAAGACATTTCTCATTTCATAGAAAAATTACATTCTATGGAAAGTAATGAGTTAAATTTGGAAAAACAGCTTAAGATAAGTGAAACACAAAACCATGAGATAATAGAGTTAAAAAAATCTGTTGAAGATAAGACTAAAGCAATTGATGATAATAATTTAAAGATGGAATTTTTAAACAAAACTATTGCAGAAACTAAAAAAGACTCAGAAATTAAGGTGAAAGAAAAAGAAAATCAAATGATAGAGCTAGAGAAAATAAGTGAAGACAAATTAACCAATGAAAAAATAGCATTTGAAACTCGTATTCAAACTTGTCTAAATGAAAAAAATACAGAAATAGAAATATTGAAAAATCGATTGCAAGAATTTGTAGAGAATAATACTGAAAAAGAATTAATGTTAAAACTGGAATCTGCTAGTGATGAATTAGAAAAAGAGAAGATTCGGGTAACTAATTTAGAAGTATTGAAAAAAGAGCTTGAAAAAACAGTGTCAGAACATAAAGCAGCATTAGAACTACTAGAAATATCAAAATCAAATATGATCAAAACTATAGAAGAACAAAAGACTCTTAATGCTGAACTAAAGGATAAAAGTAAGATTGAATCTGAAAAGTTAGAAATGTTAGGGATTAAAAAACAAATCAATGAGTTAAAGAATGAATGTTCTGTATTACAGTCAACACTTGATGAAAAGAATAATGAAATTGAAAATATTAAAAAAAATGTACTTGTTGAATTGAAGAAATCAGTTGAAGACAAAACAAAAATTATTGATGATAAAAATATAAAAATCGACCAGTTGAGTAATACAATTATGTCATCTAAAGAAGAATTTAGTACCAAATTGAGGGAAAAAGAAAACGACATTGAAGAGAGAATAAAAATTACAGAGGACAAATTTATGAAAGAAAGACTATTATTGGACAATAATACTAAAATTTTATTAGAAGATAAAGATAAAGAAATTTTACATTTTGAGGAAAAACTACATTCTTTGGAAAGTATTAAGTTAAATTTGGAAAAACAGCTCAAAATAAGTGAAACACAAAACCATGAGATAATAGAGCTAAAAAAATCTGTTGAAGATAAAACTAAAGCAATTGATGATAATAATTTAAAGATTGAATTTTTAAACAAAACTATTACAGAAACTAAAAATGATTTAGAAATTAAGGTGAAAGAAAAAGAAAATCAAATGAAAGAGCTAGAGAAAATAGGTGAAGACAAATTAACCAATGAAAAGATTGCATTTGAAACTCGTATTCAAACTTGTCTAAATGATAAAAATACAGAAATTGAATTATTGAAAAATCGATTACAAGAATTTGTAGAGAATAATACTGAAAAAGAATTACTGTTAAAACTGGAATCTGCTAGTGACGAATTAGAAAAAGAGAAGATTCGGGTAACTAATTTAGAAGTATTGAAAAAAGAGCTTGAAAAAACAGTGTCAGAACATAAAGCTGCATTAGAACTACTAGAAATATCAAAATCAAATATGATCAAAACTATAGAAGAACAAAAGACTCTTAATGCTGAACTAAAAGATAGAAGTAAGATTGAATCTGAACAGTTAGATGGTGAAATGTTAGGGATTAAAAAACAAATCAATGAGTTAAAGAATGAATGTTCTGTATTACAGTCAACACTTGATGAAAAGAATAATGAAATTGAAAATATTAAAAAAAATGTACTTGTTGAATTGAAGAAATCAGTTGAAGACAAAACAAAAATTATTGATGGTAAAAATATAAAAATCGACCAGTTGAGTAATACAATTATGTCATCTGAAGAAGAATTTAGTACCAAATTGAGGGAAAAAGAAAACGACATTGAAGAGAGAATAAAAATTACAGAGGACAAATTTATGAAAGAAAGACTATTATTGGAAAATAATACTAAAATTTTATTAGAAGAGAAAAATAAAGAAATTTTACATTTTGAGGAAAAACTACATTCTTTGGAAAGTATTAAGTTAAATTTGGAAAAACAGCTCAAAATAAGTGAAACACAAAACCATGAGATAATAGAATTAAAAAAATCTGTTGAAGATAAAACTAAAGCAATTGATGATAATAATTTAAAGATTGAATTTTTAAACAAAACTATTGCAGAGACTAAAAAAGACTTAGAAATTAAGGTGAAAGAAAAAGAAAATCAAATGAAAGAGCTAGAGAAAATAGGTGAAGACAAATTAACCAATGAAAAAATAGCATTTGAAACTCGTATTCAAACTTGTCTAAATGATAAAAATACAGAAATTGAATTATTGAAAAATCGATTACAAGAATTTGTAGAGAATAATACTGAAAAAGAATTAATGTTAAAACTGGAATCTGCTAGTGACGAATTAGAAAAAGAGAAGGTTCGGGTAACTAATTTAGAAGTATTAAAAAAAGAGCTTGAAAAAACAGTGTCAGAACATAAAGCTGCGTTAGAACTACTAGAAATATCAAAATCAAATATGATCAAAACTATAGAAGAACAAAATACGCTTAATGCTGAGCTTAAGGATAAAAGTAAGATTGAATCTGAACAGTTAGATGGTGAAATGTTAGAGATTCAAAAACAAATCAATGAGTTAAAGAATGAATGTTCTGTATTACAATCTTCATTAGACAAAAAAAATTTCGAAATCGAACAGCTTAAATCTCAAAAGTTGGAGTCTGGTGATAGTGACAGTAATGAATTAAGTCGATTAAAATCCTTACTGTAAGTAATAATATTAAGATTTTTACTTTACTTTTATTTACTTTAATAATATCATAAAAACATGTGATAATTAAATTTCAACATAAACCGAAATACATTTTTTTTATTTAGTGAAAAAGATCGCAATACCCAATCCCATTTAGAATTTCGTATACAAGAGCTAACAGAAGAAAATCATTGTTTAAATGAACGTATTGAAAACGATAGCAATCAGCTTCAGAAAAATCATAATGATAAGTAAGTTTACCAAGTACCTACTTATTGAGTACCGACTATATTGGTTTCCGCTTAATGTGGGCTCGTTACGACTATGGTCAGTTCCATTTGCCCATATTAAGTGGTTACCCTAAATAACCGCAATGAGTAAAAATAAACACAATATGAGTTTCCATTTCAAAAAAGTGCATTTCATGTAACACACATAATAAAACAATACAATTTTAAAAAATACATAAAATTGTCACTATGCTCTCATCTAATTTTTTTACCGTATCTATTCTTCTATCTACTTAACCGATCATTATTTACAATTAACTCTCATTGCCTAACTCTTCGACTTTAGCTTTTAACATGGACCCAGAAATTCGAACACTACGGCCCGTTACCAATGTAAACCATTCACTCGGAGACTCGTCAACTCTGGGATCTTAACTTCCTTATTTTCTTGGTCGCACATCTTGTTTAAATTAAAGGTTTCACGTAAAATGTTATCTTCCTTAAGAAATGTTGCGATCTTATGGAACACATACGAGTACATGTTCAGCGATGTAACATTGTGAAGAAACCGGCTGAAGCATTTTAAATTTGTCCAAAATCTCGATTTTTTAAGCTATAGAAAGATCTATTTCGAGGAATATATTGTTTAAATTAAGCTTAAGTAATATAAAAACTTCCCCCCACCATAAACCGAATCATGTGGCCACATATATTTGAGCCTTTTTTGAATAGGGACAATACCATTATTACCTATATTAGGTGGCAGCTCATATTACCCGATGGCCACATTAAACGGAAACCACTGAATAATATTTCTGTGGGTGTAGTGTCGTGGTATAAGAAATCTGTTCTTAATGCACAGTTGTCTCTTCGCAACCCGTCACCGGTAGTTTTACTTTCCAAGTGGGAACACAGTCCCAGGAGAAGAAACTCCTCCCCTTAAATCAACTGCACTAGCACGAGTTACATCCAACTGATACCCGCCTTACAACATAACTTACACGGAGTCTAATGGCCCTAGTTTCCACAGCCTCCTTAAGAAAAAAAGAAAAATATTCTTAATGTATATTTTAACAAACATATTTTTTGTTTTATTTGGCAGTCAAGAAAAGTATAACATTGAAAAAAAATATGAAGAAACTTATAGTATGTTGAAAATTAAAGAAAATCAAGTTTTAGTACTGCAAACTGAGGTTAGTATTTGTAATATTTACCTATAAGTGAAATGTTTTGTTTATCAAACTCATAAATAAAAAAAGTTAAATGTTTCTTAATTATATTTATTTTCATATTATAATTATAATTTTACTAAATAATATTAAATTATAGAAACTATGTGTACTATTTATTTTTATGTGTAAGAAATAATAAAATTAGCTAAACAGTTTTTTGTATATTTTGTTTAGTTAAATTCTTGGAAGTTAAAGGATATGGAGAAATGTAAGAACAATAATTCTCAAGAAAAATCTGATAAAAGTGGTAATAATTTGTAATATAAAATTTATTTTTGTTAGTGATTCTAAACAATGTTTTAGATTTTGGGTGAAACGAGGAATGTCTTACCTTGATTTATTTTTTGTGTATGTCATCACTATTTTTCCTATGAAAACATATCCTGTCGTCAATTGTAGTATAGATTTCCAATTGTTGACTAGTTGGTGTATAAGAGATGTCATTTTTTGAATTTCTCAGCAGTTTTCTCAAAAATTTTAGAAAACTGACGAAATATTGCAAAAAAGCGGCAACACTTACGGGAATGTTTATTTTTTTTTTTAATTGTTGTAACTAGAAAAGAATTTTTGACCTTGAAATGTTTTATTAAATTATATAGATATTTTTTAGAGATAGTATAAATTTCAAACAGTCTTGGTTTTATATGCTATTTATAGCTATTGGAAATTTGAGAGTTTTCTAATTTTATTTTCGTAAAATATCAATAAAAAAATTTGATTGATTTTGAAATTTTAATACAATGTTTCTTGAACATTGTTCGTACTTGAAATTTAGATAAAATAGTTAAAATTATAATCAAGACTATCACTTTTTTACTAGAATTCCAGTTTAAAAACTTATCTTTCTTGCTTTTTATTAAATATAAATATAAACTGATCCTCCCGACCTCATTCACTCATAATCGTGTTTCGAAAGCAATGTTACATTGGTTTAAAATTTAAAACACCAATACAGCAGTATAATCGACCCTATTTTGGAGTCTTGCCTTTTTTTTACTATATTTTCTTTTTCCTTGTAGATGCCCATTTATTAGCAGAAAAAAATGAAGAAATTAAGATGTTGAATTCTATAGTATTAGGATTACATAAGAAGTTATCTGCTGTCATGGAAACTGATGTTTCTGAGTTTGAAGTGTATGTATAATTTTATTATTGTGTATAATCCTATGTTTAATTGTGTAATTAAGAAAAACAAATGTAGGACAATGCAAAGAATACACTTTTCATATTCTTGAAATATTACTTTCTCTCCATTAATACAAATTGTTTTTTATTATTTTAAATGTTATTAACCATTATGGTTTTTTTTTAATTTTAGTGAGAAAAATCCAAATGGTATTTCAAAAGAAGATTACCAAAAACTATACAAAACAATAAAAAACAATGTCAAACTTAAGGAATGTGAAAATCTATCATTAAAGCAAGAGGTTAATTTTAATAACCTAATACATAATAAATTATAATACTAAATTAATTACTTATTTTTACTAAATAATTTTAGATTTATAAACTTAAAACTGAAAACGAACGTTACTCTGAGTTTAAAACTAAATGTGAAAGCTTAGAAAATGATAAAAATGTACTTCAGAGGTTAGTGGTTAATTATGAGTCCTCTCATCCTGCTAATGTCAAAAATGAAAAAACTGATGCTAAATCTGGTAAGATTTTAAAAATTAATAATAAAATGAAAATTTATTTCGATCAAAATTTAAATATGTTTAATATTTTTAATTATTATAATGCATGTTTAGAAACTGAAAAAATACTGGAAGAAAAAGATTGGCAGATAAACTTGTTGAACAACATTATTGCAGGTCTTCATTCTAAGGTGTCGGAAAATAAATTTAAAATGGAAGCACTAGAAAAACAAATACTAGATTCTGGATTGTAAGTACCTGTAATCTTCCAATTTATGTTTATTAGTTTATCTTAAATCCAAATTTCCCGTTTCTTCCTAACAAAATAAATAAATATTTTACCATATATTTAATATTATATAGCTTAAATCTACAGATATAGAATAAAGGTCTTGATTCTTTAAAAGTGTAATATGTACTACGAGCTGTCCCGACACGGCGTTGCCCGCGTATAATTATAAATTTATTAAGCTATTTATTATGCTTTAAAAAATTTAGGAGGGTGTTCAAGTATAGACACGTTACATACAGCTTTTCAGCTTTTAAATTCCATTAATAATTCAGTGTTTATCAAATCTTTACATGTAATTGAGAAGTTTTTTTTCTTTAACTTTACCACTATCTATAGCACTACAAAAAGTTAATATTGATTTGTCATATTGTTATGAGCGAGGAACAGATGCATGTCGAATATTTAAAGAAATTCGAGAAAATGCCGATGTTGAGTTTAAACAAATATTTTTTAATCAGAAGAATCTATGTTAGAAGGAGTTATTCAAGTACCAAGAACTGTAGGTCGACAAATAGCACTTAACAATATTCTACGCGGTTTGTTATTCGTGTACCGCACGAAAATAACAAACCAAACTCAATCAGTGTTGCAATCGCGGGTCACCGATTACCTGCAACTGGTTTTATTACCACCAGTTATTTAGTTGATTATAATTGTGGAATTGTGAATTCCACGTACTATTAACACTATTAATACACCGATAAACAGCGATTAACAGTCGGGAAAAAAATACATAATAAATATAACTATATAAAATGTATACAAACTTTTAAAAAACTCCTTTTACCCCCTTAGAGTTCGAATTTTTAAAAATCCTTTCTTAGTGCGCCTCTACATTGCTCAAGGAACCTTTGTACAAAATTTCAAGTCTCTAGACCCAGCGGTTTGCTCTGGGCGTTGATGAGTGAATAGGGGCGGTCTCCTATATGTATATAGATAAATAACATATTATAAAATTTGATTGCTGAATATACTTTCAGAGATCAAAACAAAAAAGTACGTTTAAGGACTACTCGTCTTTATTGTGAACGATGTGAAATATTTGATTCTCATGATACCGAAGATTGCCCTGAAAAGCCAGAATCTCCAAAAGTCCAAAGGAAACGTAGAGTAGTTAATGATGGTTCAAATAAAAATGCTGAAGAACCATTTTGTGTATGCTGTGATAGTAAGTTACTTTCAATATATCAAATTATTGTTTGAAACTATTTTATTATTCTTGTTATATTGTTTATTTCTGAATTATGATTAAGTGAGTAAAATATTTGCCTTCTTTTTTAGTGTTTGGACATACAGCTAACGAGTGCGACAGTTCACTAACATTTTAGTATGTTTGGGCTTGAAACATGTTGCTGAATATTGAATGTTATAAAAATCTATGTTAGAAAATTTGTATTATTATTTATTAAAATTATTATGTGATGCATGTTTATTCATCACTATTTTTATTTTATAAGATATTAAATATTCAGTAAGACTGATTTGAAATGTATTATTAAATTAATTAATATTTCAATAAATATTAAAAGTGAACTTTATTTATTTATTATCTGTTAGATTTTCAATATGTGATATTAATTTTTATATAGTAAGTTTAATAGTTGTTCAATTATGTATTAATAATAAAATAGTTAATTTTTCAAAATCAATTGTATAATTTTTTACTAACATGGCCATATAATTATAAGTTCAATAAACAAATTCAATACATGCAATATACTAAATTATTAATATATTAATTCTGTGTTAAGATTATGTATATGGGCAATAGATACTGGTTATTACGGTCTTTGGCAATAGTCTCAACATTGTCTTCATGTAAACCCTAACATGGGCATCACTCTATTTTGTTTATGTATATGTGTTCAGTAAATGTAAGATTAGCTGATAGTCCTGATATAACCTTAATTTTTGATAGAAAATAATTTATTAATTTTTTGACTGACTTTTTTTCTTGGTTATTGATATTTGGGCACATTTATTTATTTATTTATTATTTTTTTTTATTGCTTTTATCTCAAAAAAACATTATAGCATGACAATTAAATATGATACAAAAAAGAGAGAAAAAATTAAGAACAATATAAAATGATTAAATTCGGAAACCAGCGTTAAAAATGAAAGTGATGATGAGGGAAATTACGGAGGGGGAGCGAGAATTGAGGAGATGGATTAAGTCCGGAGAGGTGTAACCAAAGGAAGAGAGATTGGATAGAAATGGAGTGCGAAGATGAATAAGAGAAGGACAAGAGAAAAGAATGTGCTGGAGGTCACAGAAGGCTTCGAAGTTATGAAGTGTACAAAGGGGAGAGGAATTAAGAGAAAGGAGAAATTAATGGGGAGGGAGAAGATTATGACCGAAGCGAAGGCGTGAAAAGGATACTATTGAGAAACGGGGAAGGTCTAGATCCAGGAACCAGGGGGAGTTAGGGATGGAAGAAGAGATAGATCTGTGCCAGGAGGCAAAGTTCGGGGAAAGAGAGGACCATGCTTCTTTCAGTTTTGTGTAGGATAGGAAGGAAATCAGATATGGGAATTTTTAACGGGGAAGGAACGATTGTGTTTTTGGAGGAGGTGGCTAACCAGTCAGCTGTCTCGTTACCAAGTATGCCGACGTGGCTAGGCACCCAGAGAAATTAAACAGATTTTTGTGATGAGAGAAGATTAAATATTAAAGATTTTATTATGAAAATGAGAGGAGAAGTAGGAGAATTTAAGAGGTTAGATTGAATAGAGAGCAGGCATGATTGAGAATCGGAAACAATAAGACATTTTTGAGAGTTTAGAGAGAAAATGAATTGAAGGGCGTGAATGATGGCATAAGCTTCGGCAGAAAATTTATTTATAAACATTGAATTCTAAGTTCACTTAGCACCAATATTATAAAAATTATGAAATTCTTCAAGCCATTGAGGAAAATTTTGTACAATATTAAGTACAGATACATCCATTAGTGAATTTTTGATTACAGTCAGTTCACAAGTTATATTTAATGGAGAATGTGGCTTATCCGCTGTCACTAAAGGGCTGGAGCATAAATCAACCGCTAATAATTTGAATAAGCAATAATTGGATTTAATAAAAATGCTATTTATGTCAATTATTTTTAATTTATATTAGTATAATACATAATATTATACTCGGTATGTATTTTTATTGAATAACCATATCATTTAAAAAAACCCTAGCTGAAAGTCGGTATTAAACAAATTTCTATTGATGTAAATATATTAATGAATTTAAATAAAAGCATAGTAATAAAAATTACACAATAAATTCAATTGCATTTCAATGAGTATATATTTTTAGAGCGAAACAACATATTTATTAACATACGTATAAATAACACAACTATTGGTAACAATAAAAATAAGTGAGGACTATACAGTCATTATTTATTTGTATAGTAGCATACGCATAAACATAACAAATGTAAATCAATAATATACTATATGTCATCAAGTGATTCATTATAATTTAATAAAATATACAATTTTCTAAAAAAAAAATCTTATAGAAATATTCTTATTTGATCCATATTACCATCGCACCTGATCTTTGTACTCTTGAAGTACACTGACTCTCTTTATACTCTCATAACCTAAGATAATTGTAAAACTAAAACAAATCGACTGGACTAATCTTGCAGAAAGTCCTTTAGTAAACATCAACATGCCTTCTTCTTTCCACAGGACGTTGAATGTCTCAATAATAGAATTGGTTCTTTGGACCTAGATAATTAATTTTAAATTATTAATATTTATATATAATACAAAGATAATATTTTATTTGAAAAAATGTCAAAAGCTAATTATAGTAATAATAAAAGAACAGTTTATAATATTTATATAATCTGTTTTTACCTGTAAACGAGCTCTAATTGTGTCCATTGGATTTGTGATCAAAGTCGTAGTAAATCCTGCCAGAACTCCCGAAACACTTTGCAAAAATAAAAGTGAAGTATTTACTGGACATCTCTTTTCAAGTTGTTCTAAATATGAACAAATAAAGACGAAATACAATTACATTTTTCAAATTTTTTGCAACTTGAATTTAGATCCAACTGATATTATTCAAATACACCAATTAATTTTACCCTATGAAAAAAAAAGATTTTAGTTGGTTTATAATTATTTTTTTAAAATGTTGCCTTAAATCAAAAACAAAAATGATAGTACTTTTAAATTAAAACATAAAACCTTCATTTGGGAGTCATCATTATGGAACTAAAATATAATTTTAAGGTACGTTATCCAAATAATGGGATTATTGTACTGTAGTTTCCATGATAATTGGATAGAACCAAATATTAATAAATTAATGACAAAGGCAACAAAATTAGTAAACTAAAGATAAATCACAAAAGAGATTAATCTATTCTGTAGTTAAATTTATTTTCATTTTTCAAACAACACTGTCAGTCAGAGGACCTAAATACTTTAAATAATTATGTAATGTAATAAACAGTATTAAATACTTTGAAATATTGTATAAAAACTCCACCATAATGCACTATTGGGTGCATATGTACAAACTGAAGCAACATATCCTCTGTAAAATCCTTTAAAACCATCTTGTTGATAAACACATCGAGTTATATCTAATGTGGTGTGAAATTTTGATTTTGAAACATCCAAATGAATTCCAAGTGGACGAAAATATATCTGGAAAAAATTTTTTTACATTTTTATTAAATTCCATTTAAATTTTAATTCAATAACAAAAATAAACTATTTATAGTTTTTTGTTTGAAAGATGATAGTAAATAGGTACAAGTAAAACTAATTAAAATTAAGACTAACATAATTAATCTATTTAATATGCATAGTGGACAAATTATAAGTTAATACATTTATCTTGGACATTTTCATGATGCTTTATTTCTATGAAGAATTGTGCTCATAAATCATTATAAAAACAACAATTAATGGTTTTTATATATATATTATAATTATAAGGATTATAAAACCTAATATTAAATAATTGACATTATTTATGACTTTATTAATAATTATTCTTTTATAATGTTTTATATACTATGGCCAGATTTTGATGTTAAATAATTTTAGGAATTTGTTTATTTATATTAATTTATGAAAATTCATAAACATACATAATAAACAAAAATTATAAAATTAATTTCAAAATATCGACAAATAAAAAATTGTTTATAATCAACAATTTAAATAATTTGGATATGTACATAAATATTGAATTGATAATTTAAATTTATTGTTGATATATTGGCCAAACTCAAAATAAGTTGACAGTTTTTTAATCAATTTAAATAATTACATAATTGCTGTAAAATGTAAATTTCAAGAAAAAATTGATTCCCAAAATGTGAATCTCTTAAGTTAAAAATATTAATGCCAAGGTTAACATTTTACTTATTTTCATTATGTAAAATTAAAGGTCAAAAGTACATTAATGTCCAAAGTGGGGATTTAAAATAACCAATAATATTATAATGAGAAAACAATATGGATTATAATTAATTATAAATTAGATAACACCATGATAAAACATAATATGTTTATAACATTTATTATGCATGAAATAATTTCAGATGAGAATAGTTTTTTTATTCAAATAAATAATCAAATTTTTATTAGGTTTTAAAATTTGAATTTTCTTAAATGGCATGTAATTTAAAATTTTATAAGATAAAATAAAAAAGGGTAAAATTGTAAAACAAATAAAAGGCATTTAATAACAGTTTTATTTTTTTTTCAAGACCATTTAAGAATTATATAACATTTTTATTTAATTTTAATGCAATTATAAGAATAATAAGAAATAACTCAAAATGTATGAATAATAAAAAAAAAATAAACGAATGCAAAAAAAATATATAAAACATTGTTGACTACTTGAGTATAATCAATAAATTAAAATCAAACAAAAAAGCTATTTGTAAAATAATACTTATACGCTTTTATTACTGTAGAGAAATTGCACATTTTATACATTCTAGACACTCTTACAAAATATTAATAAAATTAATTTTAAATGACAGACTTACAATTTTATTTTTGTCTGCATTATTAGTTGACAAACCGAGCATCATCAAGTGTTGACTAACTACGTCAAAAGGTACAATTATTGTTTGACCAAAAACAGACGCTACACCTCCAGCAACCATTGATCTAATTTCAGGCCATTGTTGTAAGTATGGAGCTGTCATATGTCTAGTTTGTTCATATGCACCAATATAGGCTGCACCTGAGAATACTTGAGCAGAACTTACCCAGAAACCACGATAAAGTCCTGACATACCTTCTGTATGGTAAATACGATTAGCTGCATCCAGTAATCCTGAAAAACAGAAATTAAATATGCATAACATTTATTCAAATCAATAGTACATTATTCTCAACATTTGTTTAAAAAAAATCTTTAATCTATAAAGTTTCCAAATTTAATCTTGTTAAACCAATACACCAGAAAATATATTTAAGATGCAACTGTTTTATTACCTTTATACATTTCTCCATGTTTTTGAATTTGAAGTCTTGTTTTAATTAATGTCAGCGGGTAGAGAGTACAACGTACACAGAATGAACTTAACATACTTAGAGGCAAAAATTTAGTCTTATCCATCATATCCCATTCGATTGTTGTGATATGCACTTTTGACAACACTTTGTTTGGTTCTGTCATTTTTCTGTGAGGTAATATTGATTAATTTAATATAACTACAATAAGATAATATTGAGCAAGTAAGGAAAAAACTACAACATATTTTTGAAAAATGGTTATTTCACAGAAACCGCTAAACTAAATGTTTTAATTGTCTGTACATCAAAAAACACAATTTAAAAATATTGTAAGACAAGTGCCTTTGTATCAGCATTGTAAAATAATTGTATGTGATTACAATAATTTGAAAGCAGTTGCTATTGCTACTTCAAAATAAAAAAGTTGACAATTCGTCCAATCTGAAAGTTTTCTATTCTAAGTACTCAGGAGCAATCAGCAAAACAATATTATCATTAAAAATGATATGTTATCAATATGAACCATCCAATGGGTGCATCGAATGTACCACTGCAACTTACTTATTTAAGGTTAATGTTCGTACTCAACAATTTGGATATTGTTATTTGAAATTCGAACGTACCTATTCAAACTTTAAGTGAAAACTCAAAATACTAAAACAGTATTATTGCAGTGTTACACCAATAATTTTGAAACATTTTAAAAAGGAAAGACATGACTGAAGAATTTCTGAAATGTCGACTCGGGTTTATAGGCAATTCCGATGGATCGGCCTACGTGTCTCAAGGTACCCGCATAGTTTACATTACTTTTGAGTGGTTCTCTTATTAAATATATTATTTTCAGGTAAAACTGCAGTGTCCGTGTCAGTTGTTGGACCGTTTGAACCCAAGTCTAGCAAATGCTTGTATGATCGTAGTACCGTGGATGTAACTTTCAGGCGAAAAACTGGCAGCATTAGTATAAATAAATTCATACTTATTATTAGTGAGCATATCATGTTAGCATTTTATTTTTTGTAGCTGTTCATGATAAAATGTTGGAAGGAATTATGCAATCAACGTGTGAAAAAGCTTTGATTGTTGAACAATATCCAAGGACATCGATTGCTGTAACAGTCCAAGAAATGCAAGACAGAGGAAATGTATGTGCACTCCATTGTTCAGTTGATAATATCCATAAACTAATATGTATTATATTTATGTTTAGTTACTAGCCACTTGTTTGAATGCTTCTTGCATAGCATTGATGGACTCTGGTATAAGTATGTACCATTTGTTTGCGGCAATCAGTTGTGCAGTCACTGATACTGAAGAAATTATTCTCAATCCAGACGAATTCCAAATAAATGTATGAACAATTGAATCAAAAACTAGGCTTATTAATAAAATAACTGTTTGTTTTTCAGTCATCGGTTGCCTATTTTACATTAGTGTTTTCTTCTTCTGAATCCAGACAGTTATTGACATCACATACCACTGGAAAATTCTCACATTCAATATATTTACAGTGCATGGACAAATGTTTTGCAGCTACTAAAGAAGTGTTCAGTTTTTATGAAAATATAGTTAAGAAACAACCAATTCATTGTTAAACTATTATTATATTCAATAAATACAATTTATACATCTGTATTCTATTATGACTCAAATAAATGTAAAGTTATGTTATATTTTTCAAAAAATATATTGTTATTTATTTGGACTTCTACTTTCTACTTTTATATGATTTTTTGACCAATGATTCTATCAAATCAAACCCTTTAAATGTAGGCATGTATACCGGTATGTTATAACAATCCTTTTTTTAATGCCAGTACCCATAATTGTTTTAAAATATAGTCTGGATATCTGGATAGGGGATACTATCTTTCCAATTATTTTTAATTTTATTAAAATAATGAAAATATATTTTTAGCAATGTTTTTACTGCAAATATAATGTTACCTCTTGAAAATAATTAAGAGATAAATAAATGATGGAACATACTTTACAATAACTATCTTAAGATAGAAAAATATACAGTAATTTTTGAACTGAAATACAATCATATAATATAAAACTACTAATTCTTTTCATTGAAAAAAAAAAATTACTTGGATAACAGCAATTTTAATAAAATAATTAATAATTTTTTATAATTCATATGGTTACATCAATACACAACTTAAAAAGGTAAAATTATATTGGGAACTCTCAATAAATTACTAATAAGTTTCACATCATTTGTACATTGAGGCTTATTAAGTAGTTTTGTATTTGTGCACGTCGCTCTTCAGTAAGACTTTGACTCATTAATATAGGAATACGTCCAGGTATTTGGCTCATAAGTTTGGTTAACGATTGAGCTAGGAACGATTTTGCTTCCACTCCTAAGTAAAGATTTAATTTAAACAATGAAGCATATCACGTGTTACTTTTTAATTATTTCTTACCATGCAAAGGATCATATTCGGTTTCACTGGCAAAAGCAAGCTGAGAATAACCTGCTTCATATGAATTATCATTGTCATCTTGAAGTAGTTTATCTTCAGAATAAACTGTTTCATCTTCTGGAAGTTCAAATAAGCAAACAACGGATTGAAGAAGAAGAGACCTGAAACATTGTTATTAAGTTGCTACATTTGTTACATATAAATAAAATTATATTTTCAACAAATAATATACATCCATAAGCAATACTTAGTATGATAATCAGAAAATTAATTTATATTTGTTAGCTTAGCAGTAACATTATCAACAGAGTATTGACAATAGTGATAGTCAACAGTAAAAATATTATTATTATATATTATATATATATTATTAAGTCTCGACAACTATGGTAATACTATATGGGCAATTTTTGTTAGTCAAAGTGTTTTTGGAACAGTAGGTTGTGGTGGCTTCTTCTCTTCCTAGTTTGTGTTGCCGCTCAGAGAGCGAAACCACCAAATTTAAAACGGTGACCATGCAATTAAGTACAGCCACCTTATCCACTTGGGCCTTGCCACCTCAATCATTACTTTTATACAGTATTATTACAGACTTCTTCTAAACAAAATGTTTTTACTTTTATAATATACTTGTATAAAATACGAAATCACGCAGCATTATATTATGTTTATTTATGTAGAGTAGATAAATATAAAAATTATAAAACATACCAAAATTGTGCATACGGCCCATCAATTAATTTTGGTGTGTCTGTAAGCACTTTTATAATACCAACTGCTGTAATTTTTTTACTAATATTTCCAGTAACTTTTTGAATATCAGGCAATATAATTTTCTCCAATAACATACCAAACATTCTAAAATACAAAATTTATAATATAATATTAACATTATATTGTATTTAACAATAATACTTTACATAATAAAATTTATTTTTAAAAGTCAGTAATATTCAACAAATTGAATAAGACTTTCTTATTTATTAATAATTGTATGAATAACAAACTAAATATATTTAAATTGTTTACAAACCCATTTTGAACTGAATCTATAAGATCCACCATAAATGTTGCTCCATATTTGATGACACAGAAAAATATAAACACAATTAGTTCACGGATAAATTTGGTAGTTTTAGATGAAGTTAATCGTTGAAACAAGAGAACAAATATATTTTTCATTTGAGGCTGTAATACTTCCCTGTAAGATATTAATTTGAGTTGTAATCAAAATTTTAATTAAACTTAAAAATATCACAAAGTTTACAAACATAGGACAGTGCTCAATCATAGTTTTCAATAATCTGAATCCCTCCTGATCTTGTGATCTTGAAGCTAAAAGTTTTTGGAATACACCTAAGAGTCCATTCTAAAAAAATTAAAAATTAAATAATGTTTATTGAAATAAGTAGTATACTTTTATGAAATACTTACTATATTCAAAGACTTTTCAAAATTTTCAGGAGAAGTTTTACGGACATAGGATCTCAAGAGTCTAACTAATGGATGAATATTACTAGTTTTCTCCCACAAAGCAGGAGTCAATAAGAATGGATACAAAATTGTGTAAGTCTCACTCACATTACCAACACTATGAAATTCAAGTAGTTGAGACAAGAGTTGGAATGTATAGGGCATAAATTCTATAAAAATTAAAAAAATCATGATTATATAACATAATATTTAAAAATAATAATACTCCATTCATACCCAAAATATCTTGTTGCAATATGATTTGAAATATAGGAAACAATACCCCTTCAAAGGAACCCACTCCTTCAGGAGTAACAGTGCAAACCAATCTAATACAAATTACAAATAACATATAATAAAACCAACATACATTAGTGTAGAATATATATTCAAATAGCATTGGCCAGCTATGGAGGAATATCAATATTTAATTTTTTATTCATAAGTTTTAATTATTAATGCTTAAATAGCTTAAATTAGATAATATAAATATTTTTTAAATATGTTATAGGCAGACCACATTGAATACAATAATTATAAGAAAATAATCAGTTAAATTTTGTATATAACTTACTTTACACAAAATGAAATTGTCTCAAATAGAAAATGATTGAATTCTGGTTGACTAGGATTACGCGCAACATTTGCAAGTTTGTCGGTCAGAACAGGCAAGAGTTCAGCCAGAAGAGGAATTATTTGTTGTTTTAAAGTGAAAAATGTTCTCATTATAGCTATGCACAGTCAATGATATACAATATAAATTATAATTGCTGCATAGAATTACAGAAACAAAAAAATATTTACCTTTCATTGTATGACTATTCTCTTCAGAACCCGGTTTTGTTAGAATTCCAAAGAGCGATTTAATTAATTGTTCTGCAAATGGAGATAAAATAGCAGCAGTGACCCTAAATATTAGAACAGTTAATAATAAGTAAAAATATAAACTATTGTTAAGAACTATTTAGTTACACATTTTAATAAGTCTTAATTATATAAATATTGACACACCCTACAAAGAATAATGCAACTATATTTTTTATTTTTTAGTTTAGAAAAAACAAATGTTGATTCCCAGTCACTCAGCATCATGTGATCTCACAGTTTCTCATATACGTCAAAAGTGACATGCTCCAAAGGGGTTGTATCACTGTACACAGTGGAGAGTGTTTATTAATGAAATAGTGTCAGTTTTTTCTAAACCGAAAAATTAAAAAATTGAGTTACGTTCTTCTTTAAATGGGATGATGGTATAGATAAATTTAATATATTCAATATTTTATAATAAATTGCATTAAATTATATTAAAAATTAAAGATGAGGGCTGAGAGCTAAAATGACAAAAGTTTTCACAATCCCCAGTCCCGTTCTAAAATGTAAAAAAATAATAAATATACAAATATACTAACACTGGAGTTTTGGTATCAGGTTGTTTTAAAAGTAAAATTTTGTCAATAGCAGCAGCAGCATAAATCCTAACCACAACACTTTCAGCTTCTAAGAGTTTTGTAAGCGCTGGTAATGTACTAACAACGACTTGAGGAGGTAACACACTACGGAATGTCACTATGTATTTAATAGCATCAGCTTTCATAACTGGCATTCCATTAACTATACATATCAAATACACATATAAGAAAAAATAATACACAAAATAATTTGATAAGAGTTACATTTATAAAATCATTTTGTACTCACTATTTGTATTTGCTAACTCAGGTAATACATGCATTGTAGTAAATTCTTCTAGATTAACAAGTTGACTAATTTTGGTAGTCCCGTGGCGTAGTGTACTTCCCCGTGATGCAAGTGTTGTGACCAAAAATAAAGCAGCATCTTTGCTACGCCAATTTTGTTGATCAGCTGCATATTGTTCTAACATAGACTATAAGATTATTTCAAAATGTATAAATACATATAAATACAATAAGACTTAAATTGGAACACAAAAACAACAACACATTTACCTTCACATATAAGCCAAATGAAGTCATAGTCACTTGTTCAAACTCCTTAGAAAGAACTTTAACTAGATCACATGCAGCTCTTCTTCTAGTATCTACATCAGAACCCTCGATATCTCTTCTAATATATTCTTCAGGGTTATCTTCAAACAATTCCTCGTCAGATGCTACAATGGAAATACGATTAATACAATGCAAGAGCAGAAATAAAATTAATTTCTTATTGTGTTTACCTTTAAACTGCATATTAGGAATAGCAACTTTTTCACAGATAGCAGAGAAAACTGATGGATCATCAAATAGATCACGATACTGTGGCTTAACCACAGTAGTTGACAAAAATTGTAAGGCATTTATGACAAGCTTTATAAAATAAGAACAATTATAAATTAATTTGTAAAATTATCAGAAAAATAAAATTATTATATACTGTATCATATTTAGGTTGCGATCCAGTCTTAATTAACAACTTCCAAATAATTGTAACTAATGTTCGCATATAAGATGAAAACTCTTCTTCATATTTTTGAGCATACAATGATATATTTTCACAAATTTGTGATTGAATTTGATGCAGCACACCTGTTTCTTCTTCACTCTTCGAAGATAAATAAGTTCAAAATATTAAATAATAGACAAGTATAGTAATAAATATATTATAAAATAATAATACCTCAGTTTCCAATTCTTTTATTTCTAATTCTAACAGTTTTTGGAAATTGACAACCCAAAGTTGCATGTTATCTTCAAAATACTCTGGAAGATCCTGTTCAATAACAATGATAAAAATTACAAACAACAATATTTAAATATCATTGCATATTTCTATATATATTACATATTATTAAACAAGTAAATAAAGTAATAATTATAAGAGTTATACTAATGTACATTTACCTGATAGTTTAATGAATAAAATATTTTAGTAAGAACAAGTACTACATTGTAAAGTTTAGGATCTTTCGATACTTCACATAAATTCATAGCAAACTGAAAAAGTATTAAAAACAAAAACTTGTCAATAAATGTTATGGTATATATTCATAAACATATTCCTAAATTAATTAATTAATGTATATTGTAGTTTTTTATATACTATGAATATTTTTTAATAAAAACTTACAACAAATAATTCAGTAAGAGGTTTTGCTAAAATATCTAAAACAAATTTAATTTCAGTCCAAAGCTTCTGAGATTTGAGTTCATATCTGTATTTCCTAAACAACGAATGAGCTGTCTCTAGTGCTCCATTAATAGGTGTTAAATCTCTTGTTGGTGCAGCTACATAAAAAAATATAATAATATTATACTTATACTGACTATTCTAAATATTTAAGAAATATTTGAATACAAACCAGCAAACAATCCGAAGTTTTCAATAATTGTTGGCAATAAATTTGGCCAATTATCAGGGAAATCATGTTGACCAATTAGTGAAATAGCATCACTTAACTGTTTTTGAACAGCTTCTGGAGAATTCAACATTACAGAAACAATCTGATCTTTTATTAATAAGCGATCTTCTTGATCTATTTTGTTTTGTAAGGTGTCTTCATCCTAAAATATATTTAAAAACCAGAAAAAATATTTTAAAAGATAATATACATTAAAAACAAGTAATTTTAAATTATTTTTCAAGTATAAAATCTTTTAATCAAATTTTATAAAAATCTACAACTATTTTCTATAAATGAAACATAATTTTTACAGAGTTGAAAAATGGACTTTGCCTATCAGATGTCAAGTCCTAACCTCTGGGGAGTAATCAGTTATACCTATATATCACATACTATCATCAATATATAACATTTTTTCAATACATTTTTCTTGACATCTAACTTGTCTATTAATTATTAAAACCAACATAGTTTTTATAGGAGAAAGGTAACACTCATGACAAATATCTTCTGAATAAGTGAAAATTCCCTGCACATGATTGGTGGAAAAAAATATATAATGACCAGCGATAACCGTTTTTGGAAGACAGCTGGTACCTTTTTCTCATGGAAACTACTACATAAAATTAGCATATTCAACTTGTTAGACAAGCAGATTAATTTATTACATTTTAAAGTAATAATTACTAATATACTTACGATAGGCCAGTTACGTTTAATATAGTTCTTAAATGTAACAGCTCCAATTTTTTTAACTAAATCAACATTTGCATCATTCGGTGCACTGATTATATGAAGTAATAATAATGGATAATTTTTATTACATTCAATTGAAAGTAAAAAGTTTTCAGCTAAAAAGGAATTAATCAAATAATATTAATCATACATATTCTTTAAAAAATATTATCAACTTCGCATTTGAACAAACCTTGTTTGCGTTCGGTGGGATCAGGACTTAATGTGGCTTGAAGACATTTTATCAAATTATTAATATTATCAGCTGAAACATCCATCTAAAACAAAAAACATTTAACAATTAACATTCGTAAAACGCACACTTAATAAACGTAGTTATATTTTTTTCGACTATTCTAAACGAACCTTGGTTAATTTTTAACAAGTTTGAGGTAAAATATGGATTATGCTACCAATGATCACCAAGCAGAATAGGAAATATAATTCAGCAACTAATATAGTTGGCAAGTTAAACTTGTACGGGTAAAGGTTTGTCGGTAAATTAAAGTAAATACGAATATAAAAATAATTAAAAATTGAAATCACGTTATAAGCACGTAACCGTTTCTTCGAAAATTCGGCCGATACGCTAAGCAAAGACCAAACAACTTGTTATCACTTACATTCCAGTGAATAGAACCGCTTATCATTCAGGGACACCAAGCCGAGCGATATTTTCTGTCGTGAAAACGAATAGTCTACACACTGATATATGGTTTAAATTATTTAGCGCCAAATGCCAATTAATTTATGATTATGATCATAGACTACTATAACTTTTGTCGAAATGGAGTAACTTATTAATTATAAACCTTCTATTAACAATATTAACCTAAACTCTACGATATTTGTCGTTGAAAATTTTTTTCCGAAATCGACCGTTCATACTTTGATAACTATAAAAATATTACCATTGAAGAGTGATATAAACAATAAATTATACATGTATGAGCAATGACGTTGGAAGTTGCGCGTCAGCGCTCCGGCAAACTTCGAAAAATCCACTAACTAACGAGTAGTAAGGTCAAATAAAAATGAAATAGATACGTTTGAAGTACACACAATTTTGCGACCTTGTGAAACCTAATTTGTGAAATTAGCACCCTTGGACCTTGGCGTCAAGGGGGGAAGGGTTAAACCCCCCCCCCCATGACCTCACTAGTTGTGTGTGTTCGTGCTTATAAATAATATAATTCACAGGAGCAATTTACTAAAAAAAAATTTTTATGAAGGAAAACAATAAACAAATATTTTTTTAGTTAATTGTATATTAGTTTTTATTAAAAACAATGATCTTTTAAAAGTAAGAAAGAATAATTTATTTTTTCCCAAACAAAACCACGTAGAGAAAAAAAACGTCGTTAGAATAGCTGTCTGGACTGCTACTTATCGCTAGGTAGAACTATAGATACTATATGTAGACATAAAATAATTCGAAAATCGCGATATGGAACGATGACTGATGTTAGGTGGTTAGTATTCTCTTTTCTATTTAAATTTTATTTATAATATACAATTTAATTAATATTAATTTTATAGTATTTCATAGTTTGTGTTCTGGATCATATTCTGATGACTTTGAAGAAATCAGAGTTTTATCTTGATACTAATGAACAAACAGTTTTATCAGAACTACATTTGTGGCATGCTATGGAAGCATTGAGGTTGTGCAAGCAAGAGTTATTTCCAAATATTCATCATTTGCTGCTCATCTTATGTACTCTACCAGTTTCTGCAGCAACACGAGAGCGTACATTCTCATGTTTAAACAGGTTAAAAAATTACCAGCGTAGCACAATGACAGAGGTATTTCTTCCCATATTTATTTTAAGATTAAAGGACTGCTTGTTATATTTTTTAAATATTTCTTCTTTACAGACTCGTTTGAATGGTTTGACAATGTTGGCGGTTCACAAAGAAGTGTCACTTACCACCGACGAAGTTATAAATTAACTGGCTAAAAAATCAAGAAAAATTGATTTTATTCTTTGAATAAACATTTTTCATTTTTGCAATTTTTTTTCTGTAGAGAACATTACCATGTTCATATTGAATATTTTAAAAAAGGAGGTGACAAAGTCCCAGTGATAAAAAAACTCCCTGCCCATTGAAAATTCCTGAGTACACCTTTGCTTGGCGTAGGCAAAGTTTGCGATACTCTTGCACTTGCTATGTCTCGGCCACTGCAATACTGCATACAAATCATATGATATATTTGCGTTTAATGTAAGATCTGGCCTCTTGGATACAAACAATAACTTTTGTTTAACTGGAATTCATGTACCTTTGATATTGATATATTAATTTATAACCGATTAGGTCTCTACTGGAGCTCTCCAAAGTCCAAAGGCTATGTTCTCTACCGTTAAACACATCCTGACTGATTGCCAAAGCTATGACAAGGAAAGAAAGGAAGCCAACCTGCCCGACCAGCTCTCCGAGTCACTGAACCCGGACAACATTACAAATATAATAGAATTCATCAACTACGCAAAATTAATCAACAAAATTTAAAAATTGTAAAATATAATGTATTTATGTAAATATGCAACTTATATCAGTCCAATGGCCATAGCTGCCGCGGACTTAAATTTAATAAAAAAAAAATATGTTCTCTTAGTTCTGTTCCTGCTTTACCTATCTACGATTTTGATTGCAAATATCAATTACTTTTATTCTATAATAACAAGCTTGTTGAGTTTTTCTTTGGTTTTTTTTGTATTTTTTCTGTAGGTATATCCATGCCTCTTAGGTCTTACACCTCAACGGATTTTAGTACTACCTATAACTCGTATCGTTAGTTTTTGTATTTTCGATGTCTTAATTTGTGTAGTGAACTAAAAATTAAATAAGTACAACTCTCTTGTCAAATGAAATCAAGACCGGCATTTAATTTCTACATTATAGAAAACATAATTATTTGTATTAATATTACATTGCATTATAATGGAATAAATTGTATAAATGTATTTATATATACTGTATACAGTTAATAAATACGAACAGGAGTCAGGAAATATGTAAAATACTGGATTTTTATTATTACCACAAACGTAATGTTTTTTTTGGTCATCTCAGTCTTATTCGAGATGGATAACGAACGTCATACTATTCTAACAACTGGGCACTACCTGAAATTTGAACTTTGATTTTCCAATAACCAACTAATTACTAAATTCTGAAATGTATGCGATTTATGAGAAACAATGTCTCAATCTGAAATAAAATATTAAAAATCGTGGCTTAATGGTTTCATTTAGTACAAAATATTTTTAACTAAGCCCCCTAAGAATAATGAACTGATTATTAAATGTTTAAAGTTTTTTCTCATTTGCAATTTGTTATTTAACATGCCGATGAATTCAAATTGGTCATGACTAGGGCAAAGGACTAGTTGCATTTGCATATTTCTTGTGCACTGTCACAAAAATAGCAGAGTTATAAACAAATACGTTTCATGCTTTCACAAAGCTAATTTTAAAATTTTATTTCGCATATAAATTCATATTTTGAGTCTTTTTTGTTTATATATTACACTTTTATATGCAATTTTATACTTTACGAGACATATTAAACTGAAACAATTTTTTCAACACCAACATATATATTTCAAACCATACAGTCAAAATGTTTGGATAAAAATGTATTTTTTTTTAATTTTTATCGTATAATTTAGATTTTAGACTGTCCGCGGGCATACATTTTTCCTAGAATAGCTTGAGGATCACCGATAAGCCAATACAACATACCTAGGTACACCATATCTACGTGTAACGTGTAAGACGTTTTCGACTTACGTTCAAATCCTGAACTGTATTGTGACGATAAAGTAGGGGGTGAAAAAAATTGAAGTGTATATTTTAAGTGCATACGTGCTTACATCGCTATTTTTTTTATGGTGCTTTTTTAGAGCTACAAGTCCTCTGCCCTAGCCATGACTCATGACTCTTTAGTCTTTATTATAGTCGCACGCTGTATAGCTATAGCGATTACATTTCTCGGTCTGATAAGCATTTTTAAAACATTACTTTATTATAACTTTTAAAATAGAATTTAATAAAAATGTTCGCAAAACACAGAATTTTAATTCTTTACACTTTAGAAAATATAATACGGAACATACAATATATTACATACTATTATCATTGATGTTTATTCTATAATTAAAGCATTAATATAGTATACAACATGGCTGAAGATAGTATACAACCAGATTCGTTGAAGAAAAACATATGTTTTGATTTTTTGTTATGATTATAAGTAAAAAAATATACCTCTTATTAAGTGATAAGATTGATAAGATTGAACTCGATGACATTTTTCAATGGAAAACGAAGTATGCAAGATTAGTTCTTGCATTTTGCGTTAGAATAATTTGTATTTACACTGAGAAGTCTTTTATTTGAATTCATTATGTCTTTTATTCCGTTTGAGGTAATCACTCATAGAAGACAAGTATGTTCGCTCTATAAAAAAGCATGTAGAACCATTGAGGATTGGCACCATTACAGGTAAAACATTTCGTTATTAAATATTATCAAATAAATGTTGGTAAAGTAAAATACAGTATTAATCTGCAGTTAAAAATAATGAAATAAATAAGTAATTGTTAATTTTGCTTTACTTGTATATATTTTAAAGACATTTTTAGTTCAAACAAAAATTATGCTAAGAAAATCACAACATTTAATTAAAATTATATTATAAAATACACATTAATTGTTAAATCATAAGTGATTTTAATAAATGTATATAATAAGTATTAATTTTTATAAATTAGAGTTTTTCAGATGTATAAACTATTCTTATTTATTTGTTATAGTTCTAAAGGTCATTGCTGAAGTTGACATTCAAATTACTTTCAATTAAATTTAAATTGATATAAAGTATAAACCCAATGTGCTTGATAGGATAGCTCTTTCTTATATTCAAATTATTATTTTACTAACCATAACTTAAAAATTGATCATAATTGTTTATTGATTATTATAAATTGCAGTATTTTTGCATGTAACTTGATAAAAGTTTGTCATTCTGAATCTTGATGATTAACTTTCTTATAAAAGTTTAAATAGATTAATTTAATTATAACTTTAATAATTCAATATTGGTATTAAGAAAATAACATTGTATGTAGATAAACTATTATATAATAATCAACAGTATATTTCCAACTAAAAATAAATATAAATAATTTTATGTCATTATTACAGGCCATTAATGCGAATTAATATTGTGCGTCTACGAAAACGTTTTGATGATAATATGAATATTATAGATGTACCACTTGCAAAAGAGTTGTTAAAGAAAGGTGAACACGAATTATGGGCGAATCAACATTATTCTCCTCACCAATGTAAGTAAAATTGTGAAACTTAATCAAACTCAACCAAAAGTTCTGACTATTGTAAAATATATATGTTTCTATTGAACATTAACTTGGTTTCATTCTATATTTCTATTCTTTACTCTTTATGCATTTTTTTATGAATTAATTTCATTAATTTTATAAGCATTGTTGTATTTAAAATGTATATTATTCTTTTGTTTTACCATATACCAAGAATAATAATTTTCTATATTCTAGTTCGGAGCTATATTATGATATTATGAATTTATATCCTATGCCCTAGGGAATTTTTGACAGAAAATTAACTATATATTTTCTAGTTTCTATTATGTAATTAATTTTTGATAGTAAAACATTTAATGAAAAAATATATATATTATTGAAAATTTAGGATGTTTCTACTTAAATTAAGTGTTGTTCTAAACATTTTGTAGTTGAATAACATTTGCATGTGTAATATTCAACAAGTTAAAATTTATTTTAAAAATTATATGCCTACTGACATTTATTTTTGTTTATACATACAATTTATAGGTTTATCAATATTATTAGTGTATAAATATGGATGATAATAAGTGAAGAGATCCAGGACTGAGTTGAGTTAGATGTTGTAGCGTTCTATAATGTAGCTGATTGATGATAGTGACCGTAAGATGTGTGGTGCAGAGGTAGGTGTGAGTAGAAAATATGAAATGGTTTATAGTGCAGTTAGTTGGAAGAAGAAAGGAGATAGAGGATATTAGTTTGGGGCATCAAGGTTACCCTTGAGAAAGAAATAGATGGTAGCAAGGTGTGCAGTAATATTAGAAGATGCAAGTGATTGGATATTAATATATGTGCAAATGAGTACAGTCGTATGGTAGATGATTGATTACCTGTACTATATCTACACATTGTTTAAGCATATACTTTAAAAATATTATGTATTTGATATATTTTTGTTTTTAGTCCCGTCATCTCCTGGTGGAACAGCATTTGATCGTGACGTTTTCCCCCCAGACTGGGTTTTGGACAATTGGCATCCATTAGAAAAAGCTCAATATCCAAAATACTTTGCCAAGAGAGAAGAGCGCAAGAAAGAGTACATCGCTTTGTGGGAGAAACGTTGGGGAAAACCATTTATACCTCATGATGAACATTAAATAGTTTTTTTCATTATATTTTAGTAGATTTTTAATTGTTTATAATTAGCGATTGTTATCGTAATTGAAATGCTGTTTGTTAAAATGAATAAATTTAGATTTCTCAATGAACTATTTTTCTCAGACCTAAAATTATAATTCATATGTGAAAGCAATATATATATTATATAATACATCATGATAGTTATAATTGTATAGTATATCAACATCAAATAGAAACATTGTCTTTATACTCTTAACATTGCTGATTCAACTGTTATCATTAATATATATTTTGTACCTCAATTTAATCTGTGAAATTCTATTATTAATAAACACTAGGTGTTAATTCAAAATAACACACTTTGGTATAAGTACAGCTTCAGTGCGTGTTAAATTAATTATCCTATATTGCTTTAATTTTATACAACAATTCTTTTATTAGATGATCAACATTGATCGTGTTACATTAATTTAATGCATTTTCATTTATTACATTTCCAATGATAAATATTCTTAATAAGATTTTTTTTCTTAATCTGAAGCCTCAGGCTGTTGGTTGATTTCTTATGGTGACAAAGTAGTTTTTAGTTTGTATGTTACACATTGAGGCCTTGGAGGTCATTCCATCCGGAAAGTGAATTTTGTTGGTGATAATGTATTTGGACATAGCCACTTCCTTTATACTAATATATGTTATACCTCATTAGTAACTAATGAAAAATATAATTTTGATAGATATGTTTTTAATACTTCTGTTTAATGTGCAAAAATTATTATGTAATCAATAGTGAAATTGCATGTAAATACTTTTAAGGTTTATATCAAGTTCTATTCTAATTATATTGTATTCTAATCCAATTATACTTTCTTAGGAAGTTATATTTAAGATGATTAAAATAATTTTTATTTTATTCTGCAAAAAAAAATGCATTTACTTGATGAAAATTTGAAATTTACTGTCATTCAAGCTGTAAAGGTACCATATAATGTAATTTGTTCAGATGATATCTTGATTATATACCAAAATTTAACACTTAAATTACTACCAGATCTAAATTAACTAATTTAATAAAAGTATTCAAAGGCTTTAAACATAAAACATGGTAAAGTAATTAATAAAATGGGAATGGATGTATATGAATAATGAAACTAATATATTAATTACAAAATTCTATCAGAAAAGAAATAGTATTTAGTAGTCTTAAGCTTATATGTAAGCATAGGACTAACATTTGTAACGGGGTTGCCTATGTATGATCATTGGACTACACTTTTTTAAATAATCAATGTAACATTATTACTTTAATTTTCATCCCCTAAATTTAACCAAGGAGAAAGTAATTACTCATGTAGTAAATTTAATTAATTACAATAACTCAGCTAGCTAATCCCATATTATACAAAAATATAGTGATAGTAATTTTTTCAATAATTTTATTTTAAATTATGTACAGCTACTATATAAAGTAACCCAGTTTACCATTTTACTCTCTGAAAATCTCTTGATAACAATTTTTTATAGATGAAATGCAATAAGCCACCATAATAGATATCCAATTAAGATCGTAAATTAATTATTCACAAACATCAAATATGTGAACAAGTAAATTTAGTTGTTTTCCTATAATTCAATATGTTAACTCAAAACACTAATCAGTAGTAAATACCTATTACCAATTATCTATCAAAGAACCAATTCCTTATAATATAACTGAATATATATTTAATTGTGATTATGAAAAGGTAAATAAAATGAACTGCAAATTTGTTTCAAAAATTAGTTTTATATCGCTTATTATAGTTGGTATAGTTGATCTTTATTAAACGAATACATTGTAAATAAAATAAACATAGAATCGAGTATTTGCTTAGAACTTTTCTTCATCGAGTCCATGTTTGAACAACATCAAAACAGGAACATTGTCGTCTCCAATGTCTCTATATTCAAGCATAGCAACCATTCCATTTTCAATGTCCATATTTTCACCAGTGAAGAATTGGAGTTCCTTAAATCTTGTCAACAGATCTTTCATAACCTGGGAAAATTCAATTAACAATAATTCATCAAAAATACAGAACAACTACACTATATAGTATATTCATAAGAGGGCACTCACTTTGTTTATGTTGGTCTTGAAAACGTCAACTTCAGTGCTGCCGTTTTCGTTCATTTTGTCCACCAACCGTTTCATGTACTCCTTGAGATAAAGAGTGAAAGATTTTTTGTCAGGGAATGCGTACGTCTCCATGAGCCGATGGTTGAGCACTACGTCTACGCCACTCTCGACGGCATCTTCGGTGCCTTCACAGGATTCTTCAGCCGAAGGGTTAGCGCCATCCAGTGTTACGTCGCCCATCTTCCTGGTGATCAGCTTGCCGTAAACCTCGTACAGAACGCCATCGATCAGTTTGAACTTATATGTGTCCGAGAACATCTCGTCACCGGAGAAAATGTCTTTGAAGATCTTCATTGCGAATATTTGGCCGAAAAACGCAGAAAATTGACGAAAATAATCGACTGGCTAACGACTGACACGCGGTCAGGGCAGTGAGAAGAGGGCAAAAGACCCGAAGCACAAAAGAATTGGACCTAAAAGTAGTAACGTGGAATTTATCACTCACTATCATGCAGTTAATTTTTAATTTTGCTTTATTCCAAAGAGGTTAAGACGCCTACGGCGCTTGGAAGTTCTTTGAGAATACTTTTATGGCGGGAAATCTATCTGTCTTCAACTAGTAATGCGGTATAATTTAATAAAGGAACTGTTTTGCATTTCATTATTTCAGAGACCACTACATGCAAAGTTAACACTTTAATGATTTTATATTTCAATTAAAAATATTTTCTTATGGGCTTATAGTTAGAAATCATAAACGATAAAACAAAATATAAAACGAAAAATAGCTATGACCTGAATTCTGACAGTAGAAGAGAATAATTCTATAATCAATGCTAATAGTAATGACTTTTAGACCAATTAATTGCAGGTGAAAGAACAAAAAGAGAAAAACATTTTAAAATTCGAGATTCTTTTAGGATTAATACTTAAGTACTATGCCATTGTTGAAAAATTACATTCAGAACTGAAATGAAGAAAAATTTACTATGAAGTGGCTAGTAAAAATTTAAATTTTTGTTTCAAGTATTAAATAATTGATATCACCATAAGAAATTTTTAAAACAAGTAGAAATACTTCAAAATATGTATACAATTTATCTTTCTTCTTGATTTTTTAATAATTAATAAAATATCAAAAACTATAGTGTAAAATGATCAAGGCTGAGAAACTACAAGAACTGTATCCTGCATTATACGGATGTATCTATATGCTGCCCAACATCCAATTGTTCTGTGGAGACATCTTTTTCCGTATTGAAGAGAGTTAAATCTTGTTTGAGGTTGAAAATGATAGAACGTCGTTTTAATAGTTTAAAAATGATCTCCATTAAATATGCACTTAATATAGATACAAACTATGACGACATTATTAATGCATTTGCAAAACAAAATTCGCGTAGAAATAAATAATTTAATTTTACAAATTTTAGTCGATTAATTTACTTATTTATCTAAATTCTAAATGTATGTAAGTAATATACTAATATGTGTTTTTATTGGAAATATTATGTTTTTTTTTAACTGTTCATAGTTTTTTTCTGTGAAATGCGCTTGAGGCAGTAAGGCAGTAAGTATTTTTGAGTTGGTCGTAATGTTAAGTATTTTTTAGACTAGCTGATAGTAGAGAAGTTAGATCGCTGAGTGAATCACTTACGATAAGTATTGTTTTCATGGGGATAGATTCAGCGTAGATAATTGCTTTTTTTATAGCAATGATTATTGTTATGTTTGAATATTTGTGACGTGTATGTAAAATACATACCCACGATTTTTTAATCTATTAAATTTTGTTTTTGCGATATGACTACTAATGTATGCTAATTTCTTCATATTAGCATTTTTCATGTATATAGTAGGTACATAATGGATGAACAATACGCTATAAGTTATAATATGTGATAGCTAAAAGGTATGTATACAAAATAAATGTAGGTAGGTACACTGCATCACTTAGGTAAACATAAACATTAAAATGGTGCAAAAATGGATATAAAGGTCAAATATATGTTAAACGTGTTTGTTGAATACATATAAATTTATACCATTAATCAATATAGTTATACATTACCATTTATAACTACCTAAATGACAAAAATTAAAATAATAATATAAACATGTATAAGTCAATCCTAAAGGTTGCACTATAATTTATGATGGATAATTATAACTAAAAATATAATTTAGCCATCGAGTATTGACATTATTGTTAATTCAATATTATTATTGATGATGAATTAACAATAAAAACCAAATGAATGCTTTAAGAACCAAATTTAAAAGAAATCCTTTGCTTCGTTTAAAAGTCAGAAGGTAACTACGAAAAGTTAGTTTTGGTCAATTGGTCGACAAGAAGAAAGATATAATAATGTCTAACAGTTTTATTATTTTTAATTTGAACCATGGCAGTTATTACATTTGACGTTCTTTTTTCCTTGGTATTCATTCCGTTTGAATTTTAATAATTGTCCTCCTTATTTTATCCCTTTGTTATGAATCTCGATAAACATGTAGGTCGAAGCTCATAGGTAAAACAGTTAAACTATACAAGGTTAGTATGTATAAAACGTTTGTTTCCTGCTATAAATTCATAAATAACATTATTATTACTATTATTATTGTTGTTTAATGTTTTCATCAATGTTTATCTATGTTAATTGATCCTCGGATGAAATATACTTATGATTAATGAAGAAGAGTTAAAAAGTTATACAATTTTACTGCTTAATGTAATCTTATACGACAATTTTATTATTGTATATTATTATCATAAGAATATATTTATTTAAAAGCAGTGTTCGGATCTGAAAACGATTGTAATTTCTTACTAAAAAAAGGTACATAGTACATTAGTACTAAATATTGGTAAGAATAAATAAGTGGATAGTCAATAGTGCGTGATAAAAATACTAGACGATACAGGATTCGATTTTCAATATCAATTGAATTTTTTTGCAATTTTTTCTCAGTTTTTTTTAATTATTCGGAATACTGTTGTGAAATTCAAAAAATGTCTTTCTCAAAGTACCAACAAGATGAAATTTACCATTATAAAAGTACCTATATCGAAATCGTGATCACAGACACAAAATAAAATAAATAAAAACACACATCATGATAAAACTAATACATTCCACGTTTCACTCAAAATCTAATATCAGTTATCACTAGGTAACTATGACATATAAAACATATTCAAATGATTATATTATTAATTGAATATCATTCTAAATGATTTACGAATAACTATCTTGAAAAAAATTTAATTTTTAAACTTCTTTACCAAACTTTTAAATTTCTTTTCTATAACATTTTTTAATTTATTTAAAAAAATGAGCTTTCGAAATATGAAAACTTTTAATAGAAGGGCAGTATAATTATATTGCACTTCCTTAATCTATTCAGTTTCTACGCATATAAATATAGTATAATAGTACTGTGTTAATATTTTAAATTGAATACGAGGTAGTCTTTACATACTGAAATGCATTAATGGCTCAAGACAGCGGACGCAATTTAGCGTCAATAAAATTGAGTAATTCAATTTCAAAAAGCTTTTCTATGAATTTTTCTTATCATTGTAATGCTGCTCAAATATATGTAATATTGTAATATTTTATAATGACGCGTATCCTCAGATTAATGAAACTATCACGTATCTTATTTTAGTCACCATTTTAGTAGAGTTAATCAATATTTTGTGGTAATAATAAAAACAAAAATAAAATGACGAATCACACATAAAACCGAATGGATGGAATCTAGGCATACAAAATATATTTCATCTATTCTACAAATCTACATCATAGTTAATAAAATAATAACTATTCTTCGAAGCATGTTTGTCATCGAATCAATGGCAATACCTCAGTGACTAGGTGTATTTATAATTTTCTTTTTAGTGGATATGAAATGTGATAACTGATAACTGATAATAGCCAATAGGTTTCTGATACTTGTATATATTATATTATATAGCCATATATAGCCATATAGGTACATATTATGTATTATGCTTATGCCATTATGTCATTACTCATTATATAGGTATTTCTCAATAGGTAAAACTGAAAACAGTAGGTATATTCATTATATAGTAGTGAACTAGTGACAGTACACACCAACCATACAAATGGTTTTAGTATAATTGAATACTTTAATATGAAATAAATAACACGTACCTAGTCATACCTAGTCGATAAGATAGATTTATATACATAAACATATTATAGTCATACATTTGCGGTAGCTATATTGCCGTAAGTAATTTACGTGTATTTTGGTATTATAAATATAAACAATTTTTTTAATGACAAACATTTCAATAATAAATTAATAAATTAAAAATGTGTACTTATTTAAAACATTTTATTTAAAAAAATAATATATGAAAGTTAAATTACAATACTTATGGGTAGAATTTGTAGCAAAGCAACAATTATTTTTTCCAGGAAATCGTCGATGACGACAAAAATTATGCTTTGTTATAGCTTATCTCATTGTATATCATACATATACAATATTGTACTGTATAATTTATGTAAGTGTGGGTTACACAGGCGACGCATACCAATTTATTAAACCGAGACACTTAAAATATAATACAATAATTAATAAATAATAGGTATACACGAAATTGGAATGAGGAGTTTACGTTATAGAAACAGTCTTAAACACCGTATAACTTCGTATTCATCGGTATTTCTACCATTATTTTCACTGAAATTAAAAAATGAATCGCTCATTTGCAGGATGATACCAAAAACTTAATTTTTTCATTAATATTAATAACAATTATATTTTATGCATTTCCAAAAAAAGCCCATGTAAAATCTGACCTCCCGTCACATTCTCCTTGTATACACTCCCGAAATCGAGCTATATCACCCCCTGAGTCAACTGCAGAAATACAGACACCACCCAACTACTGTGTAATGAGGTGACCATCATAAAATGTTAAACCACGCCGTGATACATTAACGGTACTATCGTAAATATAAATTAATTCAATAAAAGGTAAACTCTTTTCGGCACATGCACAGACAAGAAACATAAAAATAACGGTACTTTCACACCCAGGGCCTTTGTCGGCAAGGGACTCGGGATATATGAAAGCGGTGTCTTTCATATCCACCGCCTACGTAACCGACAATGAGAGTCGGCACATTAAAAATAAACAAATAGACTTTCAAATGCGCCGTTATCGGTTTCGGGTTGATTCGACCACCCTAAAGGTCCCTTGCCGACGGTGGCCGTTGGTGTGTGAAAGTCTATATAAGGCCATGGAATGATGTGCCTTGAGCCTTTTTCTTTTCTCAAGTCAACGCCGTACGACGAGGCAGCGTTGGCTAGTTCGGAAGGCAGTCGGCTTATAAATTAACTTTTCGATATACGGTCTTGCCGTCGTGTGTGCACACGGGCTTGATTTCAAATACAATTCTTGGACGTGATCATCTGATTGTCGATGATAGGAAGTCTGTGCGAGTGCCGAATTGAATCTGCCATTTAACTACTTCATACACGCAGTACGTTATTCACATCCTACGTTCAATTACAGATAAGGTAAGATTTTAGCATCACTACTTTTTGCAACACAATTGACCTGGTCCGCTCCGGATTCACGACCGAGCAACTCTCTCGTATTGTATTAGCTCATTTAATAAATCGCCCTTACAGTGGGCCTTCTATTGACATTTTTGAGTTATTATAACTGTCACTAGTCACTACCATACAACTATAAAAAAATTTATTAAGAATAATCGACCAAATCTCCATCCAGTAGTAGCAATCTCAATGGAACAGCATAACGAACAACAAATTAAAAAATATAAAAAAAACCGTAAAACCCAACAATGTGATGTACCACTAGTCACTGACAATCGAACACCCCACTCTCCAGTGCTCTAATTACGACGAAGAACGACACAAATGACCTCAAATTGAATGAAGGAAAAATGACCAAAACCACCCCAGTACCAGCAGTACCCCACCAACATGGAGGAATCACTTAAATGAAGCTAATACAGATGCCATCTACAATTTTTACAACGCCACTAAACATATAAACCTAATGTAATAAATGATAATCAATTAAATGTAAATATGTATATATATATATTATATATATAAGCTTTATCCTCAATAAAGAAAAAAAATAATAATCATTGACGTAATGACGGTTATTATACTTATTTAATTATATTTTGGCTCTGAATGCCCAATCCTCGAGGCCCACTACTAGTCGGCTGGGAAGCCAGAATAGTGGTAGGATTGTAGGAACGAAAGCTCCGAGTGGACCAACCAACGTAAACTTAAAAACTAGTCGGTACAACGGGAAGGGGTAGCCCCACTGTACACATGACCGGAGACGAGCACTAATAGCAATAACCAAAGCCTATAACACAGTCTCCACAGAAGCACTACAAGTGATCTCAGGATTAATGTCTCTTGACTTAACAATTCAAATAGAATCTGCTAAACAACAAAACAGATGGAGAAAAACTAATATAGACATCAATCTATTAAGACAAGATAAAATCAAAATCTGGCAAGAAAGATGGAATAACTCTACCAAAGGTAGAGAAACATATGAATGGTTTCCAGATGTATCGGTCAGATTACAGATACCATTAAAAATAGATCCATATGTAGTACAATACTTAGCAGGACATGGTGACTTCAAAGCAAAACTACATTCCTTTAACCTAGTCGATAATAATGAATGCGAATGCGGAGAAGGACCAGAAACTTCGGAACATATACTCTACTACTGTAAAAGAGTCGAAACCGAAAGAACCAAATTAAGGAACCTAATCCTACAACATGGATTAGCATGGCCGCCACCAAAATATGAAATAACTAATCATAGAGACACCTATCAAGAACTCAGAAAATTCTCAAAGAAATCTCTCACAGAAAGAACAGATAGATAACAACAATTAATCAAACAAAAACAGCAACAAAAACAAAACCTCCCTATCGCTCGGGATCAGAATAGTTCGATAGCTACCCGGCTGATCGTAAAAGGCGATCATAGGGTATGGCCCACCACTAGCCGGTCAACCCGATGACTAAAATAGTGGGAGACGTCCGTAAAACAGATGTCGAGTTGATCAACCAATATCAACTTAAAACCTAATTGGTACCACGGGAGAAGGGAGCCCCATCAATCGTCGGACCGGCTCACCGCTCCGAAACGTGATGCCCTTCAAGGTTGAGGTGCCTACCTCGGCTGCAACGTGGGGGCTGTGGGACCGGCGCTAGATAGTAACAAACACCTTCACCCAGGTAAAGCCGGGTAATCGGGAGGGATTTAATCCCTGCCCGGCACAAAAGGGTACGGTCTCGGCCGGTGCTGGTGGTTCACAAACGACCCAGTTTTGGCACCATCCCGACACCCCCCCGGCGCGCCACGGAAGTGCCCCCCTAAAAAGGGTCTAACCGATGGCGCGCTGCGGAGGTCCGCGATGGACAAGCTGTCCCTCCACGGCCCGTGAGGAGCGCTCAGCGCTTATATACGGACCGTGGTTGTAGATTACGCTCGCGTAATCATCAAATCAAAAAGGTACTCCAATGTACACATGACCGCTACGAAGACGGTGCCCCTCATGGTTCTGACGCATACCTCGGCTGCAACGTGGTGGTTGTGGGACAGGCGCTAGATAGTAAACCACAAGACCCAGTGCAGAGCTCGGGATCCAACACGGTTCTCGTATCCGCGCTCTAGATGGGTACGCGTTTAGGCACGGTGCTGGTGGTCGATACGGTGACCTGAGCCCTTTGGAAACTTTGGACTTGAACGTCCGAACCTCTTGAATAACGCTTCGCGTTAATAGAAAGTGTGCTGCCGTAAGGCCTAGGCCACAATCCGGAGCTCATGCTCAGTCCTTAATAGATATAAGTTTATAGATACTCAGAAAAAAAATTTTAATTTTATAACATAATTATACCATGTAGTTATTATTGATCATATACTTATAAAAACATATTACGTGTATATTAAAACTGTTTTTATGTAATATAAGTCCTGTCAAGGCCGTAACTATGAAAAAATGTCAGCGGATGTCTCAGAAAACTATACTGATACAATTTTTTCACTTAAAAAAATTAAAATATTTAATTATTTGATTAAATGTTAAATTTCATGTTCAATTAAAGTTCTTGAGTACCTATGTTTTGCGTATAAAAACATTTCCACATAACCTCTCTCCATAACCCAAGTTAAAACCTTGGATCGTGTCAAATGTGCGTTGTACTCGTATAACCATTGATTTTATAATAAACAAACATAAAAATTTTATAATCAATGCTATAACAATATACTTATACAACCTAGTGGCAGCGGAGTGTTTGAAACATACTATGACATCATACATCAAGGCGTCCCTTCCTCACTAAACGCCAATTTTTTTTCAATACTAAGTTCATAGATTATATTATTAATAATTCTCAAATAGGCTTCCTCCCTACTAAATCTATTATGACATCTGTCATAGATAAATATACTGATACAACCTAACAACGAGTACCAAACCTAT
The DNA here is from genome assembly GCA_949715065.1 of Periphyllus acericola. Classification (NCBI taxonomy): domain Eukaryota; kingdom Metazoa; phylum Arthropoda; class Insecta; order Hemiptera; family Aphididae; genus Periphyllus; species Periphyllus acericola. Next base: position 23,295,041 of record OX454270.1, on the reverse strand, counting down.
AGAAAATGGTCCATGGAGCCATGTAAGTATAATGTATATGCTTACTTGGTTATTGTAGGCTACTATATAATACTATGGACGTTTACTTAATACTTTTCGTCGATTTTATTTAAAAGAAGAGGTCGTACCTACGGTTGCGTAGGTATACCTATTGAATTAAACATTAGTTAGGTTAGTAGGTATTGGTTAGATACTAGCTGTATACAAGCGGGTATTACATTATTACATAATTTAAACACATTATTTATCTTGGTACCTAGGTTATATAGAATGTAACGTACATATTATTTATCCTTCAATTACACTGTACCTATATAGTCTATACATACATATAGTCGTATAACGAATATGAATATAGGAGGTGGTATCTTGCATAATATTTCTACAATTTACTATATTCTTGGTCATTGAATATTATTACCATTATTATTTTTATGCTCAAATGCAATAAGTCTCAAACAACGCTTGATTTTCTATTTGGTCACTTCGTGTTTACCGTTAGCAAGTATAATAGTATGTTACCTATAGTAGTATAGTACAATTGCATTTTTTTTCACCTCTCACTGTAATACGTTTGAAATTGGATAATAAACACATAATATTATGATTTATGGTTTACGAGAGTTTTGGAGTAGGGCGTTCGGGCAACACTGCCGGATAATCATAAGCTGCCATCTCGTTTTGTTTTTTTGCGTTCACCGTCGCTACGCCGCCTATGGCCTATTGTTGTCAAACGTTTTCAGTCTCTCAGTACTCGCGAGTGATACTGTATGTTGTGTTTTGCCTCTTATGTGATAGAAAATTCGAATTTTTGTTTTGTTTTTCGTTTTTTTCTATATTTTTGTTTTATTAATTTTTTTCAAAATAAAATCTCTATCAGCAAACCAATATTTTGTCAGCGTTACTACGAATCTGCAGATTATCTTATAATGTGATCGTTTTTCTTCCTAATGTCCGTGGTTACCCATATGTTCGGATCTGCACCTGTTGCATTTCAGTTGAAATTTTTTATTTTACTTATTCAGTGAATATCATCACATCGATTTTAAATGCGGAATGGTGACGAGGTGAGGGTTTTATGTTGTTTAAAGTTTTTTGTGCCGCAAGCAAAATTAGTTGACGTGAAAATGGGCAACTCGCAGAGCGGCAAGTCCGAGTACAGCTCACCGATTTCTACTCCACAACATCAGCTTCATTTGCCGGTAGAATTGCCCAGGACTCATAATTTGCGAGCGAGCATCCGGACTAAAGTACCAATGCCAGACAAGAGTGAGCTAGAGAGACGGTTCACAAAAGTTTTGGTATGTACATTTAGTTATTCTTCAATATAATCACCAATTAATTTTTTTAATATTATTTACATGAGTACCTAGGTACCTAAATAGTACCCAATTAGTATTTAATTGACAATAGTTAACAACCCAAGTGCACTTTTAGTATTCTGATTAAAGTTTATAATTTTTATATTTTAAAAATATGTGGGTGGATAGCCAAGACGTATAAGATACCTATGTAATATAAATTAAGTCACAAAGGTAAACAACATTGTATGGTTATGAATAACCATAATTATATACATACTATTATTTGTTATAATTATTTCATACCTAATATCTAATATATATATAAATTCTAAGAACTATAGCTACTAGTTATTACACAATTAATTAATTAAATGTTAATAAAAATCTATAGATATCGTAAAATAATTTATAATCATAATATATTGTTGTTTACTTCTATAGCTCTTTAAATTGATATGATGTATATCATACCTCTCTGCTATTCATCTAAAGGCTTATTTTATTTTTAAAATGGTTAAAAATTAATAAAATAATAGTTACTTTTATCATAGCATATATGTGTATGTATGTGTATTTAATACATTATATTAAACAATATTGGTTGGTCCTATTATTTACATTTAGGAATATAAAAACCTAAGGGTACAGTAGTATAATTTATTTGTACAGATTATTTTACTTACATTAATCTTAATAAATATAATTTAAAATATAATTTAAACTTATTTATAAATTATTTTTACCTATTAGATAGTTATACTGAGTAAATTAAAAATAAAAATAAGATAAGTATTTTTATACCTTTATCACAGAGATAAATTATCACTTAAATTATTTATTGTTTGAATTTAAATTTTTATTAAGTATGTTGTATAAAATTCTAAAACATACACTTTATATGCAAACCTTCTTGTGATAAATATTCCTATTGTTTGTTTAGATACCTTATTTTTAAATATGTATTTAATATTTTTCTTTTAAATTTCACTTTATAAAATAGTCTAAGATGCTATTATTACAATGAAGTATGTGTTAGTTGTACCTATAGTTTATTCTTAAAAATGTTGTAGACATTGAAATATAATTAACTAACCGATAAACATATTACATTAATCAATTTTTTTGTATGATTGTTTACAAATTAATACGTATAATAGGTACATTAAACATTTCTACTCCAAAGTAATATTAAAGTAATTCTATGTTTATATTTTGTTAACTAACTTGGAAATAAATGTACAAGCCATAAGGTGTGTCATACTTCATGTAAATAATATTGTGGGCGGTATAAATATTTGGAATTGTAATATTGTATTTTATTAGTTAATGCATTACCCCTTCTAAAATAAGTAGTGTATTTGAAAATTTATAAATATTTCAAAGGAGGGGTTGATGGAATCTGAAAAGACTGGTAGGTAATTTTCAGTGATTTTTGTTCTTATATTTAGATAGACTGAAAATTAGTAATTTTTCACTCTTCAGTTCTGTTTAGTCCTCGGTTTAGTCAATTTTATATTATCTGTCTTGAAATTTAAGTTTTATGAAACTTATAAATGTTATTACAAATAATTTCATTTATTTAAATGAAAATTTTATTTAATTGTCTATGTTATGGTACTATCAATTTATATTTGTATGTATCAATATTATTCAGTATTTATGTATTCTCATATGCCTGTAAGGTATAATCTATTATCAGGTCAAATTAAATCTTTAAACCCTTCAAAACAAATTTAAAATTGGTATCTTGATACTATTTTGTTCTTAAAAAAGAGTAAAACGAGGTACAAAATGATACCAGGATGGTGATTTTACATATTGACTCAAAACATTTTGTTAAAAATTACTTATAACTAAAAGTACTAAACATTTCAACTTGGCTAAAAAATGATAATGTGATAAAACTAAAATATGACTAAAACTGTGAGTTTGTAACTACTACCAAAATATTTTTTTAAGCTACCAAAACTGAAGATACATGAGATGAAACTATGAAATATATACCTAATAAATTATAACTAATATTTATTGTATATTTTAAATTTACAATAAAATTTTTCACTATGATGAACGCATCGGCCGATACTTGGTCAAAATATGTAGCGGCCCACCAGGAAAGTCCTGGTATCCCGGTGGACCTATCCGCCCCTGTACCTAATAATGTTTGCTGAGCTTGTGTTTTTATTAATATTTAGTAATTTAATATTGTTACATATTAACATTATATGTGTTTATTAATTATAATATATAGTTATTCATTTTTATCATTTAAGATTCAAGGCTTTTTGAAAAATAAACTATGAAATTGTTATAATTATAAAATATATTAAACTAATTAACTTCTTTACTATGGATTTTAAAACAATAATAGCTGGATGAATTAATATTATTAATGGTTTATTTAAATTCTATATAATTTGTTATTGCATATAGATTATTGAATAAGTTCATGTTACTAAATATGATAAATATATAATTAAATAAAATTTGTCCCATAGTTATAGACAATGTTATTTTAGTAATCATATTTGTAACTGTTGTAGTACAGCTATCAATAAATTAATGATGTAACTAATATAGTAATATTTAAAATGTCCATTAAAAAAATAATGCACTTAAAGGCGCATCTCCACTGGATTCAGCTTCACCAATCGGCAAAAAGCTGATTGATTTTGCCAATCAGTTTGTGTGATCCCACTGAAATTGAGCTAAATTTATGGACTTATAAAATAAAATTATTAAAATAAAATGTTAACAAATTTTTTTAAATTTTAATCAGGGCTTGATCTGAATCTTCCTCCTGAAACTGCTATTCCTGGAAGAACCCGACCATTACCATATTTGTGGGTGATGGTCAACTCCTTCCCAATATTTTAAAATCTTATGCAGAAGTCCAGTAAAGGGAGTCTAAATCGAAGATATTTAAATATCATTTTAGTAAAGCGCGTAGAATTATCCGAGAATGTATTTGGAATACTTTTCTCGGTTTTCCGTATCTTTCGAAAACCACTTTTTTGAAGTCCGGAAACGGCCATTAAAATTATATTAGCCACAATTTATTTACACAGTTATTTTAGAAAAAGTCCATAAAAAAATATATATTCCCCTGCGGGTATTAAGATTAACTACAACAGGAGTTTGGAGAAAGTATACGTCGGAACAAACTTACTTCACTGTTAAATTTTTCAAGAGTATCTCGGAAAAGCTCTACTCAAGCTTCTGAAATTCGTGATAAATTCTTAGGCTACTTTTGTGCAAGGACAAGTACCATGATAATATAATATTAATCAATATTAAGTTACTAAGTATCGGAAACAAATTAATTTTGAAAACTAACCTTACTTATATTTTCTTTTTCTTTTTTTTTTATTTTTTATTTTTTTTGCCATTGTCCGAAACATTTCAGCAAAACTACTTATATTTTCATTTTAAATAATTAAGATTTTTTTCTATAAATATGATTTTGTTTTTACCATAATAATTTGATATTTTGTCTTATGTATAATACAATTATGTTAATAAAAAAAATTTAAAGTAGTGGTTGTGTTATTGTTATTTTTTATTCTTTTTCAATTTCTAATCGTTATAATTTCTACTTAAAACTCACAAAGCCAATCTTTACAAAAATCACTTACAAAACCTCTCTCTTACGATCTCTCTGGCGCAAAACTAAGTCAATACTACGAATTAAGGACTCTCCTCCGCCTCTTCGCCATGCAGACAACTCACTTGCTTCTACAGACAAGGAAAAAGCAGATATTCTCGCTGAAGAATTATCGGGCGTTTTTAAACCACATCTCATTCCTACGCCAGCACCACACATGTCGTCTGTCATGGAGTCTCTTCAGTCTACTTTACCTATGGCCCTACCTACAAAACCTACTTCCCCAGCGGAAATAGTGGGTATTATTAAAAAACTGGCAAACAACAAATCCCCAGGTCATGACCTCATCTCTAACAAAGTCGTCAAAAATCTACCTATGAAATCGATCGTTCATCTTGCCCATATCTATAATGCTGCCCTTCGGTTATCTTATTTCCCAACTACCTGGAAAGCATCTGTTATTGTTACAGTACTCAAACCTGGTAAGCCTCCAGAAAACCCCTCCTCGTACAGGCCCATCAGCTTACTACCAGTTCTGGGTAAAATCCTTGAAAAAATCATTCTCAAGCGAATCACCACCATAGCACAATCAAAAAACAGCATTCCAAACTTCCAGTTCGGCTTTCGTGCTCACCATGCCACAACTCATCAACTCCACAGGGTTGCGGACACTATCTCCGCAGCACTCGAAACCAAAAAATACTGCGCCGGTGTTTTTCTGGACGTTGCGAAAGCATTTGATACCGTCTGGCATGACGGTCTCCTTTTCAAATTAAAAAATATTTTTCCAGCCCCTTTATACCTAATACTTAAATCCTATCTTGCCAACCGCTCTTTTAATGTCCGACATAATTTACAACACTCAAAACAATATCCTATATATGCTGGTGTCCCTCAAGGCAGCGATATTGCTCCTTTCTTATACACCATATATACATCGGACCTGCCCACAACTGAAAATACCTTAGTTGGAACATATGCTGATGATACTGCCCTATTATCAGTTTCTTCTGACCATATCACCGCATCTCATCAACTTCAAACTCACCTAAATACTCTCTCACAGTGGTTCACCAATTGGAAAATAAAAATTAATGAATCCAAGTCCTCTTTTGTGACTTTCTCACTCAGACCTCTTAACTGTCCAGCAGTAACAATCAACAACATCGTCATTCCTCATTCAACAGAAGTTAAATATCTGGGTCTTACATTCGACAGACGCCTTACCTGGTCTCTCCATCTTAAAGATAAGCGTAAGAGACTTAACTCTAGACTTCACCTGCTAAGACCACTACTTCGTTCGAACCTTACCTTACCCATCAAAATAATTCTTTATAAAGCTCTTCTTCAACCAATATGGACATACGGTATTGTAATCTGGGGTTCCGCTAAGTACTCAAACAAGAGAACCATACAAGCGTTCCAAAACATCACTCTTCGCATAATCACTGGTGCACCCTGGTTCGTCTCGAATGAGACCATAAACTCTGACCTCAAATTACCATCCATCGACCATACAGCTGCTGTCTACTACAAACGCTTCCACGCCAAACTCCAAGCTATTCCTAATCAACTAATCAATGAATTAGCTTCTCTAACACTTCCAGGTAATCCAACCAGACGTCTGAAAAGGAAATGGTGCCGTGACATGATAACTTAAGTTTAAAACTTATATATATTAGAGGTGTTACAAATGTGTGACTCCCTCCTCATGTAATTATTCTTGTTATTTGTCTGTTAATTGTTATTACTTTTACTTATTGTACTTGTATAGATTGTAATTCTTCTAATAAAGCCTAATTTTATTATTAAAAAAAAAAAAAAATAATTTCTAATTGAAACATTAATTCTATAAGTAAACCAAATAATAATTGTTTTTATATTGTATAGTATTATAATGCATAGTAAATAATAATAAATCAATCTGTGTTTATTCTAGAATATGTAATACATATTGGACATTGGTACATATTATATGTATACGGTATCTATTTTGTGTACCTTCTGTTAACCATTAGAATGTATAGTACATTTATTTCTGAATTATTTAAAATTCCTTTTGATTAAAATTTATGGTAGTTGGAACATTTTTTAAAAAAATATTTAATTCCAACTCGAGCGGCTCGCGTTCACACTGTTTTTGCATCATTATGCATCCTAAAGCAATCTGCCGATTGGCAAAGCGTCCACTCTGAAATTTGAATGTCGAATTCAGTGGGGAAGCGCCTTTAGGGTGTTATTGTTCTTTGGTATTTACCATATAGATTTCCAATTTATTGTTCTGTGATTTCGATAACGACAATCTTATTTGTAATAATTACTGTGGAGCTTTTTTTCGGTAAATAATGAACTTTGTACTTAAAACAATACATTTTACATTTAATAAAACAATTATCTATAGGCATATTTGGCTTTTTTTTGAGCATTTTTCGATGTATTTTAATTACACATATTAGTATGCATGCAAATTACAGTAGTTTTGTAATTTTATAGATTTAAATGTTTATTCGATTTTCATTAATAATAGCCGCCATGAATTAAAACAATGCTATGCAAATAACTTTTCTTTAAATTATATCCAGATTTCATACCTAAAATAATTTTTTTTATACAATTTTAAACCGTTAACCGATTGACTTCAGATTTTCTTTATAGAATTTAAAATATTATAGAAATCTAAAATAAAATACAAAAAGTAATTTTTTCTCTGTACCATTCCGTACTTGTATATTCAGGCTGGCAATGACGTAGCCACAAAACATGTGTCTGCATAAATATTTCTTATTTTAAAACATGAACATTTTATTATGGTCGGGATTATACCTACTAAAGATTGATAATAATATTGTATCATACGATAATGTGCTCGCAGAATGGGATATAATTTTATTACTCTATGGATATCACAATTTAGATAATATGTTATCCTTATTTGGAATATTTGTACGAATAATTTTAGACTATACTGACATAAGTGTTCTAAACTTCTAAGTAATTGCTTATTTGCTATGAATATTTTTATTATTATTTATTCATTCATTTATTCATTTTCTTAGTCTTTTTCCTCTTATTTAAAACTCCTGCGATAGTGCGATCATTACTTTAAGCTTTGAAGCATCGTTTCAACCTGGCGGCCGCGATCCCATTAAGGCGTAGAAAATGCCTATTGATCGTATCGGTCAGAACTCAGAAGTAATTAAACGCTATTATAAAAAAAAACCATTTTATTTATTTTTTGATTAACAAATAATGTATAATACACTTGTTTTAGACTTTTAGAGTATGCTTAATGCTTTGTTAATAAGTGATAGTATTTGTAACTGGTATAACCGATGACTATAAATAAGACTTAAATTAGTATATATTACAAGGTGGTCGTGAACTGTAAAGTGACTTTATTTTTGACCTATTTTAGGAGTCCCGACATTACTCAAGTTGAGAAACGATGATTTGAAGATACTATAGAAGTATAGATTACGCTACTATAATAACACAAAATAATTTGCGCCTCAAACTATGCTATTAGGGACTAGACTTTTAATGAAATCCGGAAATAAGGAGTTTGGCATTATTCTGATTATTCGCCTTTTATCTCATAATATAAAGTTAAAAGAGTAAAGACTTTTTCAAAGTTTTACGTTTTACCACAGACATAATATATTATTTAGTATTTTCATATATTCTTTGGTTTTACACTAGATGGATTGTTCGTACCCGGAGGTAGTTTTACATCGCCTGCGAATATTTGCTTAAAATTGAACAGCTTATCTTGGATTTGATCACTCATTAGATCCGCCTAGAGTGAAACAGCCTTAAAATGATATTTACGCGTAAACATGTGAGGAAATTGTAATTATTAATTATCTCTTTAATTGAACAAATTATCAACTTTAAATTTCTAAAAAAAGAAACTATAAAAAAAATATATAAATATATAAAAAAAATTATAAATACTATGTTTTAATAAGAGTATTAACTTTATATTTAGATATTACCATTGATTATGCTATGAATAATACTATTCATATTTTATAATCAACGGTACTACCTAGCATTAATTATAATTATTTATAAATAATAATATACTTTTAAAACGTGTTAAAAATTATATTTGCACCTGTTATTACATACTCGTATTATGTTATTTCTTATTATGTTCATAATAATATTATGAGTTATGACAATACTGCACGTAAGAAATAATTAACACGGTATATCCATTTAAGCGATTATCGACTGATAATAAATTTAACCATGCTATTGTCTATTATGCTAGGTTATCTAAAAATTAGTTTTTCTTGTACATTTTTACAGTTACCGATACTAAATTAAATCACTTATTATTTTAGTCGTTATTCTATTAAGTATTTTCTACATTAATATTATTATATGAAATATTTGTGTTGTAATGATATACGTATATATATATTAAATAATACCGTGAAGCAAAAAAAAAATTATTTATAATGTTGGTTGTAATAGTTGTCTTTAATTTCTTACGTCTGACTATGGGAGTCCATCAAAATATGAAAATAATGGAAATACATTTATTGTATACTTGTATAGTTGTATAATAAATCTTTTGGAGTAATCCAAAATTACTGAAATACTTCTTCCTGGAAATATATTTTTATCTAAGATTTGGTGAATTTTTCTATATTAGCTTCAAACTAAGAAATTACAAAATTGATTATTTTTACGAATAAAATGAATCTTTTTGTTTTAGTAAGCAAAAACAAACAAAAATAACTATATTTCCTTTTATTTAAATGTCGCCTAGATATACTATTTAGTAAGAGTTGTTGGTGTACAAATAGGTAGTGATTACATACAACTAAAATCCTTCGTCAAATCCCAAAAAGCATTGGTAAAAGATAGACTTGGGAAAATTAAGTCGTAAAAATTTAAAAAACAATCTTTAACTCAACGAAAACAATATCACTAAAATCATTACATTTTTAGCTAAATTTCAGCTCATATACAAATTTTATCAGTGCAAAAACCCTACCGTAGTCATTAAGTCACAATATATTTTGTTTTTTTTTTTACTTTAATTTATGGTAGGCTGTATATGACCTGTGATGTTGAATCTATTTTTTCTAATATTATTAAAAATATTATTGACCATGGTTTAGGTTTAATAGTTGTATTTTACTCCTTTTGTCAATTTTAATAAACATAATATAATATAAGATCAATCCTTGTTCTATCCGGTGTAAACACCATAGTCTTAAACAATTTAATGAAAAAATTACATCAGCTGTCATTGGTATCGCTGTGCCGCTGTTGTTTACAAGTGCCCAGAAGATAGATATTGTATTAATAAACAATTTCAGTATTTAAATTATTTAATAACTTCTAATTAATATAATTTGTATCCATTACTATAATTGTTGAGCTATCATAGTTGTATCATAACTTGTATGCTAGTAGCTATAAAATAATAATAATAAAAAAACAAAATTATTTAAATTTTTTTTTAAATGACTAGTTCTGTTTTTAATTTCCAAACACTAAATAATGATGATTGTTTCTATGTCAATGTTTACCAAATCACGAGCATAAATTGAATGAACGAATCATTATATTAAATAAATTAGAAAACGTGAAAATAATAATTACTTAAACAAGAGTATAAACTATAAAACCATAAATTTATGATGTCTTCCGGAAAAAATCCTAAATTTATTAATTTGAAAATAATTTTTCTATACAAAATATCTCGAAAAGTACCATCCTTAAATCATTCATTCCCATTAAATAAGTGCGCTGTTAATTATATTATAAACACTGCAATTTAATACAACTCACAATTTTACATGTCAATTAATTTTAGTCAAATTAATATTTTTCTAGAATTAAAAAAAAAAATTATTGTTCCTATTTGATAATCACTGAAAATAAATTTTCTGCAATTTTCTTTACAGCCAACAGATGTTATTGTTCTCAAAAGTAAAAAATGGTTGTTACTTGAAATACTCGTCACTGTTAGGCTTTCCTGATTTCTATATCCTTCGGGTCATTCTTAATTTCAGTAGAATTTGACTAGGATTTGTTTTCTCGAGTATTTCACCTATATATCATATATGCTATATGCATGTAATATACATAACGTGACCATACGTCCCGCTTTCGAGCTAAGTGTCCCGCTGTCCCCAAAGAACCTAAAAATGTCCCGCTTTAAGAAAAGTCGACTTGTGGTAAGTATTTATTGATCACAAATCACAATCATACATTATTTATACATTTATACTGTATAGACGTATAGTATAACTACGTAATATATATATATATATATATATATATGTATTACGTAAAACACTTTTATACAAATATTTTATGTTTTTTTTCCAATAAAAAAATTGTTATTTTTCGAAAAAATATGTGGTTTCCTTATTAAAATGTACAGGTGTCCCGCTTTGAAGAAAAAAAATATGGTCACGTTAAATATACAGTGTGTTCATGCTTAGAGGTATCACTTAATATTTCAGTTCGATATTTATATGATATTTGGGTATGATAATTTTTAAAAATCTACATGGTTTTAAACTAATCTTGTTATCATTCTGTTGAAACTACATTTCAAAATACACATGAATGCTATTTATTGAAACTTCAGTGTGAAATGTGACTGACATGCTCTATGCTCTGTGATTGTCGAGTATGAGAAAAGACACAAATCTCGTATACTCGTAATAAGGGTATTAATAGGTTTACTCTATATTGAACAACAGGTACCTACATAAATTATGCTACCTTGCCTTTTATTTCCGGTTAGTCGTACGTAACATCAGTCAATGCACTATTCGATTTTATTTGTAGGTATTTTAATTTAAAACAAGATATTATTAATGTATTTACACTTTTAACGGATTATGCGTTTGTAAAATCTCACAAATGGGTCTCGACAGAAGTATTTATTTATAGGATTAATTGTATATTATATTAAAATATCTCTTGATGTTTTCAAAAGTTTTGATTTATTTTTAAATGTATATTTAAATACACAGGTAAAATTTTTTTTTTTTATTAATATATAAGATGTTCCTAGCCATGGCTATCTACATCTAGTGATATTATAATGGTACATTTTTAACAGTTAGAATATGATAATTTAAGTAATAATAATAATAATAGTAATAACAATAAAAATAATAATAATAATAATAATAATAATAATAATATAGCAGTAACAATATTGAAATAATAATTACAATATGAAGTATAACAGATACTAATGGCAAATTGTATAGCTTGATATTGATTCTACAAGTAGCAACAGCTACTGTATAATGTGGAGCTGTTACACCAGAAGATCATGCGGACGTCCCCGTTTTAATCTACGTTGAGGCGGATGTACGTGGAGTTGATAGTGAAGTGAGCCAGAAGAATTGAGCAGTGAGGTATGGAAGTTTTTTGATGAGGTTTTTATATGGTCTGTGATTTCCTGAATCTGAAGATATTTGTGTAGGTTTACATTCCTTATAAACCAAGGTGCGTTGGGAATAATACGTAGCACTTTATTTTGAAAAATTTGAATTTTATTGATGTGAGTGGACGCGCATTTTCCCCAGACCGGACACGCATAAGTGAGTAGTGGACGTAGAATTTGTTTAAATATTAGGAGAGAGCATTTTTTCTGTATTTGAGATTTTTTATTGAGAATAAGGTATAACATAGAGAGGCGCTGATAAGCCTGTTGAAGTTTGGATGAGATGTGGGGCTGCCATGTTAGGCGTTTATCCAATGTCAAGCCGAGGTATTTTACTGACGAGCTCCAAGGTATATTTATATTGTTAAATGTTAGGTGTGCACAGGTAAAATAATAAAGTAATGGTTTTTCATACTTACATGTTCAATAAATAATAATCCTATTTGTATAAAACCACATATATATTGTCATTTAAATGTGGCGCTTGGTTATACATTTTATATGTACTATGTATTCAGGTAATATATCAATATTTTATGGAAGTTTGTGGATGAATAATTTAAAATTAAATTGTCTTATAAATTATTGCCTACTTAAAATTGTAAAATGAGTAAATAAGAGTCGATGTTTAAAATATTAAATTCTAATGACGAAAAAAACTATTGCACTTTATGCAGTAAAAGTTTCGAATGTTGGAAATAGACATAGACTAAATGTTGTTAACAAATCGCTTGAAATCAATTAAAATTTATAATTGAAACATATATATATTTTGTACAAATTATTTTGAATTTTTTTTAATGTTTTTCATTACTAGATTATCTGAAGAAAATTACATCGAATAAATATAATGTAAATTAAGATTATTCATATTCCATATATATTACAGCCATACAGGTGTTATAACATTCACAGTTGGAAAAATAAGCGTTGTTCTCAAAATTATATTATTTTGCTGAATATAAATGTGCAATTTATCAGGGCACAAGTTTATGAATTATGATTTATGATAACTTTTTCATTCATAAATACCACTTATTTATAATAATTTTTAAGTAGTGATGATTTTAAGATATTGTACTGTTATATAAAGAATTATTAGATTCTAAGTGATACTAGGATATGGATATAGATAGGTTTAAAATAGGTTTTGTTTTATTTATTTTTTGCGTGACCAGAAGGATTGATCCGATGTATTAAAATTTGATACTTTTATGAAAGAAAATGTTATTCAGAATAAATCAGATGGTACTTTGAGGAGATATTTTTTTTAATTTCTCAACAGTTCGATATATATTTGACAAAAAAACAGAAAATGCGATCGCAAATAACTTATATAAGCATTAGGATATAAAATGTTGACAAAATTGGGTATTTCAATGAATTTTAATTACACGATATTATATTATAAACTAGTCCACCCGACCTCTTTTACTCAGAATCGTTTTTTGAGAACAATGGTACATTAGTCAGTTTAAAAGTCTCATCCCTGTATCTCACCCGACCGATGAGTTTTATACAGCTAGGGTATTTCACCAAGGATTTATCCATTGCGATAGCTCATAAAATAATAAAGAAAATAAATTTAAGTTTTTTTTCATAAGTCTCATATGAACTAAAACTACAGATATTTGATGTTTGAATTAAATTTAATATCTAGGTATAAAAGTTAAAAAATTTTTTTATTTTATTAATTTAAAAAAATTGGAAGATTTTATAGTCTATTTTTCTGTAAATGTTGATGTTTGAACATTTTTTGCAGTTTCATGATTTTTAATAATCTTTTAAGTTTTCAGAAAAAATGTGTATTATGTTACAAACATTATCAGAAAACGAAACGAGATAATATCAAAATATAAAATTAAATTTAAGTATGAAATACTTGTAATTCTTGTCCCCGTGAGTCATATAAAAGAAACAGAATTTTAATATCTTTATTATCTTTAAGATATCGCAATGGGCATATCCTCGGTGGTACACGCTGTATATTATTATTTATTATGTTGAAATACTTATCACATTTTATTAATTATTAATGTAATCAATTCAACACCCAAGGTAAAATAATAAATGTTATTTTTATAAACTAATGATGTAGAATTTTATTTTTAATAACGGTGTCATGCGGCGTTTTTCAAAAGTAAATATTTTTAAATTAAACATTACTTAGACAAAAAAATATAAGTTTGTTTATATTAGAGCCCTCAAAACTTCTTTAAAACCACACCCTTTGATTTTTAAAATCACAATGGACCCTCTACCCCTGCAGCTATCATTGCAAACGGGTGTGGTACCATATCGCTTTTATTGTATCGTAGATATTCGATAATTTATTGTTTTACAGTAGAAAATTTGAGATGCTATGCCATGATTTAACTAAGCTCCCAAGGGCGGTATTTTTACCTTTAAGTATCTTCGGAATAATGAAGCACAATTGTATTGTTATTTTTGTTAATGGATTCAGTGTGTCCATCAAGAAATAATGTTATGATGTTGACTCGAAATGAGTTTAAGACAAAGAATATTTTTGTTTATTTTTATGTATCGTATTCAGGATTATGAAGAGTTTGAGTCGTGGCGTAATAATCACGACTATAAAATATTAACTTAGTTTTAGATTTTAAATCTGGTTCCACACCGGTAATCAAAAATATTTTAATGATAGCAATAACGATTTAATAAGATTTTGGAGAAAGGAAAAATATACCATTGAGTAATGTTTTCTTTAAACAATATAATTGCGGATATTATGTAATGAACATTGTGACGTTTTGTTTTACTTTTTATTAAAATAATGAATACTTTACTACTTTAGATATTTATAAATATTTTAAATTAAAGTTGTTAGTTTGTAGTTCTATATTTTTATTCAAAGCAATTTACAAAAAAATATGTTATTTTGAAGTAAACTCTTAAATATTTATTATTTATATTTATTCGTGTAGTTAATCACTTCTGAAATAAATCGTGTTCAATGTCTTTAATATCTAAACATGAAATACTTGAAATGATTTATTAATGATTTGCGTTTGTTATTATATTCCATCTATTGTGTTTTAAATTAAATCTAGTACGTTTTACTTTAACATAACGGCTCGATATCCCCTGTGGAATTGATTTTAAATTAATCAGAGTATCTACAGGATACAATAGAAAATTATATTAGTTTCAAAATTCGCTATAGTTATTTTATATTGCATTATTCCTTTTTAATATATAAGAACAGTATTGTTAATCAGTGTGTATAAAATGTAAATAAAAAATATGATATCTTTAAGAATTGAAACAAAACAATTTTGAAACAATAATGTTTTAATAAATAAATAAGTAAATAATTTTTTTAAATAATCTGTATTACTTTAACACAGTGATAATGTTCTGATTTAATTTAAAACAATGTTCGGTAATTTTTTTGGAATTATATTAACTTAAAATTTAAATGATAACTGTAAAACAATACGTAAACATAATGTGTAATATGTACACGTTTTTGTTTAAGATTGACAGTAAATATATATTTGTATTAAATATTATTTATATATTAGCTAATGTTTAAATTCAAAAGCAGTTAAAGATTATCACATTTGAAAAACGTTTCTAAATGTAGCGAAACTGATTTATTATAGTGTTAAAAAAACATAGTAGACAATAAGACATATTTGACATATTTCAGATATGGTTAGAATGATGTATCTCGCTTGGATTAACCTTGTTCCTAATTCCTATTATTATTAACATATTGAGCTTTAAGTACTATAATTATGTATTTTATACAAACAAGTATATAAATAATATAGACTTCTTTAGTAAATATTCACCATAATTTCAATTTTAAATTTTAATAAAAAAAATATTGACCATAAATTGTTAAGTTTTTTAACCTAAAGTCAAAATATTTTATTAACCATGGCGTTTTTTATTTCAGAAGCTATTTAAAATTTATTTTGATTGCCATAATAATTAGTAATTATACAAGAATAATGAATTTTATGTTATTTATGATTTATGGTTGTCATTTATTTTGAATGATAATTAATTATTACATTTAATAGGTAGGTATTAAATCATTTTCAAATTCTAAAGTATAATTTTAGGTACCTTCACATTTTCACATGTTAGAAAAAAATAAGATAATTCGTATTACATGTCAAAGTAATTATTGTATTTGTTGTTTTGTTAATGCTGTGTTCACGTAGGTATATAGAATTGCGTAAAGATAACCATAATTATATTCACATGCATTTATTCACCTGGTTATTTGTCTATTCAATACCAAATACATTGAAATAAATCAATTACAATTTAAATTTCTTTATTATGTGTTACAGGCATCCATGAATTTGCCTGCGGACAAAGCAAAACTCTTAAAGCAATATGATGACGAAAAGAAATGGGATTTGATTTGCGATCAGGTACATTTTATATTTTTTTTTATTAATTGCATAAAAAATTATTTTGTTATTCCTGATTACTTATATTACTTTAATTACTACCGATAAAAACTGCCTAGGAAAAATACTGTTGTCTCCATAAGCACTTTAACATTTTTGGTTTGACGTTTTTTTTTTTATTGATCTGTTTTTGAAATAATTAATATATTTTAATTCTAAATGTATTATTCAAGAAAATTTAATTTTTAATGTTTAGCTTTTTATAATTTTTAACTCACATCTATGACTATGCAGTTGAATATTGGTAACTACTATACTACTTAATATACTAAGAGTAATAGTCAAGTTATTCAACAATGTGTTTTTTCTTTTGCGTTGTTTTAGTCTTATATTATAAGTTATTACTTAGATAATTTCTACTTGTATGTGCCTTAGTTTTAAATGTATTTTTTACAGTTAAACGTATAACTCATGCTATAGACATTTTGTATGTATACTAATATATTTTTAAATTAAATTCCATCTGCAAATATCTTGTAAATTACTTCACCACAAATTTCGTCAATACCTATAGTACCTGAACTGTTATAACTTAAGTTTATAACCTTATAAGTTATAACAATAGCATAATTAGGGGTAGAATGTACATTTTTGATAAATTACCTTCAAATATTACAAAATGTATGATTAGCATTAGAATATAAATACAAATCGTTTATTCTAATCAAATACACGTTTATAAATATATTGTTGAGGCTTTGTTCGAACATTATTGTAGACTACAAATACGTACCTTACTCAAATATCTTCTCCTTTCTAGAATAACCAGAACAAATTTTTAGTTACACCCTTTATTTAATTATTTAATAAATTAATTACTGTCCTGTAAGTAAATGTGTCTGTAGTGTGCTTTTTTGCTTATACTATAACTTAGTCTTTATATTATAATAACAAACTATTAGATAATACTTTGAGTTACGTTATAAACTTACGTAATTGTTCTATATTTTACAATTGATCATAAATTATAATCGTTTGAAATAATTATAATCATTGCTGAATATGTTTATTGTACAAATTATTATTTTTTTTTTAATATATTTCGATTGTCTTATAATTTATGTAAACGTGTCTATGTGTATGGTGTTTGACGTATGTACGAAAAATACAAATGACAAACGACAAACACGTCATACACGTATATAATGGATTCTACCTATATATTATTTAGTTATTACTCTTTACTTACGCCTCTATCCAAAATATCAAATTAATAAATACAAAATTAAAGTTAAGCTACATTTTTAGAAACAGAAAGCTGATAACTTTTAATTTATGTAAAATAAATTCATGTGTTGTTGCCATGCGTGTTAATATTCTTTCAATATTTAGGTATTTCTGACAGTAGAAGATTAATAAGAGCTTAGTTTTATTTTCGGGTTGGAGATAGCAAATTAACAGAGGATTCTACGGTTTCATGCCTTAATGTAAGGTGTGATACCCCATAATTATATTATTGTTTACATACATATAATAAATACTTAATTTTTTGATTACCAAATGCATGTAATGATAAAGCAGGTGGCGAACCCTTCACTTTCCTAATAATTAATATTAAATTTAAAAATAAAAACTTAAATTCGAAAAATATATATTTATAGATCATTGAGTAAGGAGTTTAAGTGAGGAAATCCGGACAAGCTCACTCGACCCTCTTGTTTCCAGAACTAAATAATGATTTCTTAGATTATATTTTGTTGCGTTGTTGGTTCACATTTCTAATTTATTCCGGTATTATATTATGCATTTTATTATAATATTGGCATCGGGTGCCTTAATATTTTTATACCTTTCAAGTCACTATTTACTACAGTGGTTTTCAAATTTGGTGCCGCGATCTTATGACTATTTTTTCGGAAGTGATTCACAATGAGTTCTGATAAAATGCAATGTGACGAAAATAGACGAGTCCAAACGACAAACGTATTGGGAATATTTATACAAACGAATAAAGAATATATATTTATATATTTAATTACAATTTTATTTATTTAATTTGATGCAAAAAAATTAAATAACGTCCTTAGAAAAAAATCTTAAAAAGTTTTCATGACATATGTGGTGTGAACATTTTGTGAAGAGCACAGATGCAGTGTGCCGTATTAACAAAAGAGTGTGAAAAACACTGGATTATTGAAATTAAAAGTATTCTTTTCTTTTATAATGTTATAAAAAAATAATAAACAAATAATATATTTTTTAAATTATAAATCAACATGTTAGCTGATTCATGTAGAAATCAACATGTTATGGATTCAATATTAAAATCAGATATTATATTGTTTGGTGTAATAAATCACTGAAAAGTCTTTAAATAATTCCATTTTCACAACTTTACGTAATCAGCAGAGTGGCGCAGTGGAAGCGTGCTGGGCCCATAACCCAGAGGTCCGTGGATCGAAACCACGCTCTGCTAAGTAAATTTTTGCAATTTTTTTTTCTTTTAAAATGTTTGCCATATAATTGATATATTGATATATTTGTATAATTATTATATATGTATATTTAATCAATGATATAATATTAATTTTCATTGTAAATTCGGCTAATTTCATGTTAGATTAAATTTAATTCATATGTATTTATATTGTATGTCGTAAATACCAAATGGCATGTATCTAAATAACATCGCGTATTATACAAAAACATGTTTACATTTTTTATTTAATGAAATAATCATCGTTGATTTTGTTGCGCTGAACATACTTTTCGTTAATTTAAATTCATTTTTGTTAGAATCTATTTTATATTTTAACTGAGTGACTGCACATGCACGATGCATGCGCGCAACACATCGTTTAAATGAAGAATAGCTCGGTGATGGTTCAACATCATTCCCACCGTGTACCGGTACTACCGGATATTATACATTCACGAGCACACTAGACATATGTCACCATGTTACATTATGGGATTACGTCATTGTGCAGCTTTTTTTTTATTGATGATGATGTTTGTTTAATTATTACGATTTCCCGTCTTTTTTATACACTAAAAATTTGAAACTGAAAGCACGTTATTATACAATAATATTAAGTACATACGCTTTTATTGAATGTGAAATCAATTTTTCTGAAGACAATATACATAGATAATATTAATACCTTTTGTCTGTGTACATTCAATGCCAATTCGATTAAAATAATTATTTTTACTGATTTTTTTGAGACGGATTTAAATAGCTGGTAAACAATAATTATTAAATAATGTTTGACAATACGTTCACAATTGTTATTTTTTTTTTAATGTTCAAATTACCGTAAAACCGAAGTTTTCTGTAAATTTTTTTTTCATGACTACTTAAGTATGTACTGTGGTCTGTGACTATAAACATTTGGTTTTTTTTAACCGGGAACACCATATTTTTTACGCAAAATATTATTCAATTAATTTTCTGGAAATCTTGATGTAACGTAGTAAAAATTTGGACCAATACTTACGGAGTAATTCATATTTAAAATGGTGTATGAAACGTGTAAAATTCGCGTTATCTCGAATTATTAACAATATTATCGATTACATGTAATTACAAATTATATCATATTATTAGTTATTTTACCTAATTTCCTTAATATTTCAAAAACTACTTGTTCTAATTTTGATTTTGATACATCAAAATTGACAGAAAAATTCCCTCCAAACACAATGAAAAAAGAGTTTTTCCAATTTCAAAATAAAAGTTTGTATCTCCATGATAGTATGACAAAAAATAGTTACGGAAAAAATAGGTTTAGTAACACGAACTTTTAATAAAACCAATTTAAGCATTTTTACGTCCAAAAAAGAGGTGAGCATGGTTAAAAAATCACCCTATATATTACATATATCTATATATCAGGGGCGGACGCAGGAAAAAAATTTGGGGGGGGTTTGAAAAAATAAGAATAATTACCATTGTTTTGAAATAATTATTTATTGTATTTTTAGAAGTCATAACAATTAATTATAAAATCAAATTTATCCGCCTCGGTGTTTTTGCCATAATATTCAAGATATCTTCATAAGATACCTCTACGTCTCTGTATAAGTTCAATAATACTAATCCATTCAATCGGTCCTCCGCCGTCTTGTTTCGTAAATAGGTTTTTAATCTACGGAGACAAGAGAATGATCTTTCACTCGAAGCAACTGAAACGGGAAGTGTTGCTCCAATTTGCAAAAATCGATGTATAGACTGATATAACGTAGATGACGTAGATTGAAAAATTACAAATTATTACAGATTCACTTTTCTTACCAAAACATTTTTTCTAGCATATTTTAACGTCTTTTGAATAATCAATTGTTTTTAGGTACATAAGATAAAATAACTATTACGTTTTAAATTAATCATCTATTCATTTCGGGGGGGGTTGAACCCCCCCCCCCCCCTGCGTCCGCCACTGCTATACATATATGAACATGTTCCTTTTAGACAAACACATTATATTTAATAGTTTTGAATAACTTTGTAATATTTGAAGTATTTAAAATAAATATGAAAAATATTTTTAATTTAACTTTTTTTAAGGGAAATAAGTAATAAAATGTCTTTTTATTTAATCGTTGTATGTTAAGAATGGCTTTAAAATAACATTTGCGTCACTTTTAAAAAAGTACCTCTTTAAAACCGTTGATTCTTATAATTTTTGTCTTATTAACTTTGGGATTAAAGACTAACTTTTTTTCTTATTGTATGAACAAGTTTCTTGTTAGCGGCTATCTAATTTGTTTTTGCATATTATGTACACTGTACATATTGAATAATTGGTATTCATATTGAAATTTAAAATATATAAGTATATTTTATTAGAGGATAATAATATATTTTGTTTATGAAGATACTAAACACATCCTGTATAGTAATTATTTATGTAATCAAAACGTGATTAGATCCTTAAATTATTTTATTATGAAGGAAGAAGAGAAAAGGTCAATGATTGCCCAAACATTAATATCATTGACTATAAATACTAGTTTTTTATATTTCATATCACTATTGTAATAGAAAATATTCTTGTATTTACATATAATCAAAGATTATTACTCGAAATTCGAACTACTCACATTTTTTCTCTGCAGTTTATTCAATAAATATTGTCTTAAAAATAATTACTTAGCTCAGTTGTATGTTATTCCTTATTTATCATTTATTGATTATTTTTATTGTTTTTCTGTTCCAAAAAGTTATTTTTTAAATCTATTTTTGTTACAAATTGTGATACCTTGTGATTTGTGAGTAAAAATTATTGTTAAGCGATAAATGTGTGTATTTCAGTGGTGTAGCTGAGGGGAGGGAAGGGTGTTTAACCCCAAACCCATTGCCTTTTTTCAAACATTTTAACCCGATATATTTTATTATTTAACCCTATTATTTAACCCAAATATATCATAGTTTATACCATTGTACATTTCATTAATTTTAATATCTACTGTAAGAAATATAATTTTATCTTTTTATAAGCAAAAAAAACTTCTAAAAACTCGTCCAGAATTAAGATTGATAATAAAATAGTAATAATTATTTTAATAATATAGTTATACCAAAAATAATAATAATTCACCACTATCTAAAGCAGGGGTCCTCACTAGGATTTCTGAGAGAGCCAAATAGTTCATATCAAATTTTCCTCAGGGCCGCAAGTACAAATTGTACAGTTTAGTCAGGGCCTAAACCTAAACGGTATAGGTTAATTAGAAAATATATTTTTCTTATTGTTATAATACATTATGAAGTGGCGTTAAATAACTTTCAAACAATATGATTATAACATAAGTTTATAACATCAAAAAAATTAACTTTTTTGCAAATAAAAAAGTAGGGAAATGTCTTTTACTTAATTTCATGAATAGGCCTACTTGAATTTATTAATTCGTTAAAGTCGAAGGGCGAAATCTTTCACAAATCTCTAATATGGCATCTATGTTAGCATTTTTTTTTTCAAAAAAATATTTGTTTCAATAACTCTAAAATTTAACAATCAGTCTGAGAGCCGCAAAAAATCGTTCCGAGGGCCACATGTGGCCCGCGGGCCGCGTAGAGAGGATCGCTGATCTAAAGTAAGTAAATATTTCACTGCTTAGCAGATGAATTTATAGTTTTGTAAGGTTTATACTTTTATTTTTGAATAAACAGAACAGATATTTAGTTTCAATTGGAAACAATAATATATTTGGCTACTTTGGTGTTTTCGTTCATAAATATGTATATTAAACGGTTCAAAAAAGTATTTTAGTTCCATTTTAATCCCATTGGAGAATTAATCACTGATCCGTAGTTGTCTACAGTAGTTGATCTCTATTCGAATAAAAGTAAACAATTAAATGAAATATAAGTGTTTAAAAATAAATAAATATTTTGATTAAAATCTACTGAATCAAACTAGTGATTTTGTGTACCTAGCTAAAGAAAAGTAACTGGTGACCTAGAATCTAGATTGCTATAGTTTTTTTTTCCGGTTTTCCATTAGTATCTACTTAATTATAACGTCTAGTTGATAGTATCTAAAGGTGTACTTCTGTATTATGATCAATTGATTTTATAAAATGTATATGCTTTCAATTTCCGAAATAGTTTTAACAAGTTACTGTAGTAATTAGTAAATATTATTTTGGTAAATGTATAAATAATTATAATAATGCTATCCATTTACCAACATAGAAATTAATATTCAAAATATAGCAGGTTAGCTGCCGTGTCACTAAAATGTATGACATTTTATAAGTATGTAAGGATCGATTTTTCTCAATTTGTTCTGATCATATTACGAACGCTCAATTAGCACGGTATTTAGGGCGTTACCCTTTTATTTGAGTGTAGTCAACTTTTCAATCCAAAAATTGACATAGGCCATTTGAGCTCTACTTTTTTAATGTCAATCATTGTTTTCATCACGATAAGATACTACCTGTATCTATCATTATAACTTATTTGAACTAAATGTTTATAACGTCATACACTTATGTATTATAATACATATTTTAAATGTATTATTATGTGAATTCATAATATGAACAACGGTTTTATTTAAATGGGTATTCAACGTCTAATTGGTACCTATTAGGTACTGCAGAATACATATTACATATATACACACAATACATTATGTGTTTAATTCGTTTATAGGTTTTTAACTATTGAAAGATTGAAAGATCTCAGAAAAATAATAGTCAATTGTTTTTTAAGAAAGACTTGACCAAGTTCAATTGAACATAATTCGTTGTATTACGATTATTTTTTTAAACTCAAGTCATTTAATGCGTACTTGCTTATAAATATATGCTATTGAGAAGTAGCTCAGAGATTGGTTCTAATGTGAATATAAAAGTATAAAATTTAAAAATATCGGAGATAATAGTCAAAAAATAAAGTTTTACCCATCATTGACCAAATAGTTGATACATTACTAAACTCTATACATTTTTTTTTTATAATTATTATAATAAACAAATGAAGGAAAGCTTCAATTCCCTTTGTACATATATTCGTTAATGGCTACAGTCTACACTCTACATACGCCTTACAAATATATAGGTCAACATGTATATTATCTTGATTACAATATATTAAACTATTTATTGATAATGGATAGACTAATTAAAAAAAAATAGTAAAAAACTACATTAACTTTAGTTTCGTTAAACAAAGTTACGGTTTAACTTATGATAATATAATTATTGCAGATTATTCTAGCCCTTCTAAGTGTAGAGTATACCTACCATGTTCTATTTACATTCAGACATGAAATCATTTATACATAATAGAGCATTGATATATTACATGTTAATGATAAGAAATTAATTTTTTATACCAGCTAAATATAGAATGTTATCAAAAGTTACAATAATAAATAATTAATTCAATGGGCAGTAGAAGTTGCAGAATATTTGGCAATGGAATAATTAATTTTAGGGACCTAACTCCTAACATTTAATAATTTGCTTTATGTTGACTACTGTATTGCTAGTTAGGATACGTTGATATTTAATTTAAATGTTCATAGTATCTACAATTCGTTCTGAACAAATAAACAGTTTTTAGTTGTCAACAAATTTTTATTAATAATTGAATAACTTGTGTAATTTATGCGATTGTAATAAAATTAATTATTCATAATATCTACTCGTTTAAAGTACTCAATAAAAAATAATTACTATTTCATTATTATAAAAATGCTGCACAAGCTTATTATATGCAAACGTAATACCTATATTTTTATAATTTGCAGTCTGCTTTACGTATGCCGTGTACAGACCAAATGAACATAATTTTTTTGTTTTATAATCTGCCTTTTATTTATGTTATGGCACAGATATGAAATAGCCAACCAGAAAATACGTTTCGTAGATATTATTTTAGTGCATGCCATTAAAAGCAAATTAATTAGCTCATTATTCATATATACGGTGTGTTTACATCGTTTAAAGTCCTTTTTCGGCGATGTAGCACATGAAAGCGACCGACTGTGACCCTCCCCGTTTAATTTTGTGTTTTTATAGACTACATGCTGCTACGTAATATACTTATTGGAAACATAGCGGGTGTTCATTATATTTATGTGAATGAAAATGAGTAATGAATACGCCACGGTCATTTACTCTGGCCAAGTGTTAGTCGTTACTCGTTTGAAACTCCTATCCATACGATACCATGTGCACTCTTCATAAGGGTTATACAGAGCCCTACCGTCTCTAGGTACCTACCAGCGTGAAACCAGTTTATTTTCCTGTAAATGGATCGATTCGTCACTTCATCAGTTGATATACATTATACATACATAATACATTTTATGACTTAAAACGATTTTGTGATGAGCTGTTGGCCTAACCACAGAATAGATTCTGCGGTTGAACTGTTTTTTCATGTCTATTTTTGTCACCAACGTTTTACCATAGACTAGCCTGAAGCGTAAAATTGTATTACAATAGTTAATAACCGCGGATCCTTTTCCGATTTTCACGAGTTTAAATTATAAACATTCGAACCAGTGCAGTTTATTTTGGTGATGCTCCCATTTTATTACTAAACATTGTGGGATATAAATTTCAGAATTAAAGAGGTTATAGTTATTTTAGCTGTCGAATCATATTGTATGTAGGTAGGTAGGTTAAGCTATTAATGCCATTGAAATTTTTCTACATTCATGTTTTGGTGCCGCATGCACAGCACATGCATTGACATTTAGTTATTTTGATTTAGGCACGTTCAATTCGAATTTAATTTAATGTTTTCCTTTATACATATGTACATGTATACATCAATAATTGGGGTCGGTTCAAAAACAAGTATAGATAGATACGTGGTTTGAATTTTATTGAAGTTAAATTATGGTTTAAACTTTAATATTGTAAAAACTTTGTATTCTTTTTATTACAAACATTTTTCTATAT
Organism: Periphyllus acericola; assembly: GCA_949715065.1. Lineage (NCBI taxonomy): Eukaryota > Metazoa > Arthropoda > Insecta > Hemiptera > Aphididae > Periphyllus > Periphyllus acericola. The sequence continues at coordinate 23,268,881 of OX454270.1, read as the reverse complement.
TGTGAAACATATACTTTTTTTTCAGAGTATAAATTTGTTTTTGAAATATATTTAATAATTTTGCGATCTGTTTAAACGCAATTATTACTGCAGAATTGTAAATGCTTGGTGTTTTATCAAATTAGGTACTTAATTTTCGTTGTATTTTTTTATTTAATACGATTATTATTATGAAACCTTGGTTTTAATTATTTATTAATATCTTATGTTTGTCAATCTATATTTTGTTTGTTCATTTTTACCATATATTAATGACTTAATTGTTATTTTACTATCATTAGGTGTTCGCAAATTACGGAGTCATTACATTGTATAAATTGTGTTATTTAATGCATACGTTGTTTTATCACAGCCGTCTAACGTCTAACAATATTGATTAAAATATATATTGATACCTACTTACTTGAATTTGTTTTATTTTAATAAAATTTCCCAATGTACTTGTTCAATTATAGTAATATTTGTTTTTAGTGCACGTTTGTGATTTAAAATAAGTGTGATGAAACAAAAAGTTAAAAATAAATAAATATTTGTCAACATTGTTAAGAATTAATACTAGTATCATTGTCAATATTAGTTAATTTGTTAGTGATGTAAAAACGGTCCTATTATTCCCTATAAACAAGGTTGTTTATCATCAATGTCCTAGAGACTATTTGATCATCTGTCGTACAGGAAAGTGTAGAACCAAAACCAATATGTTATAACGAAAGGTATTCATTGTAACTTTTATGTGGGCAGTGTTTGTGAGTCATAATTCTCCGTTAACCTCAGTTAGCTCCGTCGAGGTCAACCGTTCATGTTGAATCTGCATCTTTGCCGAGGGAAACCATTAAAACATAAACATACCTACTAACACTTCTCTTTATTGTATATTCTTGTAGGTGCCTACTCATCTGTTAAAAATATGATGTGATGTCAGACAAATAAAGCCTGTATAATATGTAAATATCACCTGTAAATAACTAAAAATATTGATATTATTTACACTTGTTTCGTATTATGTACTAGAAAAAATATAACAGCTCAAGAAAAAAAGTGTAAAATCATGTACTATACGTCTTATAATAGGTATATATTTAAAATAGCATTCATAATATGTTTATTTTAATTTGAGTTTACATATAACATCAAACTCTTGATACCAAAAGTTTCTGTAACATACCTTCTATTGTTTTTTTTTTATATACTAAATTAGGAATTCAATAATTTATTTATCTTGGTTATTTAATCGTTAACGCTGATATTTGCTGTTTTGAATTCTGAGGTTGGAATGATCGCGTCCAATCGTTACAAGCGTAAACAATTTTTCTTCGTTCATTATTGTGATACAAATAATATATTATATGTTTATGATTAAGATTATGGCAATGATTATAGAAATACATTACAATTATAAATGAATACTATTACGTATTAATCTTATTATATTACAATTATTACATTTTGGCCGGGTGACGTCATTAGTCATTGTACAAACTAAGCGCAATCTACTTGACTGTTCAAACTTGACGTATTCATAATGGCATTAAACATTAATTTTTAAATTGTAAATTATATATATACATATATATATATATATTCAATTTTAATATTAAAAAAAAATTATACATGTGCTCATAATCTATTCTTTATTTATCACTTATCAATGTATAAGTTTTAATATTTTGTATTAAGATTTTTCACTCAGTTTATTTATATCATCGATTAAATAACAATCAAATATTATTACTTAAGAAATGTTAGTGTATACTTAATTCTCTATTGTAATATTAAAACATTGAACTATAAACCTGGTATGATGTCTTTAATATTGATAGTCATAAACTCATAACTCATTAGTAAATACGAAAAAATCGAAAATTATATTTATTATTAATCAATTCTCTGATGGTTTTCAAATAAATGTATTTTAAAATTGTATATTTACTGTAGATAAGTTAAGCAGTAAATGTACTCAATTATTTAATCACTTATAGGGGTAAAAGATGAAATTTACCAGATAGATGTAACTATATTATGTTGTATTTTAATTGCTGACAATAGTTTTATAATATTGTTTATTGTATTGAAATCATAAATGATAATTACTGTTTATTTTTTTTAGGAAAGAGTTCAAGCAAAAGATCCACCAGCTCACTATTTATTTAGACTTCGTACATATTTAGATCCAAAAGCTTCTCGAAGTTCAAGAGTAAGTGAGTTTTTACTATAAAAGAAAGAGAAATCAAAGTATTTGAAACATTTTATTTAAATGCTAATGGATCTGTATAAAATCATGTATAATATATTTCTAGAAACGGAAAATGGTTGGAGATGCTACTTCTACACAGGTCTTACGGGATCTAGAAATATCTCTGAGAACCAATCATATAGAGTAATTGTTTGATACATATATATATATATATATATATATATATATATATATATATATATATTATTAGTGTTAAGTAAAATCATATATAACCTAAATTTGAACTTATAGATGGGTTCGTGAATTTCTTGATGACCAAAATCATGGTCTAGATTCATTAATCGACTATCTGAGCTTCAGACTAGTGATGATGCGGCATGAACATAGGGCAAACATGGATGTGACAAATATTTCGACCGAAAAAATCGCTCAAGGTATCTGAGTATTTTTAATCCAATATTTATAGGGAAATGATGTATTTTACAATTTGTTTTGTTTACGTAGGTAACCATATGCACACAAATGGAATTAGTAACGGTAATGCAACGAATCACGCGAGACCTACTTTAGACATACTAGATAGCCCTGGGATTAAACGGAGATCGAGGCATGCTGCAAAGTTAAATATGGGCGATACCAAAGATGATATACATGTTTGTATAATGTGTTTACGGGCTATTATGAACAATAAGGTGAGATATCAAAAGTATTTTATTTTTAACAATTCAGAGAGAACATTTTTAACAAATCCAATCTTGGATAGAATAATAAGGTTTGAAGTTAGGTCGTGTAAACATTTATAACGAATAATGATTATCAGATATTTGCTAAATAAAAATGGTGGTTGACCTAAATGGGTTTTCATATTTGTACTTGTACTGTATTGATTATACATTTGAACTTTAATCAAAACTGGTACATTTTTTTGCCAGTTTTATGGCATTTTCATTAAGGTATTTTATGGTATGTATTGTATATATAAAATGACCTTTAAAGGTTAACATGCATTTTCAAAATATAATTAGTTTTTGTGTCTTCATAAATGCGAAATGTGATGTGTTTAAATAATTATGCAATAAAATCTCGATAACTCGAAGCCCAGGGGAAACAAAAATAAGAAAAAACGATATTATAAAAACCACACCAATCATTGCCAGAAATTTACTTAATAAATGAAAAAAAAATGGAAAATATATTATTTTGATGTATCATTTGTGATGATTTGTATTTCGATTCTTCGAAACTTCAAAATATTTGATAGTAATTAGATATTAAAGAAAATAAATACTCCTTGAAATTTTGTATTATAACTTATAAGACATGGTAAATTAATAAATCAATAATTCGAGGTTTTTCTGTTTCCGTTGAAATTTGAAACGTGATTTATGCATTTTCAAAATATAATATTTATTCTTAAAAAATGAATAAATTTATGTTAATTCATTTTGTAATATTTAGGATAAGGGTTCCCAAACTTTTAGGTTGCGGTACCATTTCAGTTGCGGTCATAGAAAAGAGATTTCCGGTATTATTTCCGCTCTATATTAGCTGAAAATACCTAAAAATTAATAATACCTATTGTAGTTTTATACAGTATACAGTGGCGTATTTACGGGGGGGGGGGGTCCAGGGGTACTGGATTCCCCCCAGAACCTCTCCAAAAAAAAGTAAAATTCTTGCATATTTGCAGAACCTGATTTATGTAGGCACGCGCGGTCATAGTTTTTTTCCCGTAAACAAAATATTATATAAAATAACTATATTTAATATAGGTTAATATTAGTAACAACAGCTAAAACAGATACATGTTCCTGCAGCATGGTTTCAAGTTATAAGTATTATAGTTAATATTAATTATGTAGAAACTGAGGACCCCCCCAGAAAAATTTGAAAATACGCTACTGACAGTATATATCTTGGGTGGCAATTGGCCACTGATAAAAAAAGTCTTGAGCAGCATAATATAATGAAAAATATAGGATAGCCAAGAGCTGATTTTAAAGGAAGATTTAATGACTTAAAATTACTTAAACAGTTGTTTGGATTTTTAGTAAATCCTTTTATAGTTGATGCAAGTTGTTGAAAACGTAAGCCCAATACTAAAAACCTATTTTAACGGATACAGTAGTTTTAGATATTTAACACTTAGAAATATTGGAAGAAATAAATCAGTTCAAATACAGCTGTCATTTTTCGTTGGAATTTTGGAAACATGTGCCGCCTACTATACAAAATTTATATTTTATGCTCAAAAATGAATTTACAATTTGGGAATATTCTCGCAAGTTTTTACACTCTTCATTGAAAAAAATTAAAATCTAAACATCGCTCAAATTTAACAGATGATTATCTAATATTCTAACAGAATTGTTAAAGACTGTTCTAAAAAAAAATATAATCCAGACTTCAAAAGCTTGGAAAAAAAAATGAATACACAACAAATACGTGACCTAGGTTAAGTTAGATATTAATAGGAAATTAAAAAATCCCTTAAAATTTGAAAAATAATTACGTATTTAAAAACTATATCAAAAACACTATATTTTTTTAAAATGTTTTGTGTCTTCAGTCTTAGGATAACTGTATTTTGGTCACCCCTGCTAATACTGATGTAGTCGTGTGTAATTTTTTTTACGTGTGGGCCGAGGAGGCGCCTCTAGAATGGACTTGCCTCTAGGGTGCAAAGATTGGAAACCTCTGATTAAGGATGTATTGCCTTCAAATCTACTCCATAAAATTTTAAATAATATTGTAATATTTAAATTTTCAATATTATTTAGTTGTAGTTGTTAACATATTTTAATGCATTTATTATTCTAATTTTGAATTATAAACATTATATGTTAATTTATTAAATTTTGTTCTAATGTGACCAAAATAATTAATAACATCTTTATTGATTAAAAAAAAAAAATAATTTGCAAAGTATTATCAGTGTTATATCCATACTCTCAAATAAATATTAATTCTTATGGTTAAATCTACTGTTTCAGTATGGATTAAATATGGTCATTCAACATACCGAAGCAATTAATAGCATAGCTTTGAGTTTAATGCATAAAAGCTTAAGGTATAATGTTATTTAATTAAGTATTTTTCATATATTAAAATATAATATATATTTATGTTTACATTAATTTAGGACAAAAGCTTTAGTATTGGAACTTCTGGCTGCTATATGTCTAGTCAAAGGTGGTCATGAGATCATTCTATCTGCATTTGACAATTTTAAAGAAGTCTGTCAGGAAAAAAAACGTTTCCAAACTTTAATGGATTATTTTATTAATTATGAAGTTTTTCATATAGAATTTATGGTATGTTTGATGCAAAGGTGTTCAAATAAAAAATATCAATGGTGTATTAATTATGAATATCATATATGTAGGTTGCTTGCATGCAATTCATAAATATAATAGTACATTCAGTGGAAGATATGAATTTCCGAGTTCATTTACAATATGAATTTAGTACACTTGGGCTTGATGATTATTTAGACAAACTCAAGCATACAGAAAGTGAAGAGCTCCAGGTTCAAATTTCTGCATATCTTGATAATGTTTTTGATGTAGCAGCCTTAATGGAAGACAGCGAAACTAAAACTTCTGCTTTAGAAAAAGTTGAATCTCTTGACGATGAACTTGCACATGTATGTATATTTAACATTAATAATTTATTAAAATAAATTAAGTTACAATTATTATTTATTTATTCAGGCTCATGACAGGTTAGCTGAATTAGAACGAGAATCATTAGCTCAGTTAGCTGGTTTAGAGAGTGCTCTTGTAATGGCTCGGGCAGAAAGAGATGCAGCAGCAGAGAGCAAGCGCGCAGTTGAAGAAGAAGTAGCAACACTAAGAAGGGTTGTTAATGATCAAAAAAGAGAATCTCAATCTAGGCAGTCTATGCTTGAAGAAAAAATTCAGGAATTAATTTCACGAGGAGCTCAACCTGACCTAAGTAATAATTTAAAAATAATTATTTTTTATTTCAATACCTAATAATTGTTGTCTAGGCTCCAGCAGTGGTATTTCAAGTTGTTCTTCAACAGGCAGCAATAGTATATCTGCATCACCACCTCCACCCCCACCACCCCCACCACCACCACCTACAATTGCTGTTTCTTCAACAGTTGTTCCACCTCCCCCACCCCCGCCAATATCTCCTAAACCTGTAGGTATACCTGCACCACCACCACCTGCCCCACCTTTAGCGGGTACAATGCAAGCACCAGATGGCGCAATGACAATTAAGCGAAAAGTACTGACTAAATATAAGTTACCAACTCTAAATTGGGTGGCAATGAAACCTAATCAAGTATTTACTATTTTTATGATTTATATCTTTTTTTGATATTTTACTTATAAATCATTTTTTAATAAATTAGGTTCGTGGTACAATTTTCAATGAATTAGATGACGATCACTTACATTCTGTCATAGACTTTGGTCAGTTTGAAGAGAAATTTAAATTAACTGCTGCCGGCCGAGCATTGATAAATGGGGATTCAGATCAACATGATGGACTTATGACGTATCCTAGTAAACGAATGAAAAAACAAGATAATGTTTCACTTTTGGAACATACTCGTTTAAGAAACATCGGTTAGCTTAAACATTAATTCAATTTGTAAAATATATTTTAATTTCAATTCTTATTTAGCTATTTCAAGGAGAAAACTTGATATGCCTGTAGAGCGTATAATAATGGCTGTCAATTCTTTAGACTTGAAACAGGTACCTTTGGAAAATGTTGAAATTCTTCAACGAATGATTCCTACTGATCAAGAAGTAAGTTTTTATAATACAACTTAAGGGTTTTTTTTATTTGTACATGCATATATATCACGTATGATTTTTTCAAATTCTGAATCATTGTAAGTTTGTCCTTTTGTACTGAATACTCCTTTATTTGATTTGGTCCTTAACATTGGATGATGTTTTTTTACCATCTCAATTATCAAATATTTAACCTTATTTTTGTGCATCTTTTCAAATTTTTTGCATATATTTTTTTTATAATCTTGCATAACTTTTGACCAAGCATCATTTTTTTCCTGGATCTCCTTTATCCATATTTTCATCCTTTTTACATCCAAACAGTACTTTCTTGTATAATAACCTTTATAATTTTTTTGAATAATTATAGCTGCCTTGTTGTAGTGATCAATAGATTTTATTATAAATGTTTCTATTATCAGGTCATTGAAATACCTAAAACATATCTGGCATTAAGTGAACACTTACATTATTTATATTATTATTACCTTCTAGCAATATAGCCTTTCCAATGTTTTTGAATAATTATAGCAGCTAAATTTAACTTTAAAAAATTCAACCTTGTATAATATCCTTTGTAATATCGTTGGATAGTTATTGCAGCAACCTTATTAGCTTCAATATATTGAGCTCCATTTCTCTGTTTCAATTGTAATATTTTATCCACGTTTTTTTGGTTATGAATTATATTATCTACAAAAGCCATTACATATTATAACTTACAATTCAAATTCAATTTTTTTAAGTATTTAGGAAGTTTGTTTATTTATCATAACGACTAAAAATAACACATTTTATTTATTTTAACTATTCAATTCATTTATAATTAGTCTTATCACAATTTAATCTATTTTCATCTATCAATATTTTTAATATACCATATATGGCTATATTTATAACATTTCCAAGTTTTTTAACTTAATGTCTTACTTTTTGTTGAATACATAATAGTTTATCAGCTTTATTTATTTTACTTGCTGGAGTTCTATATTTAAAAATTTACTACAAAATTAATAATTAAACCATTGAAGGTTCAATTAAAAAAATTATTTTGATGCGTTTAAGTTAATGTATATTTTCAAAATGTAATAGGTTTTAAATATTAAATTATATATTACATCATTATTTTATTTCTCCAGGTAAAATCATATAGAGAATACCAATTAGAGAAAAAAGATATAAACATGTTAACTGAAGAAGATAAATTTTTAATGCAATTAACTAAAATAGAAAGACTGGCTACCAAACTATCCATTATGAGTTATATGGGTAACTTTATGGATAACTTGCATTTAATATCACCTGTGAGTTAATACATTTTGGAATTTGATGAATTTAAAATAACTTATATTATTTTAATCATAGCAAGTGCATGCCATTATATCAGCTTCAAGTTCAGTAAAAAATTCTAAGAAACTACGTCAATTGCTGGAAATAATATTAGCATTTGGTAACTATATGAACAGTGCGAAACGTGGTCCAGCTTATGGATTCAAACTTCAGTCATTAGACACCCTAGTTGATACCAAGTCAAGTGACAAACGCATGTGTCTTCTACATTTTATTGTAGATACTGTTAGGTCTAAAATGCCGGATATTATGAATTTTGATTCAGAATTCATGTATATTGACAAAGCAGCAACTGGTATGATTTATTTAATTAAAAACTATTGTTTTTTAATTAATTATAATTTATATTTTTGTTTAGTATCATTGGAAAATGTCATTACTGATGTTAATGAGTTAGAAAAGAATATGGAAATTGTGAAGAAAGAATGTGAGCATCGAGGTTTTGGAAATGCTCAACATGTCACAGTCCTTCGAGATTTTCTTAATAATTCTGAAGACAAATTAAAACGGTTAAAAAATGAGACTAAAACAGCTCAAGAATCATTTAGAGATTGTGTAGAATATTTTGGTGAAGCACGGCGAGGTACTGATGCCAATACATTCTTTTCCATGCTTGTGAGATTTGTTAAAGCGTTTAAGGTAAACAAACATTATAAATGTATTATAAATTATAATTAATTATATATTTAAATCCATCTTTTTAATTTCTATAATAGTGTGCTAGTCAATTTGTTAGTATTCAAAATTTTAGGTATGTATGTTGATAATGTTAAATCTATTATAGGCCTCTGATGTTGAAAATGAACAAAGAAAACGACTAGAAGAAGCTGCATGCCAGATGAAAATGAAGTCTAGTACTGAGAACCTAGTTGCCAAAAATAAAATAAATCAAAAACTACAGCAAGTACGTCCATTTTATTGTAATTATTTAAATCAGTTGCAAGATTGATTGAATAATTTTAGTTTTGTACATTAAGTTTTTCTGTTTATTAGAATTTTATATTATTTTATTATTTATCTTTTTTTTAATTATTTGATTTTATCTTAAAGGTTAGTGTGTGATATTTGGTTTTGGTATAACACTACTTGTAATATATCTAATTTAAAAGGTGTTTTTTATTACTTGTTTTTATGTTTATTATTTTTAATTTATGTTATTTGTGACTTAAAATTAATTTTAGTGATTATCTTCATTATTGTTATTTTTTTACATCTCACATGAGCGCACTTATCATTAATTTAGAAGGCTTAAATCATTGTAAATCCATTCATATGCTTGAATCTTTATATATATATATGCACCTGCACTTCATAACATGGCTACTGGTGTCGGATCATAATTATATATAGGTACTGATCCAATCCTATTTAAACATTTGTATGTAGATGGAAAAATGAAGTATCTATTTATGTTTAATAATTTCAAAATACATAAGAACCTAAGATAATGTAGCTAATAAAGTCTAATTATTTGGCAGTTCAGCTCTATTATTTTTAAATTGTTATGAAATGAATCATATTAACTACAATCAATATTTATCATATTTAATAGCATTGGATTTGATACTGTACGGTGTACATAAATTATTAGTTTTTTGTGAATAGGTAGAGATTTTCATTTGTTGTATATTTTATAAAACAGTTATTGTGTTGTTGAAATTATATATTTCATATAATTTGTTTTTTCTTAAATTATCATTTGAAATAAGTGCTTAATATTATTATGATTCACAATTACATTATTATCTGACTTCAAAGTTTTTTTCACTTCATTTACTCATCATTAATGATATTTTTACAAATTTGTTTGAATTTAACTAATACTAGCCAGTAATTTTTCTAGGATGCTGTTATAAATGAACTGAAGAATAAAACACAAATGGTTAAAGAAAAGAAACTGTTACATCAAGATGAAGTATACAATGGTGCATTGGAGGATATTCTCTTAGGTTTGAAAAATGAACCTTACAGGAGAGCAGATGCTGTTCGGAGGAGCCAAAGACGTCGCATTGATAGTCATCGATTATCTAGGACATTAGAAGAACTAGAATTTTAATTGTCCTTGTTATATGGTAAGGTACAATAATAAATAAATATTAAGTTGAGATGTTACCATAACTTATCTACTAATAAAATAGTACAATAAATAATCTATATTTCAATCATAATTCCTTTATTAAATTATTTTTATTTAATACCATTTTAAATTAAAGTAACAATACTATCAACTAGTTGCTTATAATATTTACTTAATTATCTTAATTTTTTATAGGTGGCCTTGACAACTAGGGTCTTTAACACTTGAGTATATAATTTGTGTGGTAGAGATCAGTTGGGAATAACTCATGTTTGGAACAATTGGTCAGGGGTAGTGGTTTCCTCCCTTAGGATGGTAGTCTCGTCCAGGAAAACAAAACCGCCTGTGACCCGATTACTAGAGATACTATTCCACTGTCACCATGTCCATGTAGACTGTGTTCCGTATTCAGTTAATTTATCCATCATATTTAAATAGGCCTTTAATCACATTAATTTGTATTTAAAATGATTGATTTATATAGAGTTACTGATCAACTATCACTTATTAGCAAGGCCATTAGTAACCAGTTACACCACGCAGTGAAATAGTTGGATATTTTTAACAATGGGGTAGAGAATAGTAACACGTTAACCAAGTTTGCTTCAAAAAAATTCAGCCCATGAAATTGCCTGATTTGGCACAGTATACACGGAACACGGTGATAGTGTAATAATACCATAAGTGTCTAAGGACTGCCACCTTATACCGCTTAGTCACAACACCCTCAATTATTAATTAACTAATTATCTTTATAATTTTGGTAAAAAAGTTTGTGTTTTGTAGAAATTTTCTATTATTAATGTTTATAATATTTAAAACATGAAATATATTTCATATATATTATATAAAGTAAAAACATTTACATAATTCATATTATATTTTCATAATTAATGTTATATTTTTTCCAGATAATTCCATTTACATATCCAAATACTCATGACTACACATTTATCATATTTATGTTCTAAAATTAATTTAATTAAACTATGTATTGTTAAATGTATTCATAATATTATTTTGTTTGTTTTTTGTTTTACATGTTTATTGATATACATTGAATCTATATTATATTTTTTTTTTTATAAGAATGATAGTTATAAGTTTATTAAGACTAGAAAAATGGAAGTAATGATTTAAAACTCCTTTTTTATTTTGTTTTTGGTAATTTATAGTTACATTAGTTTATTATGCATTTTTATTTAAATTTATTTGTACCATTAGAATTATTCTAATTTATTTATTTTGGTTACAGTAGAATCTTCTATTTCTGTAACTGCTAAGATTTACTCTATGAAAATGAAAAAAAATACTAAAAAAAATGTTTATGTACCAATCTAATAACAGACTTAGAATTTTTTTTTATCTATACAATTTGTAGTTTTCTTACATTTTACTAAATATTTAGAACTTATTATTGGCACATATTTTAATTTTAATTTTGGAAATCAGGTCTTTTTTTAAATTCCTTGAATTTATATTTAGGACATTAAAATATTCAAATAATGTTTTTCATAATTCATTTTTGTCTGTGAAAAAATATTTCAAATGTTTAGTAAAATTGAAGTAAAACTATTTAATAGTTTTTTAGATATAATATTTTTTTATTTGTGATTAACATATGGTTTTTTTACCTTTATATATGTTAACGAACCAAATTTGAAATATTATTACCTGTTAAATTTCGAGCTTAGTTGAAAATAAAATCTCATGATTTGTAACAAAAGAACTTAATGTGAACAACAAGATAAAGAATATTCTATTTGTGCCGATTTATTTTTTATACTTATTATGATGTAATTCACTGTCAATCAGAAAATGTTCTTTGACATTCCATTAGTTTTTTTATTTTTTATATAAATTGATTTAATAAATTAGTATTGCATTTGTGATGTGGTGCTTATAGGTATTAGTTTTGAAAAAATGTATTTATCGCACAAATTTTTGTAAAATTAGATATGTTGAAATTAATTTTGATCATGTTTTCGTTATTCATTCCTAGCTACTGTTGTCTGTTAATGATATTATACTATAGGTGCAATATATTATATACAGAGACTTCTTTGAAATTCATAATTCTGTATTTTATATTTACAATTATTATGAAATCTAGAATTATGGACTTCAAATTAAACACAATCCTTGTCTGTATATATTATATTTGAATCATTTTATTATTCTGTTAGGAGACTCATCTCATGCAAAACTGTTCCCTGGGATATGGTACCAATGCAATTTTTGTTTGTCCTCAATTTATAAATTATTTTGAAATATGTTAAACTATGAATCTTATGTGATTACTATTTTAATTATTTTAAAAAAAACTGAGAATCTAATAGATCAGTTTTAGTGCCATCAGAATAAATTATTTAAAAATGAACCTTCATTTATTTAAACTGTTGATATATATATATATATATTTAGTACTTGTGCTTTTATTTTCTTTAAAACTAATGAATGTTACGCTTTTTTAAATTATTATTTTTTTAGTATAATGTATAAAATAGTTTAGATTGTTAATTATATTATATAATTTTTATACACATGTTAGATGTGGTGTATTCTGCATTAAAATAGATTTAGTGTTGGCATTCAATATTTTTTTTATTTATTTTTTTTCAACAAAAATTGAATAGTTATTTATTTTATTTGTAAATGAATGCATGAATATACCACGAGAAGATTTTTGTGTGAACATTGTACATCCTTACGAATGCAATAAAATTACATTTTATTTTTAAAACAAAATAATCTGATTAGAACGCATTATGTTTTTTATTTTATTACTCACATTGATATCATTGACTCTTTATGGCTTTACCATACATCAAATCCTTCCTTATAATAAGTTCATACAAGAAGTTAAAATTATTAATTTTATTCTTTTCAGAAATGTTTGATAATTTTAACTTATTTTTAACAAATTAAAAAAACCATTTATTCGGATTTAATTTTAAAACTTAAGCAATCCAAACAGTATAAATAAACTAATTTTACAACACTGTGGGTTATATATTAATATTACAAAAGTAAATAATAGTATTGTTGAAATTACTTCCAACAAGTAGTATTGATACTATTGTCAAATTAAATGCATGCAATTAAATTGAGATGCTCCATTGTGGCGAATAACTTACCGTGCCCTATAAACAACATATTGTGCTAGTGACATTGGTCGATCTTCATATATTTCCGAAGAGGTTTTAGCATTTTTTGTGCATTTATAAATTAGAATCGAATGTGTTATAATCTTTTTATGGTTTGGAACAAAAATTTATACTTTTCATCATATATGTCAAACATGTAGTTTGTGTTTTATTTGTATTAAAATTCAATTTTTTTTCACTGAAGTTCAAACAGTTCAGACACCATAAGTTCATTTTAATTAAAATGTGAAAAATTAGAATAAGTATCAAAGACAAAAAATATTTATGCTAGGTGCTGGATATATTTATTAACAATAGATTATATTTATTTATATTTACTTTAGAGTACCTACTATAGTAGGAAATTATTGAGTCTGATGAAGATTCATCGTGTTATTTACTATTGTTGGTACCAAGTGGGTGATCCTGAAACTGTCAGGACACTATTTAGGGTTTGAAAAAAAATATTAGAAGTCGAAGCAGCATAATTACCGATAGAACTCTTGTAGATAGTGGAAGCTAAAAGTTTTATTTGTCGCAAAAGTTGAATTGGAATAGGGGTATGAAAAATTCAAAAACTGTTTCTATACTTTGCTGCTAAGGCGCTAAACGCAATTGATGGTTTAAACTTTAAATTATTTATGTATGTAATTTAAAAATATTTGAATTAGTATTTATACTTTAACTAACGGCAGCCACGTGTAACTTTAAATATATTCTACAATCGATTGATGCATGTATGCAAGACCATCACTTGAGAACGACTCGACCGCTGATTTTTTTTTGTTATGTTCGTAATATTGTCCCATTTGTAAATGTTTGTAATTGTTGGTCTTGGCTAAGACTGCTCCGTGCGAGCCCCGGATGATTCAGCCTGTTTTATATATTTTTTAACGGTATGCATTCTAGCTCAACGTACATGCATTAAAAATTAAATAAGGTGAGTAAAAAAAAAATTTTAAAAATACTTTCCTATCAATTATTCCCGTGGAAATCTAAAATAGAGTGTTTAGAGTTTAGACCTATACGCTATACTTTTGGTTTGAAGAGTCCAATATAATTTTATTAAATTATTTGTTTTTTTAATCTATCAAAAGTTTAAGAATTCAGCGGATAAAAAAAATTTTGGTAAATAGTAACGGGGTAATGTCGCAAATCACAAAAATTAGTAAATTGAGCGTTTCGTTTAAGTACCAATGTGATGTACGTTGGATTTTTTTATTAAACAATCTGACTGTTTTTCTTAAAAATTATATTAATATGTGTACTTAATTAAAGGTACAATTAAAGGTTTAACATTGTTAATTTTTAGTATGATAACATCTATCACTATTCGGTAAGTAGTAAAGAATAATTTAAAAAAAACACATTTTGTGTAATAACTTTTAAACATTTATTTAATTTTGTTACAATTTTCATAATTAATAACTTTTTCAAAAACAAAATTTAATTTGAAAATTCATTGATTTTAATCGTGCAGCAAATTAAATGTATTAATAATTCTAAAACAAGTTGAGTTGTTTATTAAACGGTTTTAAAACGATGAAAGTTTTGGATTTCAACCAGATGGTAACCAGATTAAAGTTGTATTTAAAAAAATGTAATAGTGATTGCTGACGAGGTATTTTGCCTTTTGGAGCCAGTTCGACATTGATGTTTGCACTTTACAGCCATGCAGGCTAGAATTTTCTCATGGCTATAGCTTATAAGTTGTAATTATTATTATTAGGGGTTCTCATAGATGTACAACTAGATGTGCTGTTTCATAATTCTGTATATCTGTGTGTTATAAATTATTATATTACTTGTACATACTCATGAAGTCCACAAATGAATGTTTAGGCAACTAAATATACAGCATTATGGTTATTGTTGAGCGATAACAAACCATCGAGTGCAAAACAGTAAACATTTTTTTCCACTGATAAGTGATGTACTCCGGGAAAGGAAATTGCTGTACAGTTCCTCCTAAAACAAAACAATAGTTTGTTTTTTGCATTGTTCGACTGCGGACTGCGGAGTTTCGATACTTTCCGTACACTTATATTTTATCTCCAACAATATTTTTATTGCGGGACTCGTCGTGTCGAGGTGGATTGAACAAATCGATTTTGAAGATTCGGTGAGTCATAAATACTGTTGAATACTGATTACACATTTTATTTTACCTTTGTCTTGTAGTACGTAGTGTCATTTTACGTCATTATTGGTATATTTAATGAAATAATTGTTGAAAATTGTTCTTCTCTTAACCCTGCTGCAGATTAGTAGGCATCAAACAATCTCAGTATGCCGCTGGAATGGTTATTTGGGCGTCGTATGTCGCCTGATGAGATGTTAAGAAAGAATCAACGTGCGCTCAACAAGGCCATGCGTGATTTGGACCGTGAAAACATGAGAATGGAACAGCAAGAAAAGAAAATAATCATGGACATCAAGAAAATGGCTAAAGATGGACAAATGGTAAATATATCCATGTTTTTAATTTTTTTTAAATAAACTTATAGTAAGATTTTAGTGCAATATGCAATTCAAGTAGTGAGTGCAACTCAATCATATGCATTTATAGATTTTGTTAATAATTTACTATTAAAATATTGGTGTTTTGTGTAGTTGGTGATTTAACATGTTTTTTTAAGAGTAATAGTTAATTTACCTGGGTATTTTGAGTAGTTAATACTGATTTCTTTTTGCTTATGTCGTTGGTCATTAACTATTTTTTTCAATGGTTTAGAAACCCTTTAAGATTTACCCCCGTTGGAGAGAAATTATTAAACTTTGTTTACCAAAATCCAATTTCATTCTTAGGCTAAGTTGGGACATTCTAGGATGTATAACAATTATGGTAGTCCACAACATAGTAGACCATATCACTTTCTATAAGACTGTTATACAGTAAATTACAAGTATTTATCAGTGAATTTACCTGTACATTTATATTTTACATGTTCATGAAATGAATAGCTTTTGATCTATTTTAAACCCACCAATTTATGGCATATATTCCAGAACTTATAGTTTTATAATAGACCGACCTACTACATTATGTACTTCGTATTAATTTATCTGTGTCAAAGTTCCATTATAAAAAACATTTTACAATTTATATCAATGTTTATCTTATATGATTTCATAATATATATACATAATTAAGATGCACAACAATATTTTTTAAAAAATAATTTACATTTACAATTGATACTTGGTTATTCCTAATTTCTAATAAAACAAATAAAAACTTGTATAACATTTATATACTATATGTCTATATTATTTTACTATTATGTATTGTAGAGTTTAAACTTATTTTGTATTTGATCAATAACTGTATCATAGTAACCAAATGGCATATATATAAAGAATAGTGCTATTTCTAAACTTACCTTATTGTATATAGTATCAAATATTGAAAATATTTATATAATTTTAATTATAATTAACTTGATAATTCTGCAAACCTAATAGTATTAATTAGTGTAAGTTATTATAATTTTAATATATTCTACAATGAAATCATTAAAATCAAGATCAAAGCGCATAGTTCCACCATTTAGTTCTCAATCACGACAGTCAAATACAGTTGTTGCTGGCCCTCCACGAACACGCTCATGCCAAACACCAATTGGAAATACTGCTTTTCGACGATATTACGATAGAGGTGATTTTATGTTATCCGTTGATAGTGGACGAGTTATGTGGAAAACACCATTTGAAAATATAGACTATCACCATTATTTACCAATATTTTTTGATGGATTACGTGAAGTTGCTTACCCATACCGAGCAGTAGCGGAGCGTGGAGCTACAGATTTGTTAAAAAATGGTACACCAGATCGTATACTACCTGTTGTGCCCCAACTGATTATTCCAATAAAATTAGCACTTAACACTGGTCATACAGATGTAGTTATAGCTACATTAAAAATGATACAAACATTAGTGACATCAGCTGACATGGTAGGAGAAGCTCTTGTGCCTTATTATAGACAAATATTACCACCTCTAAATGTATTCAAGAATCTAAATAAAAACACAGGGGATGGAATTGATTATGCTCAATATCAACAAGAAGATATTGGAGACTTGGTGAATAATACTTTAGAAATTCTTGAACGACATGGAGGAGCTCATGCTTTTATTAATATTAAATACATGATTCCAACTTATGAGTCCAGTGTAGTCAATTAAAATATTAATCTAAGTACCTATTATTTCTAAATATTTCCATTTATAAAATTATTACTGTTCTCTAAAAGCATATCTTAGAAATATTAGTATAAGATATTTGTTAAATAGTTTAGATAAATATTTTGAGGGTTTAGGAATCGGTGAAAATCATGGCTAGAGATTTAGTGAGGACAAGACGTTACCAGAAAAAATTTATGGTGATGAAGGCTAATATTCAAGCAGTATCATTAAAAATACAAACACTCAAATCGCAAAATGCTATGGGGCAAGCAATGAAAGGTGTTACTAAAGCAATGCAAAATATGAACAGGTAAATGTTTTGTGTTTTAAATAATAACCATACTTACAAATTAATAATAATATTAATAGCTGTTATTTTGAGGGAGTATTTATTTTTATTGAATTTATGATCATATAGGTAACCATGTATTCAAGTAAGGGGATTTAGAGTCTCAACTATTGGTGGGTGGGATTAAGTGGTTGTAAGGTATTATACCATTCTAAAAATCATATTTAAAAATAATGTTTCAATTGTAACAAACTTATAAATCATTTTTTATTGTTCTTGTATTTAACCAATTTTGGGTAACTTTTCACAATGAGAAATAAAACAAGTGCTTCAGAAAATGTTGGTGGGACTTATCCATACTAATATCCCATTTAGTTTTCCCTATGTTTTTGATATACCAATTAATATATTATTTTCTTTTTTAAATATCAGAAATTTAAATATGAGCTGCCTCTTACACCTTTGTTCTACTATAATAATATAATATACAATAATTTGTAATAAATTAATCAATCGTAATAATTTATTTTCATATTTAGACAGTTGAATTTACCTCAAATTCAAAGGATACTGCAAGAGTTTGAAAAGCAGTCAGAAGTAATGGACATGAAGGAAGAAGTAATGAATGATGCTATGGATGATGCAATGGAAGACGAAGGAGATGAAGAAGAAACGTAAGATTAATTAATTTTAATCAAAAGAATTTTTTCTTAATTTTTCTTTTGGACCTTAATATTATTTTACTATTATGTAATGTTTACAATTGTTGTAATAATAATCATTCTTATAATTTTAAAATATTTATTTCAGAGATCAAATTGTAACACAAGTATTAGATGAGTTAGGTCTTCAGCTTACAGATCAATTATCAGGGTTGCCCTCAGCATCTGGCTCAATAAGTATAGCTGCCACTGGAAAAGTACCAGTAGTAGCTCAAGACGGAGGAGGTGGAGCTAGTGCACCACAACCAAATGATGCTGATGCAGACTTGCAAGCTAGATTAGATAACTTAAGGCGCAAGTGATCAATTTGTATGCCAAACTAAATGCAAATATTTATAAACCTATTTTATTGTAAAAATTGTTAAGTATTAAATGTATTTTAAATGCATAATTTTAATAATATTTATTTTTATCATTAATATTATAGAAAACAAAAAACATGTATATTTTGCTATTTTTAAATTATTTTAAACTATAATATAAATGAGATCCAAACACTACATGCATTTTGAACTAAGTGATTGAAAAGGATATTTCACAAATACAATGTATTAATATTTTATGTGACTATGTATAATTTATTATAATTAAATTGTTGTCAGCCTTTATTCATTTTTACATTATTAAATTTACAACCATGAGTTGAATAAAAATCATTAATTAAACTTATGTTTGAAAAAAATCACTGGTACTTTTGTCCTTAAAATTATTTAAACTAGATGTTCTAAAAATGTAATATTAAGTACAACAGGTTTGTAGATTACAGGGAGGAAAAAATATAATGTATAACATCAAAATAATTACTAGATATGGTTAAGTAAAAAAAAAAATTTAAAAAATCAATATATTTTAAATTCATAAATGCCTACAATCCCATTGTACAAATTATATGCACGTTTCAATATTTGAGGTATTTTTTTTTCTTTTCATAATATTCAAATTGTTAAGAACAATTTACATTAATAACTGTAACAACTTACATAGTAGGTATATGTTACAAAGAAAAATGAATAACTATACACTCGTACACAAATGTATATAACTTAATAATAGTATATTACACATGCAAGTTAAATGTATAATAGTCTAATATGTATATTTAAAATTTGGATTATTGGTATGCCAGCCAGTAGCTTTCGGTCCAAATTTATAAACGAGCCTTTTCCCCTGAACAGGCAACAGTACACCAGTCTTGTAGTAGTATCGCATAGCCCTGCTAAATTTCTCGTAGTTCATTCTCTCGTTGCGCTTGAATTTCCCCCACAATTTGGCTACCTTGTCGCTTTGCACGAATCTGAAACGGCCTTCCTCGTAGTTCTCCCAGCAAATGTACGTCGGGCAGTATTGAGAATTTAAAAGCAAGTCTCTGATGAACTCCCATATTCTACTCAGTTTGGGCTCAGCTTTCGATCTTTTGACTTTCGTTCCTCGTGGTCGACCAGCTCGTTTTTTCTCAATCGACGGGTTCACATGACAATATTCCTCGTCAGCGTCTGTAAACCAAAAGGATTTAATTGTAATTAAGTCGTTCCAAACATGTCGAATATAATATATTATGTCGTACAAGCGTAGATAATCGTTATCGGCGGCAGAGGTGGTTTGACATTTTTCAGTTAGTGGTTTAAGAATAGGTAATACCATTTTATCACACTCCCAACACAAAATTACATATTTTCAAAAACTATACCTTCGTCATTACACCGCTCATCATATAGTTTATGTTATTATTATACTAGGTATCTATAATTTGTTTTTTCAATTATTGGTCATCAAATTATCATGTTCATATTATTTTACCTACTGACTACTGAGTGTAAGTGCTCATCTATTCAAAATGGTCACGCATCCCTAATTTCAAATTTTTTGGATCATATCGGGTAATCTAATATATCACCAATAATCAAATCTCGGTGGGCCTTTATCCATGGGTGGATAGGCCCACCGGGAAATCGGGATTTTCCCGGTAGGCCCTCGTTAATATCAAACTAAGAGGCCCCATCCCAGAAAATGTAGAAATTAAAATTATCATTTCATAATACCGGTATGAGTGGTAAGATTATTATATAATATTTAGACGTATTTTTATACTACGTAGGACATCGTAAATGGGTGTCATGTAGAACCAATGATAAATCTCTATTTTGTTATATTTGTCTCTGCTATAGTGATGGGTCTGGACCATTCTCAAAGGGATTTAATGACTGGAAGCATGTATATACCCGAATTAATGAACACGAAACTTCAAAAATGCATATAATGAATGTAGATGCTCATATAATGAAAAAACATTTTTCCTCAGTTGATTCACTTTTAACTTATGGTTATAATTCATTAAGGAAGAAAGAAATAGAAAACAGAAGACAAGTGTTATTTCGTATAATTGATATAATTAAATTAATTGGTAAACGTGGACTAAGTTATCTAGGTAAAACTAATGAAGCTATTTATACTCTTGATAATCAATCCTTGGATCATGGTAATTTCTTGGACATTATTTTACTAATGGGCAAGTATGATCCGTTTAAATTAGATGATGAAGATTTATCATGTAGTCATAATACCAATATAAATGAATAAACTATATGAATAACAATATATAAATAAACTGTGTAGTTTGCTGCTATGATATTTTGGTGAAATACAATTTATATACAAATGCATATCCCAGTTTATTTATTGCTTATAAATTGATGCTAACATTATCTGTAATTTAAGTAGGTTGTGAAAAAAGTTTTTCCAAATTAAAATACATTAAAAACTACTTGAGAAATACCTTGGGGCAAGATAAATTGGAATGTCTGATGTTAATGAATGTAGAAAAAGATTTGTTGAATAAAATAGATTCAAACAATGTTATTAATAAACTAGCTACTAAGAGTAGTACATTAAATAAACTTTTATAATTTTAACTATTTAATATGTATTTTTTATATTTTTTTATATTCTTTTGTATTTCTGTAATTTGTGGGAAATAGTACTGCGAGCGTAGCGAGCTGTTTTTTGTATGTATTTGTAGGCCCTAGTTATATGTGGCCCTTTTAAATATATCCCGGTAAAAAAAAAGTGCCTATCCGCCCATGCCTTTATCTCTGATGACCCTTCTTTCATTATTTCCACGTACACTTGTACAGTGTTTGCTACTCAAAAAATATGAATTACATACAATAGGCTCAACCATTATGTTTATTGTATGGGTAAGAGGTACCTCCTAATTTCTATGAATTAATAGTATAAGTCCAATATATGTACTAGGAAGTAACCGCCCAAAGGTTACTTCCTAGTACATATATTGGACTTATTCTATTAATTATTAATTCATAACATATCCTGGTAATGTTTATTTAGCTTATCCGTCCCTGGTTTAGTCTTCAGTGGACCCTAAAATATATTGTCAAGTCGTCTTGGCATCTATGGTGGCACGTACCCAGATACTACGAGTTGGTATCGTACGCTTGTAGGTCATTTTTAAAATGTTTTAACTGTTTTACTACATAATATCAACGATTTTGAAAAATACGTATTTATATTTTGATGGTGTGCCAACTTTGGGATGGCTAAACCCTAGTCTGTGGCAAATGCAAGAGTTGCCCACTTCCCCCAAATGACGCCACTGAATAGGAGTTGGAAGGGAACCGTGTGCTATACGTTCCGCTCACCATCTTTAACGCCTCAGCGCCGCACTCTTAAGGCCCTCGATCAAACGATTCGCGCAAACATTTTGATCGTGTATGGAATGGATTGAGTAGTTGCGCAACGGTTTGAAACCAAGTTTTTGTGCAACGTTTGGTGACTGATAAGCGGTTTGAACGTCTACGTCGATGTTTGACAAGCATCAGTGGTGGTTACTGGTTATATAATTTTATTGTGTTTATTTAAAATGTTATAGTGAATATGAAGTGATGAATTTTATTTATTTATTTTTTTTATTACTCTTATTTTTTTAAGTGCTAACTAAAATATAAATATTTATCATTATCAATATTATTAGTAATTTTAACAATACAATAATTAGTATAGCTACTAAAAATTACATGACAGAAGATTCTGGACATTGTTTACGTACATACAAAAACGTACTGACTACTGAGGTTCACACAAGCCGTTTGAACGTGTATGTGTATGTGTTTGTATAATCATTGTTTGCACAAACATAGTGGTTGCGCAAATTGTTTGGTCGTGTATGGGGGCCTTTAGAAATATTAGCCTTAAACGTAATGGCTAATGTCGTAAACTCATAACACTCATATAGTCATATAAGTCATAACCTTAATACTGTTGCGGGCTAAAATGCTTTGTATAAAACCTAGAACTTCGCACGCGAGATGCTCATTTGTTTTTGAAAACGGTAATAATTGTAATTGTTTGAAGTGGAAAGAAATTTGTGTTGACTTATTCGCAGTGATGGTAGCCGAATGGCGGATTGTACCCTATGCACGGGCCCACGTAGAAGCGAATAACGACTGAGAGTTTAAAGTGGTTTTTAGTGGTCGGGGGACGAAAGGGATTAAGATTAAAGGATCTTAAACATTTCTACAAAAATTTCATTAAAACGCATAATTGTTTGTTCAAATTAATCATTACGAAAAATTAAAAATTACGAATTAATTATAAATATATAATCCCTACTTATTATACCTCACCCGACCGCGGAGTCTCACCCAGACTAGAAGCTTCGTCCGTTCTATATTATTATTTGTATAAAAATATCACTATTAACATTATGCAGTAGGAAGCCTTTGGAGTTTTGGTCATATTGGTGGGCTATCGCGATGGGGCCCCTTTTCAATCCCGGGGCGCATCGTCATCCACCCCGGTTGTTGCGCCGGTAGTTCCGAGAAACAGTGTCTTACAAACAATAATTCGCTTTTAAATACTAATTATACATTACATATTATTACTATGCGTAGCCTAATACCTACAGGGCATCTAATATATATATATATACAACAAATGAGTACAGTGGCATGCAACGCTCGAAATGGCGTATCCCTGCGGTTTATTTTTTTCCACTTACAGCCCTGATAACGAGTAACAACTCTACCACATGTACGTCGTGAACGGCACTATACCTAATACGGCGGGCAGCATATAGTTTTCGTCGGTCGGACCGACGTGATTGCTGTTGTCCTGCAGCGAATCGTAGACCGCGAATACGCGTTGCTGCCCGTGATAGTGGTGTTGATGTTGGTCCGACGGATCGGACTGCCACTGCTGTTGCTCGCCGCTGTTGGCCGTCTGATAATACGCCTCCTCGTGGTTGTCGCAGCTGTGCGCCGGATAATCTTCTTTCAGGTTCATCAGCACGGTGGCCAGGTCTATTTCGTTCTCGCTGTAGTTGGTGTAACCGTTATCGAAATCCCACTGCAAAACAATAGGGGCGGCCATGCGATATTTTACTGTGCACACAATATACTACGTTGTACGGATATTCATGTACAAACGACGTATTATGCGTGTATACCTACTATATATTATTGCAGTGTAGTAAGCCAAGACGCCAGCGGGCCTAGCGCAACTTTTCCCTGCGGCCCCTCAGGCATGTCCCAGGGTGTTTACAATTATAATTTCATATCTTAAACCGTAATTAATATAAGGTATTCATTTTATGCTTTTGATTCGTGGTCATTATATCTTTACGGTTTTAAATCAAGTAAATAAACTCAATAAACGGGAAATTATTTCCCTCTGCACAATAGGTAATAATATCTAAGACTAGTGTCTTGACTAAACGGGCAGAGTAGCATTATTTACCGCCCCATTTCCGCCTTTGCAGAAAATGTTGGAATTGTTTTTAAAAAATTTTATTTTTAGTATCTTAAACCTTATATAAGCCATCCCTGAAAATTTGTAAAAGACTGAATGAGATTTCTTCCTGTGCACTATTAAAGGGTTAATAGCTAAGAGCTTACTTATCTCACTCAACTCATTATTTTTAAAATTTTTCTTTACTAATTTTTATTCGAAATTAATTAACAAGGAAAACCAAGTGTTAAGGAACTCTTAATATAATTTTTGATATCAATTAATGTAAATGTATTAGACATTAAAATTTTATTTTCGATTACGTTTATTTTTATTTTTAATACGGCTTTCAATGAAAAGCTGAAAACAATATACCTCGATTAGGTAAAATGGTTGATGACTTCTGATCTAAACTTATTTTTTTTTTATAAAAACGAGTTTACTTTACAAATAATTAAAACTAAATTCATGTCTTATTTATGATATTCTACAAACGTTATACCTGCGACGATAGGGTATAGTCATCGGGAACGCAAAAATCATTTGTTTCGTACGGGTTTACGATATTTACATCATTTAACGCCCACATCCTGAAAATAAAACACATTATATTATATTATATATATTATAATAATTTATTGATTTTGAAAAAATATTAGATTACAGACAGTCAGAAGGATTTTTAACTAACCAAATTTTATTTGGTACACAAAATGATGCATAGGTTATATATTGTACAATGTAAAAGTATCTCGTCAATATATGCATGTAGATTGACGATGCACGGTAGCTAGTAGCTACCTATATTAACCTTCTAAGAAATTGTAAGCCTTTGAGGTAACCAACTGATTTTGAAATTACTTGTTATTTTTAATTTATCAATAGTTATATAAATGAGTATAATATTATTACACTATATAACTACGTATTTATGGGTAAATCTTTTGAAGATCTGATGATTGTAAAATTGTAATTAAGCTTCTAAAAAATACTCATTTCTAATATATTTAACTGCATATTTCAAACTGCTATTTTTAAAAAAAATATTTCTAAAATCTTAGTCAACAATTTTTTGGTAATTTATTGAAATGATGAATGTCAAAAGCTTTGAATTTGAAAAATACCGACAACCTAAAGAATAACCAATTCGGCTTGCGTATTTTACAGCAATTTGCGTGTATCTTTTTCTTATACCTAGTACTAGTGTAAATGTACAAGTATAAGTATGAATCTTAACTAAAATTAATCATTTTTTTATCCTTAATAACAATAAACTAGTTACCTTGGTAAAAAAATAATAATGTGGGCGAGACATTTTAATGTGACAATAAAGATATTCAGTAAACAAAAGACCCTTTTACAACTTGAGGCAACTAAATGCAACTTATAAAAATATAAAATAATGTAATAATAATTGTATATATTTATAGTTTTATTTTTTATTTGATATTAATTAAAATTTGTTTTGTAGTTATTGGTATAGATTTTTGATTAAAGTGGGTACACGTGCACGTGAATACCTGGAATAAATATATAATTTCAACGTTAATTGCCGAGGCAAATATAATGAATGCGTCTCTATTAAAAAAAAAATACATAATTTACGTGAACTTTGCACAACTAGAAATACATTTTTGGACTGTATATTTCTGGACGGAGAGCTTATGTATAAACCTGGAAGACAGAATTCTGAAAAGTACTTATATGTTTTAAGGAAAATGGATAGGCAATACAACAACTTAAAAATACAATTTTCTTAAAACGTTTTCGAGGCTTCGATTTTTAATTTTCGTTATGCGCATAAAATGTCTTTTTATAAATGGGAGAAGACCGCTTCCTATGCCTATATCGGCTGTACCAACCATTTTGAGCACCGGTATACGTGACTCTTCGTACGGAGGGGCAGAGAATACAGGATATTGATAATATATGCCTAATGCATAAATACCTGATAACTTAAACTTATATACCTATACTGTTACGGGTGGATTAGTGCTTAACCTAACATTTGGCCTCGTGACGATATTTAAAAGGATATTAGTAGTTTTAATTATTCATATTTAATGTTCAGTTGTTGCCTATATCCATACCCTTAAACAGATATTTGAGATTCAGAATAATATAGGTATAGTTTAGGTACGTAACGTTTAGCTTACAAAATTCCAGGTTTATACGAATTACCCTTTAAGTAGACTTATACTGCAACTGGATATAAATATGTAATTTAGTTGGACATTTTAGCATTATAAACTACGGTTTTAGAAAATTAATTTCATTAAGTATGAAAATAAATTGTTATACACAATACTTATAGTAACACAAATTATGGAAAGATGGTGTTTTATTTCAAATTTGAAAATTAAGAACGGATTAAATACGTATTATATAAAATTATCATATATACGTGGTATACCACGTGTGATACTTATACTCAGTAGTCAGTTGTGCTGGGCATATAGTTTTACTATAAAGAATTTTATTTTTACTTTAAAATTAATCGATTTTAGAATAATTAAAAAGGCTTTTAAAGTAAATGAAAACTAAGTCACATAATATACAAAGATTAGATGTGTATTATAGAATAATAAATTAATAATATGTTATACTATTTGGGTGCCATATTAAAGTTGAAAATAGATCCTTAGATACTATACTAAACTACTTTATTAATCAAGGTACTTTTGAACATTTTTATTTACTTTTAGAAAAAATACACTATAACTTTAGTAAGTCAACTGATTTTAACAAAATAAATTTGAGTTGTAGTTTAATCCGGAAAATCCTAGATATTGTTAAATTACTTAAAGAATTTACTACCTTTACTTTAATGGATAAATTAATGTATTTTATAAGAATTTTTGATAATATTGTTTAAAGTGTAAATTATCTTTACGTAATACATTTAGTGCCTATACGGGTCTGTTTTATTATTTTATATTTGAAACAAGTTAAAGTATGAATAACAACAAATATTTAAACAAACAATGAATTTACTGACATATAGCAGGTAAATTTTATACATTTGTATAATATCTGGTAGGTGGTGACTCGTACATATTTATAAATCAAATTGTACTTACATTAATGATTTTGATTAATATTGTAGAAATAATATTAGGTACTTTTATAACCGATATTATTCCGCTATTGATCAGTTCTCGATTTGAGTTACGTATACTATAATACTATTTTTCTTTTTAATTAATAGAAATGTATGTTAACACTTGAACTGTATAAATGATTAACAACACAAAATGTATTAAAACTATATATTGCTAATTTACACATCTATGCAATAAGTAAACACACATGTATTTATTCCAGAAAATAGACGTAGTTCTTCCTAGCTATACCACACTGTAACTATTCATCATCACTAACTTTATAGCTAAAAGATTAACTGATCAAGCTCACCGGTTCCTGGTCCATATCGCGACGTCTATTACATTGCCCCTCTACTATTCCGCGTCCTTGGGAGAATATTATTTGTGACCTGACCTAATGAACATGAAAAATTTCAATTGCTAAATTTATTCTAAATTATTTTCAATAACAACAACAATTATATATTTTTTTAGTTTATACCTACTCTCCCACCCTTATTTTTTCAAATTATTTAAATCACAATTTATGTTTTTAACATCAGGTTTAAAAATGGAATAATAACGTTGTACATACTTTTATCATATACATCATTTTATTCATATTATAAAATTTAAATTAAGTTATGTATAAGAAAAAAATAACATTGTAAGTCAAATACTCAATTATAATAAAGAATAACGATTTAAATCCATACTTGTACTACCATATTACGATTTGAAGATATGATTTTGAAATTGAAGTATTAATGAGACTAAAATGTTTATATCGTTCTAAATGAAAACAGTTATAAGCACAATGTTTAATTGAGAAGAGTTAAGAAGGATAATAAACGAATGTAGGATTTGGAAAGCGTTAAGTCAGATGGCGGTTTTATGATAGGATTAAATACTATGGTAATAAAGTTATAAAATTATTATAACTGTACAGAGGTTAATTAATTATAGGCATAGGTATATCTATGAGTCGTATGAGTTAGTGAACTCAAAGCCAATTCTTCAAAGACAACATAAGTTAAATGCCACAAGAATAATACTAAGACTAATTATACATTTTTTTTTAAATTTCGCTGTTCATTATTGTGATTGTCAAATTTATATTAATATTGTACGATCTTTTGCAAAAAAAAGAAGTAATGCTCAACAAGATTTTAAAAAGCTGGTGTTTAAATATTTCCTTGATTTATTTTCCAATTTTCCTGGTTTTTATTAGGTATCTACTACCTACTTTATTGTAATAATCCATACAAAAAGTATATGGTATTTTTACTGGCATCTTTGTTTATTTCGACTCCTAGAACTTAATCCGGCACTGGTTATACGAAGCGGAAAAGTATATCATTATTTAATATGTATTGAAGATTAGTATTAAACGATAGTGGATGATATTATTTTGTGGCAAGTAACGATTTTTATTGTAACCTAGTAAAAAAATGAACAAAATGTTGATCTTATCGGTTTTTAAGCACAAAATATTCTGTCGAGTGATTTTAACGCTGCAAAAATAAAGTCTCCTGGTACTATTATAAGAGGTTACATTTATTGTACTACTTCACAATTTATATTTTCTTAATTATTCTTAATATGTAATTATTATAACATGAAAATAATTTCCAAAAAATGTCGATACATAAAATATGGTTATAATGAGAATAATTAAGACAAAGATCAAACTGAAACAGCTAATAGTGAAAAAATATTTGTAGTGGCAGTGTATTATTCAATACGGCAATACGTCATTATAGAAGTATTAGAGATGTGCTAGAACTAAGAGTGGCCGGTGTAAAATGAAGGAACTCTTCTAATAATATTTTCAAAAACGTAACGTCCTTCTACTAATTTTTCAGTGAAGCGAGGACTGTAGGCTGGTGCCCGGTTGTGTTTGAATGGCGAATGTATTTGTAATGCAATTTACAAGCTTCGTTTATATTATTATATTAAATTATTTAATACATTGTGACAAAAATTTGTGTTATGTTTGATTTTTACCGATACTTATTTTAGTATATTAATAATAGTTTAAAGCTTATGAGTAAGCATACAAGTCATCAAAGATGTTTGTACATTTTTAATGCAGCGATATAGGTAAAAAGGTAAAATGAAGAAGGCAAAATTTAATAACAAAAAAAAAAAAATGTATATTAATCTGTTGTTTAATATATATTTAAAATATTGAACTGGTAGATAGGGAGAAGATGATGTCCAATTTCGAATCTTTGTCCGACAATTTTACAATTGAAAATTGTAATATTTAAATTGTTAATAAAGCTCTTCTGTTTCCACACAATGACATATTTTATACAATTTTCACAGTTCTAGATGAACGTTTTAATTTTTTATAAATATATCTAAAGATATTTTAATGAATACAATTTGGAGTTCTTAAATATACGAGTATACCAACTACAAATTACAATATATACTATAAAGTATGCCCAACAGAACTAATTATATTGTCTCGGGTTGAGGTTAAAATGGTTTGATAACTTTTGATACTTAATTGATAAAATTATTTTTAGGGTTTTTGAAAATGTTGCGAACAAATAAATGTTGACCATATTAATATTGAGAATAGTCAATAATATTCTATAACCAGTGCTATAACTATATAAGAATAACTATTTTGTTAAATAATATAATATAATTTAATGTACCTATCTATTCATCCCGAGCTATTGATATTAAAATAATCATTTCATTGGTAAATATTTTATTGTGTGGTAAACGATCATACCACCCACCTGTTTTTAGCGATAACGGATAAATGTCACCGGTATGGACATTTCACCAATACTAAAATTAACAAGTCATCGTGTGTTATTATTACTGGTAGAGGATGATTAACAATATTATTATGAGGTTCTGTTATATTTTATATCACCTACCTTGCTATACTGCGAATTCTAGTCTTGAGGTATGAACATAATTTACTGCGGAAATATATTGTGTATTCGTATTGACTGTTTGACTTAAGTGCTAGGTTATCATATTACTAAGAATTAAGATTCAGTTTATAGATACATGAAATGACAACAGTATAAAATATATAGGATACTATAGTTATAAATATTATAGAACACAAGTTGAATTTTTGAGTTTCATTTTATGTTCATACACTAAGTATTATATTTATATTATATTAAACTATTTTACTCCGAAATAGTTTTATTATTCGGGTGGATCCCCTAGGTTTATACAATATTACATATTTACATATTAGCTAAGTGCAAATTTTAACATTTTATGAAAATATGTTGAACATTTAATTAAAACCAAGAATATCGTTATATAGCCAATATGCCCAAAGCTATTGGACCAATCTGTATATTCATTGGGTATCGAGATTTAATATAATCTGTTGTTGAACGGGATAATTACATTTAAAATTTATTTGGAAATAATTTATGATTTCATAAAATGTTGACAATTTAAGGTAAAATGTATGTATTTGGATTTAAATTCAACTTAAATAGCACAAAGCTTTAACAAAACTTTCGAGAGAAAGGAAAAATGTTTGAAATTAATCAATATAATATATGTTATGTATATTATTTAAAATTAGATAAAAAAATGGCCTTTTAAAAATATTTAATATTTAATGAGAAAACGACTAAAAACATTTTTAATCTGTTGACATCAACAGACAACAGACTAGATATTTTACAACCGGTATGCTTTTCAAGATGTCTAACTCTAAATATTAAGATTCTAAGTGAACAAAATTATTATTTTTTCTTTAAACACTTCTTTGGTTGGTACTACAAACTTGGAATAATGTTAAATATCATACAACAATAGGGCTGCTTATATTTATTTCGATACAAAAGCAATTTTTTCGTAGTTATCAATAATCACATTGACCTTGGCTCAAGATTATTTCTCGAAATTGATTTTTTTTCATCAATTTCAAACTTAGAAAAATCAAACGCCTAACATTACTTACACGACTAAACAATACTAACAGATATAAGGCTATAACCTAACCTAACTCGATAAAAGTAGCAAATGTTTTTATTTTCCTACGCTGCAATTAATGTATTATGATCAGCTTGAAAACATTGGTCACCAAATCGAATGAAAAATGTTTGGTATGTGGTAATAGTATCACTCTGTAGTCTGTACACACTAACCAGAATACGTATTTTCCAATCTAGATTAGCATATTGTGTGATGTCACAACAATTTATCTGCGGACTGCGAGGTATCTATCCTGTGAGCGACGTGTCTAGTTTTCGGTTGCCTCCGTCCTATCGGCTTCTTTTACTACTACTAATACTACTAATTTCTACCACTACAATACTATACTACGACTAAATCGTACGTTCGCTACGCTCAGTTTGCCGGCCAAATGAAAACACATTTCGTGTACACGCCGCATAATAATATCCATTAACGTGTCTATACAGAATACTCTGTGACGTGTACCTGTATTCTCGAAATTCTATTTGACAGGGGTTTTTACTATTTCTTTCCGCTGTACTCCAAACCTGTATTAATGCGGTTTATAATTACAGTAATAATTGTTTTCCGATCTTTTCAAATAATAAATGTAAATATTACCCAGTCTATCAATATGTGTACGCGTGCCATGTTCTATAGTCTATACGCTAGCCCAAGTCTAGCTGTTGTATATAATACTAATTTAAAATGCAACACACATCAACGTATTTATCTCGGTATTTTTTATTTTTTTTGCTGAATACCCCAATATTTCAGTATATTAACATAATTATTAAGATATAATAATAAATAGTCATGAATATTTTCATACCGGCATAATGCAGTTCAATCGATAAAAATACTTTTAACATTTTAATAAACTATTTAATATCCGTTTGTGACTAAATAATTTATCAAAATCAATGCGTGTTTGGTAAGGATGTGGGCGTTACATGGTATATAAGCAATAAATATCGTCAATACGAGCGGTACTCAAAACGAATTTTTAAAATTCTGAATTCATTATCAAGCTGAAATAATTATGTATATAACATATACGTATCACTATACAAATTATCATTGAATATTTCAGGTTTCTGAAAATATTATTTTCGAAATTAAAATAACCAATATTGATTATGACGTGTGGATTATAATAGGTATAGACGAATATACTGTATTATTTTTGGTATGCAGTGTATTAGGCACATCCTGCAAACTTGTAATCACACATGTTTATATCCTTATGCATCCGTGAAGACGCGATACCATCATTATCATAATTAATATTCAGAGTGTTAATTTCCTATTTTAACTTTTTTTATTTGGATAATTTTGATTTTTAAGTGAATCTATCTCTTTAAAAAATGATAACAATTATCACTTTTAATCAAATAAAAATGCATAGCTATTATTTTTTTTACGATAAATTACTGAAATAATATGTATAATATTATTATTTACCTCTATCGTTCATAGACATGGACATACATTTTTTCGGGGTGGTCAGAGGTATCGTTTTGTCCTTCTGTCACAATTATACACTCAAATTATTAACAAGAACTAATAAAATCAAATCCGCGATCATTACAATTTTGAAGTTGCCTGGTGATATCGATCAGGGGCGTACCCAAGGGGGGGGGGTTTCGGGTCCGGACCCCCCATTGAGATATCTACATT
The DNA here is from genome assembly GCA_949715065.1 of Periphyllus acericola. NCBI lineage: Eukaryota > Metazoa > Arthropoda > Insecta > Hemiptera > Aphididae > Periphyllus > Periphyllus acericola. The sequence goes on along the minus strand of OX454270.1, from coordinate 23,235,678 downwards.
TACACAATTGTTTAATAGTAAATCGTATAATAAGAGTAGGTTTACAGTGTATTTTAATATTTCCCATTATCTTCAGTATACAAAGGTTATAGATTATAATATATTATAATGTATAAACCGTGTTTAATTTATACCAACGACTAGGTACGACTAGGACGACTACAAAATGAAGTAAAAAGTAAAATTCCTGATTCTAAAAAAGAAAAATTAAAAAAAATGTGTGCTACAAGATGGGTAGAAAAACATAATTCTATCAGAAAATTTGTAGAATTACAACCAGCTGTAATTAGTTCATTAGAAGTAATGAGTGGTTGGGTTGATAGAGAAACTTCCACAAAAGCATCACAATTGCTTCTGTCGCTTCGTGATACAACATTCAATGTCAGTTTAATGGTTATTGATGAAATTTTTAAGCATACATATGTGTTATGTAAATCATTACAAAGAGAAAACATTGATTTACTTGAAGCAATTAATCTGGCTGAGGATTTAACTAATGAGATACAAACAATGAGACAAAATACTGATGCAGTCTTTTCAGTTATATTTAAGAACTTGGAAGAAAAATCTGAATGTCTTGATATACAAATTTGTATTCCAAGGACCTATAAGCGTCAAATCAATCGCTGTAACATAATTAGTAAATCTCCAGAAGAATACTTCAAAATATCAATATTTATACCATTTTTGGATTACTTTTTAGATCAAATAAATAGTCGTTTTATTGAACACAAATTGGTTTTAAAAGGTTTTAAAATGTTATTTAAAAATTAATTGGACAATAATAATAACGACATTTTACAATTGATAGATTTTTATAAAGATTCGGATAATTTAAGTGAACCTGATATTGTAATAGCAGAAATTAAGATGTGGAAAAATGTCTTAAAAAGAACTGAAGAAGATCAAAAGCCAAAAACTGTAATACAATTTCTACAATTTTGTGATGAAGACTTGTTCCCAAATATATACAAGTTTATAAAAATATTATGTATATTACCAGTCACGACATGTACTACTGAGAGAAGTTTCTCTTCATTAAGAAATCTTAAAACATATCTCAGAAATACTGTATCGGAAGACAGACTAAATGGACTTGCAATGCTTAATATTCATCGAAATGAAATCTTAACACCAGATTATATAAAATTGAGGAACTTGTAAAAAAAAACAGGAGATTAAAATTTTAAAATAATTATAAGTTAAATAATGTAATTTTTATAACATTTTATTACCAAATAAAAATTGATTTAAAATTATAGTACCTACCTATTGTTATAAACCTTTCTGTATATGTGCTGTGAGTGTGTGTATAACTATTGACTATTGTAACTATATTATAGTTATTAACAGTAATATGTTGGTAATGAATTAAACTATAATTATAATTAGAGAACAGATAAAATAAAAATTTTGGACCCCCCCCATAAAAAAATCCTGGGTACGCCTCTAATATCGATAATATTATATTCTATGATAATAATAATATATTGCCATGTGATGAGCAGTCCACATGTCAAATTATTATATATTGTCTATAGGCTAAAAATTATAATATACAGTGTGTCCCACCCACGTTTCAACATTTTCATTAACCTCATGATTGTTGATAATTTTTTTAATTACTAGAAAAATTGTGTATTATTTAATATAATGTAATGATTTGATAAAATTGATATTATCTCGTAATAATTTTAATTATTAAAAAACATGAGGTGAATGAAAATAAAATGTTGAAATGTCTATCTTTAAAATTTTTGAAAATAATAAAACAAACAAAAAATAATTTTTTTAACTGTCTACCAAAACATTAAATTTAATTAAAACATAAAATATATGTAGTCATAGTCCCTGTGAGTGTTATAAAACAACAGCATTTGATATCTCAGGAGATACCACAAATTGGTAAATCCTCGACTGGGCAATCTGTATATGTACCTATATAATCACTCGAAACATAATCTACAGGATGCAGGCAGTTTAAAAATTTGCTTAGTACAGGGGCCACGGTTCCCCACTATAATTTTGAACTTATTGGTTCATAAAAAATATTTTAAAGTGAATAAATCCGTGCTTTAATAAATATTATTCTAAAATCATAGTAGTAAATTATGTTGAATAAAACGTTTAAGGGTAACTATTAAATAACATAAATAATTAATATAAGAATCAAAAAAAATTTAAAGCAAATTAAAAATTACAAAGAGAAGGAATGATTTTTGTTTTCTACGCATGAAAAATTAACACCTAAAATGGAAAAAAATCCTCATTTTAACGGATACCCTGGGTGATTTTTTAACCAAGCTTTTTTTAATGTTCAAGGTCCCATAAAGACTATTTTTTCTTTAACTTTTTTTTTATGTCAACTTAAGGGTATTCAGTGACTATACAAACTTTATGTTTTTTAAAGTCGAACACCATGCTTTTACGCAAATTTTTGACGAAACATAGTCAATATTCGGACCAGTACTTTCGGAATTAGGAATTATTCACATTGAAAATTGCGTATGAAAAGTGTAAAATTCGTGTTATTTCGAACACTAGTGATTATAATATGTACCTAACTAAAAATTATATCATAATGTTAGGTAGGTACACGTACATTGTATTATAGAAATATTTTTCTTATTACTGAAATTAGAACATCAAAGACTACTCGTTAAAGTCTCGTTTGAATTTTTATTTTGTTACATTGGATATTTATGATTCTTAATAATTTTTTTGTAATTTATTATCACCTCGTCATTTTTCGATAAGACTTGTTGATAATGTTATTTTTATTAATTGTGTAAATAGTACACTATTTTCTTGTAAACTAGATAAATTATTAAAAATAAGGAAATTAATGCAAATTGAAAGTTGAACCGTCAACATATTCAGAAAAATAAGCCCTATAAAATGACTATCTTCGCATTTCACAAAGATGATAAAATATATAGTTAATTTTAAAACTTATTTAATAATACACTTATATTTACCAAACTATGGTTAACAAAATTGTTTTTTTTCCAGGGATGCTCATAGAAACTTTGATTATCTGTATTAACACAGGAGATATAGCTCTGGGTAAATTCTGGTGGAACACCCAGTATAGATATATTTTTTTGTTAGAATTGTTAGAAAACTTAATTAAAATCTATACAAATATAATATACGAGTATAATATAATATAATATAATATATGGTATAATAAGTAATTTCTATAACATTATTTGCGATTGTGTAGAGAATGACTGTTTAGTAAGCACTCAGCAGTAGGTACCAACAGACAGTTGGATTTTTAGATGTATTAGAGGAGGTCAGTGTATAATAGATTTTATTCACCTTACGAATGATTTCCGTACAGTCATGTTATATTATTCAGCGGCGTACCGAAAAGATGGGGTTTCCCAAATGGTAGTCATTCATTAGACGTACAAAATATACCCCCAAAATAGTTCCACTTAAGTCTACGTCTAAGATATTATCAGGTAGTGTAATGGAAGATTTATTTAAAAGGAGTCGATTTATTAACGAATTTATTGACGTGAATTATTTTTAAATATTTTTATGCTTAAAATGTCATGAAACTATGAAAGGGTTTTTTTAAATGTTGAATGAATAATGTAGATAGTATAATTTTTTCATAGCCATAAAACTCATCATAACAACATTTGCAATTTTATACAGGCGTGGATACAAGGGGGTATTTGAATGGAAGCGATGGCCCTCCAAATCTCAAAAAAAAATCTAGTGTACATTTAACTTTTAACTTTAACTGCAACAGAATAAATCAAACAGAGACACGAAGCAATAATGAGTTTTATGGAAGATGTGCCAAACATTATTGACGTGCTGTTAGAAATAATATCAAGGAGAGACTTAAATACTTCAGGAAAATCTAAATCCACAGCAACAGTATTATGTGACATTGAATTATAGTTTCTCTTTGTAGTCTCCCTCATATATATATTTAGCTATACACTCTTTCACAAAGTAAGTGTTTTCAAAAAAAGTCTTTTGATTACACAAAACGGCCAATATCATGAAATATACACTAAATATTCTGCCAGAATGCCGAGAAAACGTTACTACTCAGTTTAAAGAAATTTATAAATCGTCTGAAAATATTACTAAAAAACAAAAAGTAAATTTGAAAATTCCTAGGAATTGCATATTAAACATTAATGAATAAATAAAATTAATTAATAAAAAAATGCAATTTATCTAACTAATAATACAGAAAAGTATTACAAATTAGTTATTTCATTCCATTATTAGATAATGTCAATAATGACTTAAAATCACGTTTTTCACCAAGAACACTGAAATGCTTATCTTTGGTATATACTTCTGGACAATTTTTTAAAAGAAAGCACAACTTTAAACTCATTCAATAAACCAGACAATATCATAAAAGCCATTTCAAACGATTTTCTAACACTTCTTTCAAATGATAAAGACATAGATTTTTATTATTAAATTGTGACTTGTAAGTTCAGATTATGGAAACGAAAATGTAATCATGAAAAACTTGAAAACAGTTCTGTAACTTTCTTTGTGTGTTACATGAATTTTTACTAATTTTGACGAAGAAATATTTCCGGTAATTAACTGTTTTTTGACAGTTTTAGAAAACACTACTAATGTATTGCATTGCAAGTGCAGAGCGGACGTGTTCTAAAGTAGGAAGACTCAAAACATGGCCGCAAACAACTATGTCAAAGACATTTATTTAACTGAACTAGCTCTTTCAAACGTCCGCTGTGATGTTACCATAGACGTCGCATCAAAGTAAATGACAGATTTACCAAAACCAAAAGAAAATTAGATTTTGCATTATAATTGTTTTAAAATTGCTAATCAGTTATCGGTTTACTATCTGTTAAATATGCACATTATTATCTTTTATTCATATTTAAATAAAGTTTCTTTGCTTTATACTTAGTTTTGTTTGAATCGTTGATCAAAAGTTTATTTTTAACATAAACTGTGAAAAATGATGTATCATAAATCATAATACATAAGTATTTAATGATATTTTATAAAAGATAATATGTTCATAATTTAACATAGCTCCCACCCCTATTAATTACCCTGGATCCGTGCCTGATTCTATATTAATTATACTACAAGCTGATAGCTTAGCAGTCCAGCCTAAGTGTTGTTCACGGAAGCTAAGAAATGATGCGTCGTTATGTATGTGCGAGTGCGTAAGTATATAGGTATATATATAGTTAATAAGTATGTTTAGTGTACACAATCACATTTTCCGTCGATATGGATTTAAATAAACATATTTTTAAAGCCACTGTATAAACCATTAAACAACATATACTTTTAATTTTCAAATCGAGTTTCATCTTGATCTGAGAACATGTATACATAGTAGTAGAAGAATATATTATCGACAAAGTAGCTTCCTAACTATTCTGGCGCTGGTGATAGAAAAAAGGTGCAGTGGTGACTCATGTTTTCACGCGTGGAAATTCGAGAATATTACACATTATAATACCGTGGCTGTTAAAGCACAGAGTCGTTACATTCGTATACTTTTTATAGAGGGATATCTTCATTATTACGACGTATATTACACATATATAAACGTATATCGGATGTTCTCGGTGTACGTTTACGTCCGTGGGAAACGACGACCCAAGTCCGTAGGGCTTCACTTATTTGAGCGAATCACCAAAAATTTACCGGAGCTACATCGTATGAAATAATAAAATTAACTGATAATTTGGGCAAATTTGTAGAAATAAAATGCTTTTTTAATATATTAATATTATTATTTAATTTAATGTATTACATGAAAATATTAATATTCCATCGGAGAAGAAATTACCAACACGGAAAATCTAATAATATCAGGCGTTTTATTCATAATAATACTCGATTTATGTATGGCATCCGTCATTAAACTATTAAATCTAATCAGATAATTCATTGTTTACGAGTTATGACTAGGGCTAGGATTTTGTAGCATTTGCATTTTCTTTCTTAGTACTCCAGGACATAGCTAATCAAAAACAAAATTCGATTCATACATCACAGAGTTCAAATTTACAATTTTGATTTTGCTTTTTTTGCATTTTCTTATGATATTCGTAAATAAATGCTTTTTTGGTACTTTAGTGTCAGTTTATTAGCTTTTTATTTAGTTTTTGTTAATTATACGCATATTTGATATTTTTATAACATTTACGTACTTATTTATCTAAACTATTCTTTATCAATTTATTTTCATTACTATATATATTTCGTGGCTTCACCTTATCGGAAAATATTTCTGAAAATAAATTCTTAGATTTTGTCAAAGTGATTACCGAGTGGGGAGTTGAGGTTACGTTGACTATCTGGACTTCAGACGCAATGAGAACGATATTTATTGACTTGTTTACTATGTCTATAAAAAAAATTTACAAAAATATTATTTAGCATTCACTAATTATAGTAATTTCCATGGGGGTTTATATTCGCGTGCTAACGTACGGAGTATTGTTATTTATCGCGGAGCCATGGCCCATGAGTCACTTCAGTTGTCGTTAATACGTTATGCCAACAATTCATTAATCGTTTGTTGCATTTTCCTGGTTAAAATGCTTTTTTTGGAGCATTATTGGCAATTTTTTAATGTCTTTATCGTAGGTTTTTAGTGCATCATTTTCCTAGCCCTAGTTATGACAATTGGCAGTGATGAACGCTTTTGTTCGTTACGAGTACTTAACTAATACATATAAGTTACCAAACCAGTTAATATTAACTGAGAGTCCTAAATCCTAAGTCTTTAAAATTGGATGGAAACTGTTTCTTTTGCATTTTAAGAAAACATTTAATTATACTTCATACATTATTGCATTATGTATTTCGCTCAAACCGCGTGAAAAACTCGCACAACGATGTATTTAAACTGTTTAAAAGTAATCGGTGACCATATGAATTTCGGCCAAATTATATGAATAAATTCGCCCAAATGATGTGCAATCATGGAAAATCCGTCCAAATGAAAGCCGTTCAGTTCGTGCGACCACACCTTTATACCGAACACCCTGTAGTCTTTACACACACACATATCGTGTATACCTGCACGTAGGTATAATATCTGCAGTAGGAGATACTCCTATAAACATACCGATATACGCCGTACCAATACAAAGTCGTTAACGTACGTACGTGTACCACAACGCATGTATAGGTTTATCTTACACACACACGCGCGCGCGCGCACGCACGCGCACGCACGGACGCACGACCATTCTGGTTTTTTTAAAGGTCATCCGGGGAAGAGAAGACGAAGAAAAATTAAAAGAACGACCTGTATAGCGTAATAATACGGACGAGGGAAGTGGCGTCGGCGCGCTCGCGTGCTGTGTTCGTATGCCCGCGTGTTTACGCGGTCGCGCGGTGGCGTTTAGTGCGCGTGAGTTCCGCGCGGCAAGGTGCATGGACACGACGGCGCCAAAACGGCAACCGGTACGTGTATAATGTATTCGAGTTCCACGGCGACCGTGCGCGAATCGCACGCACGCGCACCCGCGCAACGCTCATGTGCATCGCTCCGACAACGGGTTGTGCAACAGCTGCATAATAATAGTACATGTATATCGCGTACGTGCGAAACTAGTATTCGCGGCCACGTGCGTGTGTAACTAGTTTTTTATTTTTTTTTCTCACGGAACAGCGCGATGACGTCGCAGTCGCAGCGCCACGCCGCTATAATATTATATACATATTACGTACGATATTCTAACGTTGAAAACAATGTCCAAAGCATAAACGTCGACGACGTGCGGGTATAATACGAAACACATAAATAATGTATACGTATATGTGTAAACACCGCGCGTACGCTGTTGTAAAACTTCGCGTGTGTTATAATATATATGTATATTTATCGTGTGGGTACATACCGCAACGTTGCCCCAGTCGTACAGCACCGGCACTCTATGTTATACCTGTTTACCTACTAACCGATCAACGGGTTGCGACGGGTACGCCGTGGAGCCAGCTGTTCGCCGTCGGCGGACGGCAGTGGCGGCACCAGTTTCGAAGGGATATGCGTTTAACAGTTGGACTTGGGTAATAAACATTAAACCTGCAGCGCGCATCAACGCAGCTAAGGGTCATGGGCTAGCGATACCTCCTGAAATCAATCATAGACTATCCAAAAAACATCAATTATGATACTTAGTTGCGTCACTGCCAGCACCGTTGCACGCGCCTTTACCGGCGACGCGTACGTTGGTGGGGATTTCGCTTTTCCGTGCGTTCATTTTTGTTTAGGAGTATTATAATATACATAAACAAGGTTTTAAATATGACTGTATGAAACAGTACGGGACCCTCCTATCTGGGTAATATGAAAACTGGTCTCGAATAGACAATATTCGAATTGGTGCCCCGCATCACAAATTATGGCGTGGATTCATAAATTGTATTAGATTGGAAAGTCGGAATCCTGTCTATAAAATGCGGTTGACGGAATATTTATATTCGGTGTCCTGCGAATGTGCGATTCCCTCTGGGACCTGGGGCATATTTCGCTGTATTGATTAATTTAAAAACTAATATGTGTTTGTTCAAAATGTTACTTTTAACGCATTCGGGTTATTACAATTTCGTATGGTATACCTATACATCAGTGGCGAAAAAGTTGGTTTGAAGTCGTCAGAGGCAATACATTAATAATATCTAATCCGGACACACGCCTTTTTCCTTAGTAAAACTAAATATGTAGTAAAAGCACAAATCGTGATACTAATGAGGTGGACAGCCCCAAAAGTTCTTAGAGCAGCTGCCCTACATGAAACATTCGGGTCTTAGTGGCCCTGTTGCACGCATGTCACATGCGTAAGAACACGTGCGCAACCGCCAGCCCGATGCAGGATATCGAACTGCAATACACGTACCATAGAAAATAGTGCATATTATAATATATAATACCCGATGCGCAGTCGTTCGATCGCGCGAGCTACCGCCGCCGCCGTATTACCCTTGGATAAGATGAAAAATGTACAGTGCACGCGTCGAATGCCGCCGCCGCTTTTTCCCATTGTTGCCCCGCGGTCGCCGGCCGCGCTTGTATTACTATTCAGCCCGCGGTGACGGACGTGCAGAATTGAATGCATTTCGCGGAGGAGATGTCGTACGATGCGAATGCACGCACGCAACGGGCGTGTGCAGTATAATGCATAATAAAAAATGTAATAATACGTGTATAAATAAAAATATTACGATCGCGCGATGTCAATGTGTCAATCAATTTACTAGCCGGCCGGCCGGCTGAGGGTCACGCCCACTGATGGTTTCTATTATTGGCCATGGGAATCGCATTACGTATATATTATACACAGCTCTATTATCATTTTATATTATTGTTGTTTTTGTTGTTACTATTATTATACATGTTATATATTATTATGTATTTAATATTATGGTGGTGTGGCCGCACAGGGTTTTGCGAGAAATAGCGTCGCAACGTCGAAGAAAACAAAAACGATAAAAACCGCTGGAATTCGCGAACGCTAGTGCTCGCGTGTGTGTCATTGTGTATGTGTGCGCGTGTGTGCTGCGTCTGGGTCGTATGAGATCACCGAGATATTGCTTGGAAATCGTGGGTGGATATGTCGCGTTACTATTGTTTTATTGTTTCGTTTGGTGACTTAGTGTGCTCCGGTGTGTCATCATTCGTAGCACTTAGTCTGTCGACATGTTTCGTCTTCTGTACGTCGGAAACGTACTAAAAGAACGACTTAAAGTTGCATAGGTAGCGACAGTGTTATCATGTATTGCGCATACTCAATACTGCATGTAGTGATAGAATCCGATAAAATCCGTACAAAAGCTTAGGCACTTAAAATAAAATAACTAAGGTAAACGTCTTATAAAACGAAATATATTATACACCGCAAGTTCAGTCTCAATAAATAATAAGGATCTCAAATGTATATGAAACTACATATGCGCTATTTAGAAGCCCTCCAATCTATACAATCGTATGATATTATAATATTTATTTATTCATTTTTTTTTTCAAATCAATTGTTTGTTTGTTGTTGCCTGTAAGTCAGTTTTTGAATAGACAGTTAAATTTTGATTTTAATAAATTCCGTCTTAATTCTCTTTTTCAATTTAAACTCATAGTCCAAACAAATATAATATTTTTAAGAATATTTTATTGAAAAATGTATCTTAAATTTAACTATACAAAACAAACTACAAAAAATATTAGGATAAAAGTAGATACCTAGTAAGTCCTGTACGCCTGTGTCTTCCATAAATTCTTCTATATGCCACTGCAGCTACTTCGATCTCTTAGAGAGCTGTTGCTTCTCTTAGATTAAAAGTATCCATCATGGATTTAATTATACATACTTCATTCACTCAACAAAAAAAAATCGAAATAATAATTTTAAAAACTTGATTGAAACAACATTTTTATGAGTAGATTTTTTTTTAATTAAATTAGGCAGAATTATATAATTTCATTATTATTTGATCTTGCGATGTACATAACCACTGATAGCACACTGATAGTTCAATTCTATTCAACTATTCTAAAATTTTATCTCGTTATAATATCTTTATCATAATTTATCATTTAATTTCTAATATTTGCAATTCGTACTTTTGTCAATATTTATAAGTTTACTTATTATAATTGTTGAGTTGAATTGAGTTTCACGCAGCAGCTCTTACAAAAAAAAAAATAATAAAGCAGAATTTAAAACATCCTGTAACTTGCTTACTCTTTCCAACATTAATATTTATTATTTACTTGATGTATAGGTATGTATATACAGGATGATTTTTTAGACGTACTCACCCCCTTTTGGCATAAAAATGCTTTAATTTAAAATATTTTTTTTCAATGTTCACTACCATATGAACTATGTTTTTCACAATGATTTTTTTCATGCTACCTTAATCATGTCCTATGGCGAGCCAAACTCTTGTTTTTCAAATGGAAATACCATATTTTTTATGCAAAATATTATTCAATTGATTTTTTTGAAATTGTTGATGTAACGTAGCCAAATTTAGACCAAACTTTCGGAATTAGGAATTAATCACATTTGAAATTGCGTATGATAAGTATAAAATTCGCGTTATCTCGAATTAGTAGCAATTAGCGATAATATGTGATTACATGGTTCTACAATACTATTTTCCATAGTACTTAAATTAGAATAATTAAAAAACTACTCTTTTGAATTTCTATTTTAATACATCAAAATTTACGAAAAAAATGACCCCAATGAACCCAATGAATACCACGGTGAAAATTGGGTATTCCCATTTGAAAAACAAAAATTTGTATCTCCACAGGAGACACCTAACCCTAAGGTGGTATGAAAAAAAAAACATTGTGGAAAACCTAGTATTTATGGTAACGAACACTGAATAATAACATAAAATTAAAGCATTTTTTTGGCCAAAATAGGGGATGAGCACGTCAAAAAAATCACCTGTATAAAATATACTGTAATTTTGTAATAATCTATAAGGCCATTAACCAAATATATATTTGATATTAACATTATACATTTTGTATTTTCAGATCTTTCAAAAATGTCTAAAGATATATGTCTATAAGATTAATAAAAAAAAATAACAAATTTTAAATTTAAATATATATTTATGCAGAATGCGAACTATATCTGATATTCTGATACTTTTAAGGATATAAATTTTAAAGAAATATTTTGACTATTTTATAATATATTATTTTTCGTTTAACAGATAAAAGTAAGCTACGAGGATTATATCAATTATATTCATAGAAACATGACATTTTCCATTAGTCCATGAATTCACGATGATTGATGAATAACTTTAGATAAAGTAGATATATTTATTTAAAAAAAATGCTTTAATATTAAAATATTTTGAAGTGTCTGTATATTGTACATTTATAAACATCTATAGTTTCATTCTATTTTAAACTGTTACTCAGTGAAATGTTTCATTTATTCCTTATTGTTAATTGAATCAATCAATCAATTAATCAACTTATTCTTGGAAAGCTCTATACGTTTGATGAGGGATTACATATTTTTAAAAGTCTTCGCTGACGCTTAACTCTTCCGTTTCCTACGATGGAGACACAAGGACACCGAGTTCTATTGCTGATTAAATTTGATGCTTGTGATTTGTGTCAAACAGGCGTAGCTAAATAATAGAAACATATAAAATTGTGTTTTCATACCAGAAAAATGTAGGTACTTATATTGAGTTTCCGTGGCGTAACTAAAGTATGAAGGTAATGTAGGTAGATTAACCGTGGGAATCTATAGTGATTTACTATATAGTCAATAGATCTTTAATAGCTACATTATTTTTAGGTTTAAATGGTTCAAAGTTATTGAAATAAAACGCATTGCATATGATACATTGAAATTTTAAGTAATAAAATGTATTTTATTTGTTAATCCGACAATTAAATGATATTCATAACAACCGGTTCGCTACCGGACAGTTATATTCTTAGAAATAACATTATAAAAACTAAAGAGCATCGCAATATTTTCAGAATAATAACTATTGCATGGTTACGGTTTTGCAGTATAAATATTGAGATAAGAGTATAAGACCAGCATACTTACTATCATAAACATTATTCATGAATTAAGACGAAAAATGTGTTAAGACGTGCATTTAAAATGAGACTTAATTATAAAATCATATTAGGATCAATATTATAGTTAATACAATTGGTTTTCCATTATTACCATACAAAAATTGAAAATTCAGTTCTGAAATATTCATTCTAAGTTGCAATAGATGGGCAAGAAAAATTAAAAATATATCGTAATTTTTTTCCTGTTTAAAATATTTTAAAACGATGAAAAATGTACCGTGATCGAAGGCCTACCTATTATAGGTATCAAAGCATATCATCACAATCGTATTGCCGAGAAACCAATGAAAAACAATGAAAAACAATTTAACGTAATAGGTATCAAATATGAAATGGCTAGAAAAAACCTGTTACATACGAATATTAAGTTAAAATTATAAGTAAACCAAGAGTGACTTTATGCAATGACCGCAACGACTCAACGTATATATTTTATTTAAATTATGAATATGAACAGACGAACCTGACGAACAGTATCATTTATTAAACTGTGCGGCTTATGTATGCGAATAATGTTCAGAAAAAAAAAATGTTCAAGAAAAATTACCCAGACAATAGATGGAACAATAATATTTTAAAAATTTACGTTATTATTAATCATGAATATAATAAAATTGCAGTTTGCATTGCTTACAGCTCTTATATAGATTAACGAGCCGTTAAAATAGTACAAAACAAATCATTTTTGAATTTACATAATTTTCTATAAAAGTGATTTTTCGAATTCCTAAGCTATATGAAAACACGCCCGAAAAACTAGCCAAATATTATAAAAATAGTTGTTTTTATCAGTTGTAAATTGTAATGATCAAAGTGCGCACGTTAAAAAATCTGCGAAATTCTCCTCTCCCCACAAGATATAATTCGATCGCCCATTACTACTGCATGTACGAGTACATACTTCTTAGTTCTTACTTTGTATAAGAAAAAGTACAATTACAGTTATACTTTATTCTTCACATCATATATTATACTGTGTACAGTAATATTTATATAAACTCAAAAGTAGTGCTATAAAATAAAAATTGTTGCATCTCAAAAACGACTCTAAGGGAATATTCTATAGAATCTTAGAAATTAGGAAAAAACCCATATAAATTGTAAAATTAATATATCCCTTCGCGAGTCTTTCAAAATCGAAAAATAATTTCACCGAGCAAACAATTTTTTATATTTTAATACATATTAATTTCTTAACGTAAAGAAAAAATTATTAATTTTTAAAAAAAACTGAACATAAAATCGTGTACCATAAAAGCAGCGGTTCTCAAAATTTTTATCCGGCGTAACGCGGTGGTGCCCTTTTTAGGGTTCCTTGTTGATATGCAGTGAATATCACAAGGAGCATGCATAATAAATTAACACTATAAAAAAAAAAATAGTTCACCTTACAATAGTTTTATTTTCATATTGGCAGTGGTATCCCTTGAATGAGCTCACAGTACACAGTTTAGGAACCGCTGCCCTAATGTATTGGTAAATTATGCGTATATCATTTAAGTAAAAAAAAAAAATTGCATTAATGAAATATTGTTTGCTTACTAATTTGTTACATTATTTTTTTTTCTTAATATCAAATCGAAATAAAGTATAAATAATATTATACATCTGAGCATCTGATGTAGGTACTATAATTATCTGAATGTATATACTTAAACTCATACTTATACTTATACTTAAAGTATATACTTATATTGTCTAGAGTATTTGTATATTGAATACGATGACGATAATTTTATAATGTTCTTTATTTTAATCCAAAGATTATATTACAAACATAGCCGCGGTAATAAATTTAATATATATTTTATAGTTTATACACATACGTATTAAATACTATACAAAAATATATACTACGTAGTTCACGTAGTGAATATTCCAATATTCCAATGTCTAACGCAGATGGGGGATTTAAAATAAGATAATTATGCTCTCTTGGAAATTTGGGCCGTACTTAAATGAGAACTGCTATTCGTTAAGTACTCGTATTAAACATTTGCAACTTGGACTATTCAGTAATCACTCTCGTTGGATGGTATATAATCCACCCCTTCGTAGATACCCCTGGAGTATTCCAAAATATAAATAAACTAATTAAAATGCTAAAAGACAATTTTTTTATCCTATACAATATAAATTAACATATATATGCATTAATCTCTCAATAATTATTAATTTGATACATAGAGTATATACTATACGTATATTATACACTCTATGTTCGCTGTTATAATTTACAAGGCCAGCTAGAGCAGAGGAGGCCATCAAAACTCACAGAATATATTGAACTATCAAAATGTTATGGGGCCCCACAGTGCGTAGTCACTGAATGTAAAATTAATTTTTTTTCTTAAGTACCTACTTAATACTATACTGACTGTATACATTATACTCTATGTAGTATGGATAACAGTCACGTAATTTACGGGAGTGATGGGCTTGCAAATTGCAATTATACGAGTTCTACCCTTATTTTTTATTAACAATTAGTTTATTTATTATATGTGCCTCCAAAACAAATTATGACACAAAACATTGTCTAATAATTTACCAATCATAAGGGGTTTTTTTTAATCAACACAAAAATACTAAAAAAAAAATCAATTATTTGTATTTTAAGTATGTAAATACCAACATAATATATGTTTTAAGTTATAGCTTTAGTCTTTAACCCGTTGTCAGTTTTAATTTATATTGTTATTACTTATTTTTCATCAATATTTACCTACTATTGGTATGTAATGCGCAATTTTTTTTTAAATTAAAAGTCAATAAACAATGTTATGGTATAATTATACATATAGAATAAAAAATAACGATGTTACACATAGAAGTACTTATGTACTTTTTTATTGCAAAAAAAGATGCCTATAGGTACCTATAATTTTTCCACTTCACTTTTGTGCTGCAATGTGTAGTGTGTACGCACTTGACCATCATAACGCACAGACATAGCTACTGCACTCCAGACTCCAGGACACTGTGTTAAATTTACATAATAATAATGTATATTTATTATTACCAAAATTAAATAATAACTATAAAAAATTATTATAAAAATCAATTAATTAATATATGAAAAAAATGTAAATGTAGGCTAATGATATAATTGTTGAAGCCTTTATTCTTAATAATTAATAATTATTAATAATGTAATAATGTAATAATTCTTAATAATTAATGTAGATACTATACTTCTTATGTTTACCTACTTATCATACCATATACCTAATATATATACTACATAACAATATTATAAATTGCTACATGAACGACTCATCACATGAACCAAAGTATCTATAATAATGATTGCCCCGGAAGGCGTTTCTACAAATTATGATAAGTAAATTCGGAGTCTAGGTAATCTAAAGGAGGTCGAGATTTTTTTCCTCTACATTGTAGATTCTACAACTCAATTTTTTTTTTTTTTTGTAGGTGTTTTTATATAATTTTCTTTTTCTTATGAAACTCGGTATCCTAGAACACAGGTACATATGATTAAATTATTTTTTAATAATTTATTTGCATCGTCCAATTTTCACGTCTTTTCATCTGGGTTGCAATATTCTCCATGTCCATTATTTTCGGCTCTTTCACTCTAACCCATCACCTTAATGCACCCCTCGGCCACTACAACAGCGAAGTTGACTGTGATCTTTGCACACATTACTACCCATCTCCCTATCGACCATCGCTCTAAAGCTCATCAAATTTTTCACCTGCTTTCGTCCACGGTTACTCTTCAACTGATATCAAACTTCTGCTAAATTTCCGCTCCATACCCAATCATCTCATTGATTATTCATTGTATCTATCATAGGCTTCTTAATTATAGAGTCAAGCCAAAATTAGACATTCCTAACTTTCAATTGTCTAGCTGAATTATCGTAGGATCGAGGCTATAATATATAAAAAAAATAAAAATATTACATTTGTGACTATTTAATCGTATGATATTTTTTAAACTAACTCTGTTCGATGTAACATTGAAAATTATATTTAGTATATACAACAACTTTATTAGATACTTTTCATAGTGATAACATTTTCATATCTAGAATCTAGATCAAAACGATACCTACTTAAAGACTTTTAATAGCCAAATAATTATAATTAATTGAAACAAATGAATATTATTTCTGAGGATCGTTAGATAATTCGTTAATCGAATAATGGCCGATTTCAATTAAATATCTATAAAAAAATTTTAACTTAAGATTTATTTTGTGTGTGCTGTTTCAAGTAGGTATCGAAAATCGATATCATCATAATTTTAACTAAATACTTAGAAGGAAAAGAAATTATGTCGAATGTACAGTACAGTAGTAGTAGTTTTTAAAAAACATACATGCCCGACGAACGATTTAATATATCACAGTAACATTATCGTATACAATTGGTGGAGATGAACACGGCGGGAACCGGGATGGATCTATTATAGGTACCCTGTACGTGGATAATAGCCATCGTATATTATATTATGCTTATACGCCACGCGATAATAATATGTTATGAATTATGATGGTACAGGTACGTTCGTTACAATATGTACGCAACACTCGCCGGGAACTACAGTCTCGGTGTTCATTATTTTACCAGGGAAAATTTATGTAATATAGGTACCATTCAGCCCATGTGTTCAGCTTATAAATGTGTGTTGTTAATAATTTTATCTGGTTGGTACACGTGAAAGTGAAACATAGGTAATACTTATTGCATGATTTAATAAACACTGTAGACCTTGACATTGAAGAACCTATCCAATGAATAAAATATGTTTTGGCGCGAGTATTAAAAAAAAAAATGCATCATCGGAGATACTTGCTTCGATTACAGATTTAGAATTCGGAAATTGATTGGCAAACGCAGGTATCTATAATAAATAATAATTATTATAGCGAGATCGATACAAGGTGAAAACAAATATTGCTTCACGTAAATTCGGTTAAGGTATCTATAACGGCTATACTCGCATCACAGTGTATTATACCTAATAATTATTATTTTTTACGTATCTAACGTATAGTGACGTACCTATTTCAAAAGGGGAGGGGTCAGTAAGAGTTATAATCATAATCACGTTTTTGCCATTGTTAATTTTTCTTTTCGCATTGAAAAAACAAACTATAAGTTATAACTTATAACTATCATTAATAAGGGGCCGTGTCTTATAAAAGCCATAATAACAAGGGGCCACTATATTGTCTATTAGTAATACACATTAGTATATAATAATGGTCTGTTATGAATAATACCTGTGATTAATCAGTATGTGATAATTCGGGATTTGAGGTGATCGACGTGGCATTCATTGTTCTTACCTATAGCGTTTATCTTGAGTTTTGGCGTTCTCGATAGGTAATCTGTAAATCATTATTCAGATTTCAGAAGAATGAGAACATGGAGGCTTCTTCAGAAGTTTCAAAAACACAACCTAATTACATGGGCGCCGGGTTTTCCAAATGTCTGGGACGTGTGTATAAAATCATAAAAATATTAATGACTTACGGGCAAGATAAAAAATTTAATTATTTTTTTAACAAAACAACTGTCAACTTGTTTATTATGACCCTTTTTTATAGATACATTTTAACTTAAATTAATGTCTCGAATGTATTTTGTCTAGCTTAGCAATATTGTCAAAATGTCAATGGAGAATGTTTATAATTATCGATATTTTACATTACATAATAATGTAATTGTAATTTTGTCGTCTCATCAAAGTTTGAGCCATAGTCAGTTGTAAAAGTTATATTTATTTTCTTAGAATCTACTTTAAAGCTATATATATATATAATATAATATAATATATAATATATATTATATATAATATAAGTTTAAACTTATAAAAAAATTATATAATACAAACGATTTATGTATTGTTTCATTTTTTTATTTTATGCACCGCAGCACCCCAATAGTCGGCGCCCAATGCCCTTGCCTACTTACTGGTAATGCTTGACTGGAAATCATTACTCTGCTTACTTCATACAATCATACTTGTAAGTTTTGGTTTCCAGATTAGATCTATAAACGCTATGGTTCCTAGTCTCCCATACACAGTTGTTAATATTATCATTTATCACATCTAGAAAATAGCAATCTCGTAATCTTTTCAATGGTAATTTAGATTTTCCCCATTTACTAATTACTTAATTCATTACTTAATCACATCCATAGGTGTTAACTGTTGGGTTATATAAAATGTTATATTTGGTTCATACTTCATATCAAATAATAGTTAATCAATTTTATTGTTTAACTAGTGATTGTGTATTTTTAAAAAATAAGCTATATAAATACCTCATGCATTTATCTTTCTCCAAGACTCAATAAAAAATTGAATATTATGAACAAAATATGACCTCATTCAGTCACCTCTTTTCCAAAGGAGAAACAAATGTATCACGTTTTTTTAAATTGCACACACTATTTGCTCTTTTTTCCTAGAACAAACTATATTTATACATAGAATCCTTTATGGATCAGTAGGTATACCGTTAGAATTTGTAATTACATTATACAAGGAGACTAGTTCCCAATATTTTAATACTTCAGTTGCCTAATACAAAATACAATTATTATACATAAATCTTATACATACAGGACACAGATGTTGTAGGCATATAGTCAAATCACACATTTTACTAAATGTCAAAGCAAATAGTCCAAGAATTTAATTGTTATGCAATTTTACTATCCACGTATTATTTTAATATAAATACTTTAATAATAAGATACTCATAATCAAACAATATTAAAATAAAACTTGCATGCATTATCACTTTTGAAAAGTAAAAGTATGTTCTATGTTGTTGTACGACATTATCAATGATGAACACCAAACAAATGACAATTAATTGTTCCATAAATTACATTTATTACACTTGTGTATGCCTTTTTGGAAAAATCAATTTTAAATTTCAATGGTCGATGTTTTTTAATATGGTACTATCAAGCAGGAAAGCAGCAATGTCAAACAGGTTAATGTTTGTGTTTATTAAAAATGTTAAATGTCACCAAACATTAACATGTAACAACAGTAAACAAAAACTAGCAAACATTTTTAATTATAATATAACTTTTAGTACATTTTTTACACTTGTACTATTATACCTAATTAGTAATTACTTACATTTATGTATAATGCAAGTTTCAAAACAATATTACCTGAGGCCACAAAATCATAAATATTTCACATATTTTACTAAGATATTATACACAATTTATATACAGAATAGCAATAAATAATTAAAATTATATAGTTAAAGATAACACAAAAATGTTTCTTTTTTATTATTTGCCTAACTTGAATAAGGCATTTGGTAAAATGCCTGATTTGACTATATGCCTATGACATATTATATACATGTATCTATTCATAAGTTTAGAAAGTTTGGAAATCCTAAATTTTTATTGATAATATATTGAAACAAACAATTGATATAAGTTGTGTATATGTATATTATGTATATGTAATACATACAATTGATATGTTTACTGTACAGTCCAGTCAGTGATAATTATGATACACCATAAGCTGCTACTTGTTATCAAGTGATCTTAGATTCTCACAAAAAATATAGAACATATTACATACTAAGCATTCAACAATTTACTACTACAACCTTTTTATAGTGCAAAAAAATTATGCAAAAGACATATTTCAGATAGTTTTTTTCGAAGGATGTTTTAATTATAAATTAATATGTAATTCAGATAAACTTAATCTATATTTTAATTTTTGATGTTTGAAGTCCCGAGTCCACAGGCATTTAAAACTAAATTGCATCTCACATTTTTTTTATGATATTTGTTATAGTATAATGAAATAGTATTATATAACACAAAAACCAATATTTAAAAATTATCTTTTTATTTTTTGTTACTCAGTTATAAGCTTACAACCAATTAAATTTTACAATTTTATCAATTAATTAGAAAAATATATAATTATAGGAATATTTATAAATAATAACTAATATAATGATTATTTTTTCTACAAACTAAAGGAAAAACTTAAATACAACTTGGCATCAATTTAAATAAATTTAAACGTATAATTTTAGTTTTTTGAATTAAAAAATATAACATCATCAGCAACAACTGATGTGGTTGTTCGAGTATTACCAGATTCATCTTTCAATTCACCATACATCAATCTTCCACTAACATGTATACGTTGTCCTTTCTGTAGGTAGTTGTATACAGTGTCTCGTAATCCCGGTCTGAACACAATAACACGATGCCAATCAGTTTTTTGAGTACTTTCTAATAATTAAATAACAAAACCAAAATGAGTAATACGAAAGATATTAAGTCATTAATTATATTATCAATTTATGACAAAATAATATATAATTAAATAAAACAATTATATTACCATCATTATTGTTCGTATAATTTTGGTGGGTAGCCAATGAAAATACGACAACTGGATGTTCATTTGAACCTCGTTTTTGTGGATCTGCTCCAACTCGTCCCAAGAGTGTGACTTTATTAATCGCTAGATAAATTAACTCAATTATAAATACTAATAATATGTTATTGAACTATAGAAAACATATTTCACTAAAAAATAATAAATATTTCATAATCATTTTGTATAGATAATACATTCAATTATTAAATTTAACTGTTACAATATTTGACCACTAAGCTTGAATTCATATGTAAATACATAATATACTTACAAAAACTAGATAAATAAATTAATATACGCAAATGTTAAATTTGAATTAAATTTTTTGTAATAAAATGAGCCATAGATGATACTAGAATTGCATTTATCTATAGTAGATAACATTCCATCAGTTGTAATACTGGATTTCATTTCAATTTAAGTAATTTTAAATACAGTTTTAATATCAGAATCTCAAAAAAGGACATGCAACAAGCCATATCACATATTTCTGAATTGGTGGTTTAATTAACAATGAACGAGTAAAAAAACAGTTCAACTTACAATGATAAAAAAAATTATTATAATTTCTGACCAAATCTAAGAAAATTTTTATTTATCGTATATAATTATACTATAGAAGGATTCAGAAAATATTTTTTAATCGTAAATATTTATTTCAGATGAATAAAAGTAAACCAACTTTTTTCAATTTTGTTAGGTAGAGCAGCTTCTTGAGTATAATTATTACGAACAAATTGATTGGTAAGTTGAATGCTTTTGAACATATTTGCTAGAATCTAAAAATGAAAAAGACAAACAAATTATTACTTACAATAATAATTAAATTTTATAAATTTAGTGTTCAATTTACTTTGTTAACCAAAGTGTAATGCAGTTCTATAGTTTTAAATTTGAATGCCAAGTATCATTATCATCGTACTTGAAAAACAATGTAAATGCAATATTCAGTTAAACCCAAATAGATTTTTTAATGGTAATATAAATAGTATTACATTTTAAATTAAGAGAGAAATTACTAAAATTAATGAACAAGACATAGTGTTTGAACTGATTACTTCTATAGCAAGTTAAAAATGGAATATATTGTAGGTACTTTAATATTACATATTTGTATTATGAGCACAATTTTATAGGTCTAATATAAAATTCTTAACACATTCAGTCCATTATTGTCGATTAAAATACTTTTATATTATTTCATATAGGATAATTTTTTAGATGTGCTCACCCTCTATACAAGCCATAAAAAAACCTTTTTTGAATTTTTTGTTTCAATGTTCCAAGTTACCATTAAAACTATGATTTTTTTCATGCTACCTTAAGTATGTCTTGAGCAATACAAACTCTTGTTTTTCAAAAATGAAAATCATATTTTTCTATAAAATTAATGGAATATTGGATGTAACATAGTCAAATTTTGATTATCTCGAATTAATAGCAATTAGCGATAACATGACCCTTGTTGGTCGGGGTTAGAATAGACCATCGGTTGTTCCTGCCTGTCGTAAAAGGCGACTAAAAGGGACTTGTAGTAGGGCAGCAGCTACTACAATACTGGGTGTAGGCTCATCAGCTACACACCAGTCAGCAGCCAACAGTTACGGGAAACCGTATAACTGTGGCTGTACTGCGATACGGAAGGCAACGGGAAACCACCGTATTAATATCCCAAGTAACAGCAATTAACATGTCTTCTTCTCAAGTAAAAAATTCCGGAGGTAAAATAGTCCCCCGTTCGGATCTCCGGGTGGGGACTACAAGAGAGGTAAGAAATGTTAAGGGTGTTAGGGATGCGAAGGAATATAAACGAATAGCAACTTGGAATGTAAGGACTTTATTACAATGTGGGAAACTGGAGAATCTGAAAATAGAAATGGACAAAATGAAAGTAGATATTCTGGGAATATCAGAAATGAGATGGCCAGAGTCAGGAGACTTTTGGAGCGGAGACCATAGAATAATAAATACAGGTGCGTCAGAGAAGAAACCTGGCACAGGAGGAGTAGGGATTATAATGAATAAAACTTTAGGAAAAAAAGTTAAAGGCTATATACAATATGATGATAGAATCATTCTAGTCAAGTTCCAGACGAAACCAAAAGACACAATAGTAGTTCAAGTATATATGCCGACATCAAATAGTAACGATGAAGAGGTGGAAGAAGTATACGAGAATATAGATAAAATAATCGAAAATGTAAAAGGGGAAGAGAATCTGGTAGTAATGGGTGATTGGAATGCCGTTGTAGGGGAAGAAAAAGTTAATAACGTAACAGGCGCCTATGGGTTGGGAAAGCGAAATGAAAGAGGAGAACGATTATTAGAATTTTGTGCAAAACATAACTTAATAATCACAAACACCTGCTTTGATCACCATCGAAGAAGAAGATACACGTGGAAAATGCCTGGAGACATAAATAGATACCAAATAGATTACATCATGGTTAAGAACAGATTTAAAAATCAGGTAAAGGAAAGTAGAAGTTACCCAGGAGCGGATATAGATAGCGACCACAATCTAGTAATGATGAAATGTGAACTTAAATTTAAAAGAATAACGGGTAAAAAGAAGGAAATAGCGCAATGGAAAATTAAAAATCTGAGAGATGGAATAATAAGCAAAAAATATAATGAAGATACTAATGGTGTAATTATTGAAGAATCCCAAAATATTAAAGAAAGATGGCAGAACTTGAAAGACACAATTACATTGGCTGCAACGAAAACTTTAGGAAATAGCAACAATACAGCGAGAAAGGAATGGATTACAATGGAAATAGTCAACATGATAGAGGAAAGAAGGAAATACAAGAGTTCGAGCAGTATACATGGACAGGAAAAATACAGAGTATTGAGGAATCTAATTATTAGGAAATCGAGGGAAGCAAAAGAAAAGTATTTAGAAGAAAAGTGTAGTGAAATAGAAACCCTCATGAAGACAGGAAGTAGTGATGAAGCATATAGAATGGTGAAAATGTTTTTTGGCCAGCATAAGCCTCGAGCAGGGGGAATAGAAGATAACAACGGAAGAATGCTATACGAACAAAATGATATAGCGAAAAGATGGAAAGAATATCTAGAAATCTTGTACAAGGGGGAAACACTTAGGGAAAATGAAACAAACGAATCAAATGAAGAAGACAAATCTGAAGAAGGTGCCGAAGATGATGAAATAGACCCAATTATGAGAGAAGAGTTCGATAAAGCTTTACGGAACCTGAAGAATAAAAAAGCAGCAGGAATCGATGGAATACAAGCGGAGCTTTGGAAGGAGGCGGGAGAAAAAGTTAAAAGGGAACTATTTCAAATTATCAAAGTCATATACGAAACAGGTGAATTACCTGAAGATTACGTAGAGCCTTATTATCCCCATCCCAAAGAAAACAGCAGCAAAGAAATGCGAAGAATACCGTACTATAAGTTTGCTATCCCATGCCTCTAAAATATTAACCAAGATTATATTCAAACGTATCGAAGGGAAGATAGAACAATCGCTGACAGAAGACCAATTTGGGTTCAGAAGGAATATGGGAACGAGGGAAGCAATATTGGCGTTACGGATAATCATTCAAAAAAGGATTAGGAAAGATAAACGAACGTTTATAGCTTTCGTGGATATCGAAAAAGCATTTGATAACGTAAACTGGAAGGTCATGTTTAAAATGATGAAAAGATTGGGGATAAGATACACAGATAGGAAACTTCTGTATAACCTATACAAGGATGAACTCGCAGTTATAAGGATCCAAGATGAAGAAGAGGAAGTAAAAATAAACAGAGGAGTAAGACAAGGTTTTACATTATCCCCAATTATATTCAACGCATATATCCAAGAAGCAGTAGATATGATAAATGAAAATACCAAGCTAGGGATTAAGATTAACGGACAAAAAATAAGTATGTTACGTTTTGCCGATGACATAGCTTTAATTTCTGAGAGCAAGGATGATCTGGCTCAACTAATTAATGCTATGGATAAAACATTCGAAAAAGAGCTGGAATTAAGAATAAATATGAAGAAAACAAAAGTAATGGTATGTGAAAGGGAAAATAATACAAAAATACAGATAAAAATACGAAATCAAACAATAGAACAAGTAGATGAGTTTACATACCTGGGAAGCACAATCAGCATGGATGGAAGAAACAGAAGTGAAATTATAAAACGTATCTGTCAAGCTAAAATAGCCTTTAACAAAAAGAAAACTATATTTACATCAAGAAGCATGAGTCTGAAAATAAGAAAGAACCTGTTAAAGACGTATGTATGGAGCATTGCCCTGTACGGGCGTGAAACCTGGACAATAACAACAGAGGAAAAAAGAAGACTTGAGGCGTTTGAAATATGGTGCTATAGAAGGATGCTAAGGATAAGCTGGATGGACAGAGTAACCAATGTAGAAGTACTGGAAAGAATATCGGATGGAAAGTTACTATGGAATAACATAGTCAGAAGGCGGAATGAATGGATAGGCCATATCATGAGACATGAAGGATTGTTGAAATTGATAATAGAAGGAACAATAGAGGGAAATAACCGTAGGGGTAGACCAAGATTGGAATTCATTCAACAGATAATAAAGGACCAAGGATGTAACTCGTATGTGGAAATGAAAAGGAAGGCGGATAAGAGAGAAGACTGGAAGATGGCTGCAAACCAATCTACGGATTGAAACCATAGAGAGAGAGCGATAACATAAAATTACAACAGGTATTACAATGCTATTTACCTTAATACTAAAATAAGAACAATTTAAAAACTACTCATTCAAATTTTGATTTCAGTACATCAAAATTTAGAGAAAAATTAACCCAATAAAATGCTGTAGTGAAAAAAGGGTGTTCCCATTTGAAAAACAAAACTTTGTATCTCCACATGACATACTTCAAGTGGAATGAAATAAAAAAGTTGGAAATATGGTTTTCATGGAGATGAACATTGAAAAAACATTACAACTTAAAGCATTTTACGGCTTAAAAAGGGGTTGAGCAAAAAGTCACCCAGTATATTACTAAATTTCAATAAATTTATTTTTTAAATATACATAAAATAAATAAATTTTAATATAAAAATATTATTATATTATATTATTTTAATTTTAATATACTAATTACACTATATACCACTTACCGGATAAAAATCAAAATTTTCGTTTTAAAAATTGTTAGAAATTAGGTATAATTAAAATATGGTTTTAATATAATTATTTCATAAAAAGACATTGGCTATTAAAATAGCATGTTATATTTATTATTTATTATTATCCTATAATGAGCATACGGAAAAAATATGTAAATGCAAATTTTACATAGAAAAATGTAATTTACATACTACTGAACTGTTGTTATAGCAGTGTTATGTAAATCATTTTCCAAGTACCATAACTATAACATGTTATTATGTTTATTTTAACTTATACATTTGTTAACTTTATACACTAAATAATGTTTAAAACGATTAGTGAACAAAAAACGCAGTAACTTATTTTACCTTTGATCTCAACATGCTTCTATCTGTTTTGGAATAAGTTTTCTTCCGATATTAACGAACTGGTCCACAGTAACAAGCCAACAACTGCAATAGAAAACTTCAATAATATTTCAAAGTAATAAAGCTTAATTCAAAAGTACGCTAAGTTGTTCGAGTTTTATGTGTGTAAACAATAAATACCGAAAATGATGTACTTTTATAGTGGACAGTAAGGTTGTTTTTTCTTCTTTCTTCTAGATTTAAAAAGAATACTTCCACATAATAACCTCTAACTTTTGATGGTAGCAGTTATTATTATCAAATATCAATGGACAAATGGACAATACTGCGTAGTGCGTGATATTCCAGTCCAGTTTTCACTTTTAATTTGGCGCACTTTAAAAATTACCCTGGAAATCAAAACACTCGTGTTATTTTTAGGTTACACTGCCGAACGCTCCCTTTTAAGAAAACACTATCGGGAATAATAAATTAAAAAATAAATCAAATACTTCGCATTGGAACGATCATGAATTGAAAAAAGTTGTTTTTAAACAATACTGAGTATATTAACAACGGCTGGAACTAGATAATGGGAAAATTAATTTAAAATAAACATCATATCTTCCCAATCGATTTGTTCCATAGGTGCAAAACTGCAAACGCATCCCCAGCTACCGCCGGCAACAGCTGTTTACTTTTCCTCGAACCGAAAGCCATAAGGCGGACCGGTCAAAAATCTAAATTTGTGGATGTCTACCAATTTTCCGTTTGGATCGTAGAAGTCGTGTAGTTGTTAATTTGTCTCACGGTAATCAGGTCGTTGTTTACAATTATTATAAGAATATTTACGTGTTTGAATAAAATGTAGTTCATTAAACTCGCGGTACGTAATATATTTTAGTCTTATCTGTATTTGCGTTTTATTTTAAATCAACCATTCCGTAAAAAATTTTGTATTTTTAATTTGATCAACCTTGAATTACGTGTGTAATAAACTAAAGGTAATACATAGTGTTGTTTTACGTTCGTTAAACGATTCTTATTGCTTCACAGTCCGTATGTATTGGTGTAACAATTTTCCATGCTTGTATATTAGTATTCGAAAATTAATTGGTAAAATATGTTCTTGTAGAAAATTACAAAAAGCATTTGTATAAAATGTGTTTCTAAGACGTAACTTTATGATAGTGTTGGTGTATTTTCTGTGTAACTACCTATATATTCAAGTCTGCTGATTAATAGTAATAATTGTTTAATAATTATTATTGAGATAGGTTTTTAACAGTTAACAAGTATTTGATCAAATATTTGGTATTGAGATGTTAGTAAAAGTATTTTAGTAAAAGTAAAATTATTTTTTAGTGTGTTAATGGTTGTTGTTTCTGAATAATAATGCAAGTACATATTATGTATGAATTAAACATTTTTTTTTCTTAAAATGTTTTAAATATTTGATGTTAAATTTAAAATTGTTTATTGTTAAATACTATTCTAAATATTTTTGAAGGAATATATCTATATTGGAGGTCAAATAAAATATTGAAAGTGTATATGATATAATCATTTTATTGATAATTTTGATTATTTTTTGTTTAAGTATTTTGATTTACTTACAAGTTATTATATCAAACCAAAAATCAATATAAATTCTTATAAACAGTAAATTAAAAATCAATTTTGTAGTTCAAGGTTAAATCTTTACATGAATAATCAACTGTATTATATTGTTTTATGGGTAATCTTCTTTTTATTGCCATTTACCAGTATATTATTATTTAATTTTTATGTATTAATTAGAATATATAATCTTCAGCAATATTGTAAATTTAAATCCAATTTGAAATTTTGATTAAGTTCACATTTGTTCAATTTTCAATCTTTTAAAAATAATTTTTATTTTAACTATTTCTCTTATATTTTGTGTATTTCATCAGTTTTATTAATTATTAAAACCTATTACATAGAGAGTTATAGTTATAGTTATTTAATGAACTGTGACCAATAAAATGCAAATAAAAAACTTTACTTATTACAGTATATAGTCATGTGTTTTCTTGGGTGTGATATAGATAAAATATATCGCGATTATAATCAGTGATTAAAAAAACATTTATTTGTATTATATAATTCTTTTAAATTGATTTATTTATTTTTACAGAATATTTCAAGTTAGCAAAAATATAAGTTAAAATGGGATTTATTGATGATCTTGTAAGTATTTAATAAAATAATTAATGATTTCAGTCTAACTATGCATGTCACTTTTTCAACATAAATAATATTTTTTTATTTATATCTATACATTAAAATTAATTACATTTCATATATTATTGTAAAGTATGTATTTGTGTATATTATTAGTTCATTCTACATACCACATTAGTTTAAATGAGGACAATTATTTTGAAATTAAATTTATTCAACTACCCTTAATTGTTATCCAATTTAGTTTATTGTTTAGTGAAATCAAAGTATCAAAACATTTGAATTTATCACTTCCAATCTTGAAATTCTTCCATGAACAATATTAGATAAACATAACCTTCAATTACTCATATTATTGCACGAATGTGACTATATTATAATTGATAACAAATAATGCATTGAGCACTTAGAATTTAGATAGTTAGATCATAAATTCATAATACCATATCAATTACTATTGAATATGATTGAAGATTGAGCTTTGCGCAGTTCATATTTTTCATTAGTAATTTCTATAGCATTTTTATTTAATTATTTTCGCTTTTATTGAAAATGAGTTCTTTTTCAGTAAAAAACTTTTTATCCACATTTTCGGTAAATACTATTTTTTAGTTTATTTAATTTACATTTATTTTGTTTATTTTTGTAAAAATGTTGTTTTATTTTTATTTTTTAGAGCGTTTCTTCAGTGTTAGTTGGTCTTGGAATTGTTGTTACTACTGGCTTTGCCATTTCAGCATTTGTAGCCAATTTCCAAAAAAAAAGCAAAAAAAAAAGAACTTTGGTAGATTCGAATACCAAGATTCCTCTGCCACTTATTCAAAAACACATAATCAGTCATGATACGCGAAGATTTAGATTTGAATTGCCATCCAAAAACCATATTCTTGGTAACATTTACAATATTATTTATAATGCAAATGGTTTTTAAATAGCATTCTATTGATATACAATGAAACCTTTATCTCCATACTTGATGCCCTAAGGTCTTATTACATTTTAACATTAAAAAAACATTATAACTGAAAGTAATAGTATGGTACTTGATACTTTGTATTTATTCCCTCATTTTTTTATTTCTATTATTTCGTTAAATAATAATCTAAATAATATATTTTCGTTTAAATACATTATTTTTGTTGTGTTCACCTTATTTAGTTGTATAATTATTCATTTTTTGTAGGCTTACCAATTGGGCAACATATACATTTATCTGCCAGAATAAATGAAGAATTAGTTGCACGCGCTTATACTCCTGTCAGTAGTGACAATGATGTTGGATATATGGATTTGGTTATTAAAGTAAATATATTTAAATTATTGTAAAGATAACTAAGTGCATATGAAATCCTACAGAACATTTACTTAAAGGATGTAAAAATGTAATTTAAACATCTTTAGGTGTCAGTAACTGATACATTACCACTGTATATAATCAATAACAATTATTTATCACATGTTTTTTCTAGGTATATTTCAAGGACCAAAATCCTAAGTTCCCTGAAGGAGGTAAATTAACTCAGTATCTTGAAACTATGGAAATAGGAGATACCATTGATGTTCGAGGACCTTCTGGTCGTCTCATTTATCATGGCCGTGGAGATTTCGAAATAAAAGCTGTTAAAAGAATAGATCCTTCTCATAACCTTTATGCTAAAAAAATAGCAATGATTGCAGGTACATACAACTTCTTAAATGTTTATGTTCAATTGTTAAACAGTTTAATATCATTGAACTTAATCAGGTGGTACTGGCATTACACCAATGTTGCAGTTGATTAGACAGATCACTAGAGATCCTAAAGACGAAACTAAATTGTCTTTAATTTTTGCCAATCAGACTGAAGAAGATATATTATTAAGAGATGAATTAGAAGAAGCCGCTAAAAGTCATCCAGATCAAGTAAAGGTCTGGTATACTGTTGATAGACCTACCGAAGGTGAATATATATTCAGTATTAATTATAAAATACATTTTTTTTTCTTAATATTTGTGAATACTTATAATATGTTATTTTTTATATTATATTTATTATTTAGAATGGAAGTACAGTGTTGGATTTATATCATCCGACATGATATCAGAACATCTTTACCCACCAGCTGAAGATACATTAGTATTGATGTGTGGACCGCCTCCAATGATCAACTTTGCATGCAAACCAAACCTTGATAAACTAGGATATGATGTTAAGTTGCGTTTTTCTTACTGATATTGTTATTCAAATATATTAGACCGTCCTTAACAGTTTCAATATATTGTTGATTCACTTTTTATACTAGATTTTGATCACTGAATGGGTAATTTGGTTAATAATATTAGCATATTAATTTATGTATATATTGTTCAATTTAGCTAAGCATAATAAAATATGTTAAAATAAATAACATGACATATATTTTAGAATGTAATTTCAGAACATTAACATTT
Source organism: Periphyllus acericola (assembly GCA_949715065.1). NCBI lineage: Eukaryota > Metazoa > Arthropoda > Insecta > Hemiptera > Aphididae > Periphyllus > Periphyllus acericola. Next base: position 23,204,523 of record OX454270.1, on the reverse strand, counting down.
CTAAATTACCATGTGGGCAGAAGCCAAAAGTATATATTATATATATTATATTCTAATTGTATGTGGATGTGTTTAAATAAAGTGTTTTATTTCATACTTTTAGAAATTACGTAATTTAAGTTGTTATACTTAATAGCAACAAATTTCTATTCACACATTTTTTTTGGATCTATTTTAATTTTTTTTAATACACGAAAAAATAATGATTCAATTAATTATATATTTAACATGTCATCAACAAACATTAAACAACTATATAAAAGTTGATGATTTACAGTAATGACTACTGATCAATTTTATAACAAAGTCATAACAATAAATATTTTAGAATCGGGGACTAAAAATAAATATATTATAAATAAAATATATTTTTTTTAAAGTAAGATTTAATTAAACAAAATATCGTTAGAGCTAATTTTTAAACCATAGAATCACCGTTGAACTTAATATTTTATAATGATGAACATAAACAAATGAAAAAACATCATATAAAAAGGATAAATATAAAATGCAGTGATTTTATCAACACAAACAATTTAATGATAATCGGCTGAAAAGTTAATAATTTTCCAACTGCAGAATGTACAATTGTATTTTATAATTCGCAGGCAAAATAAATTTAAAGCATTAAATATAATTAATTGGTTAAATACAAACTTAATCTTAATGAAATTTTACATATACTTTTATAACATTACAAATATAATAAGTATTATTACTTGTAATTATTTTCAGGATTTTAATATATTACATAGAAATATTAAATTCAAACAAATATTTATATTATTGTTTCAACATTCAAAATAATTACCAGTTAATTATTGTAAATTATAAATAAAACGTATTTACTGTTTTATTAATTATATTTGGTATAAAATAAATATCTAATATGAAATACTCTTAAATTTGCTTAGTATATAATATGGTTTTGCACATGCTGATCAAAATGTTAATTTAAATTAAAAGTATGATGCTTTAGGAGCCGTTAAGAATCCTGGTCTGTTTGATGGTGGTATTTTGATATTTGGTTTTGAAGAAGAAATTTGAATTTTGGATAGTTTTGAAGTAGAGTTTGATTGTGTAGTTGCTTTTTTTTTAGTACTAAAACATTTAATACAAACAATAAAAATCAGTGACAAATTATTAATTGGCAGTTAAATTGTTGCAATCAATTTAAGATAAGTAAATCATTAGTCATATTATTTATTAAAGATTTAATCAAATTAACCTTTTGAAAATAAGTCAAACTTAGCTATGATAGTTAAAAAAAAAATAGAATGACATGAATGAACTTAATAATGAAATATCATTCTTTTAAAATAGAAATAGGAACACCTAATTCTTTCAACAAAATAAAATTCCCCTCGCATGAAAATTAAAAATCAAAGAAGTAATAACAACATTACTGTATAAGAAAAAGATTTTGAAATATTATACATACTTTTTATATTTTGCCTTTTTAAACCTCTTATTTCCACTTTTATTTGAGTTATAAGCTTTTCTTTTATTATTCTTATTTACGATACCAGTAGAAATACTATCAAAGTATGGGCAATCTTCACTAGACTTAAGCCAATCTCCTTCATCTACATCATCTTGTTTATTTTCTTCACATTCTGCAACTATAAAAAGTTTTTAAATATTATAATTGGTATTAAATATTTAACTATTAGAGCTACACCATAGAGTGCTTGTTATTGAACATTTCCTAACTTAGGCCCATTTAAGTTACCTAAGTACAGTATAAAACTTTTATATAGTGATAATTATGTAAAATATATAATTTAGTTATAAGCAAAACATTATTATTGGTAAATTTAAAATAGTATTTACCAAACTTATCTGCTGCTGCTTCCTGTGTAATTGTTAACAATTGCCGGCCATATTTTTCAAAATTTGCTTTTGTTACACCAACAATTTTTAACATATCTTCTTCAGTTTCTGGCATAGATAAAGACATTTCTTGAAGAGCCTATTATAGAATTATATTATTGAAGAATTATATTATTATTATTAATTATATTGTTCTAATAATAAAATATTATTAGAACAATTAGTATACATTTATTCTAGCAAATCATTTTAACTTGTATACATGCTAGTTATAAATTGTAATAAGGATTTGAGGGGGTATGAGCTTAATTTCCTCTCTAACAAGACTTTTTTAAATATATATTAATAATATATAAATTTACAAGATTACTTAAAAAAATATATTTAAGTATTAATATCTGCCTTAACTCCCTCAAAATAAAATCACTTGACTACTGATCTTCAATGTATTAATTTTCTTAGCACATTTCCAATTTCTATAATGCATTTACATAATACAAAACTCATCCAAAGGCTACATTTAACATATGCAAATGTAATATGGAAAACATTTAAAATTTATAATTATCAGTTACTAACTTGGATAGCCATAATAGCATTAGTGTTAACATTTAATGAAGCAGCTATTCCACGACATATATCCATCAGATTTTCATAGCATCTTTCCTGGATTTCTTTAAGAACAGGATTCACTGGGGGGTTAGAACTTTTACTAGTAGTTTCAATGTTTAATTTATTCTTTGAAGTTGATGCTAATTTCAACTAATAATATATTAAATAAATATTAAATAATAATAAAAACTTAATTAAAACTCATTACTTTCACTGATCCCTGAAGGAGTTTATCTGCTTCTGAGCCAACTCTTACATATGCATTAATAATATCCACCTTAGAAGCAATCATTTCTTCTCTTAAATAACCTTCTAAAACTAATTTATGCATTAATCTTTCAGCATCAAATCTGTCCCAACCTTTTCCTCGTCCATATAAGGCTAATTTATCGTGACCTAAATTAAAAATCAAAAATGTAACTATTTAAACAAATGAAATAGAATATGAAATAAACTTACCGTTTGATACGATTTTTTGATTTTTACTTCCTTTAAATAAATCAATTATATGTGTTAAAGTAAAATTATTGTTCCAACTACTACCTGAACTACTTAATATTTTAATTGTTTTAATTATTTCAATACTATCTTCTGTGACATCGATAAATTTAAATGTTGCCTATAAGTAAATAAAAAAATTACCTATTGGTTAAATATAATTAATTTTATATATTTATTATGTTTAAATCATGTAAGAAATTTGTACTTTATTTCGACAATTATCACAAGCTGTATCTTTGTTAGCAATACATTGATCATTATTAAATGTTTCACCAAAATAATTGAGTTGCAACGTTCGCCTACAGTCTGCTTTATTTTCACAATAAGATACGATTCTAAATAAATTTTGCATATGAACTCTTTTGGATTCATGATTACCACTGTCATCCACTTAAAAAAAAGTATGTACATAATATTAATTAGAAAATTGAATTGTACATTATTCATTTATACACATAAGAAAATAAATGTAAAATTCTTACATTCAATTAGTTTTCGAACACGATGCATATCCTGATAGCTATAATATAGCAAACAATGGGATGTTTTACCATCACGCCCAGCTCTACCAGATTCTTGATAATAACCTTCAATTGATTTAGGAAGAGAATAATGAAAAACATAACGGACATCTGGTTTATCTATACCCATACCAAACGCAATTGTAGCGCAAACCAACTGAAAAACAATTTTTCAATATAATAAAAGGACAAGATTAATTAAATATGATCCACAACATAAATAATATAAAAAAATTTAATTACATTGACTTTATTGGTAATCCAATTCATTTGAACAGCATTGCGTTTTTGATCTGCTAAACCAGCATGGTAGCTGGTTGCTTTGATTCCTTGATTACACATAAAAGCAGCAGTAGTATCACATTCATTTCTCGACAAACAATATATTATGCCAGATTGGTTTTTATATTTTTCTTTAATAACACTAGCAATTTCTGCTAAAGCGGATTTACCTTTCTTTGGAACAACTTTATACATCAAATTAGGTCGATTAAAACTTGATAAAAATCTGAAAATTTAAAAATTATAAGTAAATTATGCATAAAATACATTATTATAAATTCAAAATGGATAAAAATATAAAATATTATATTGATGTAATTTAAACAAACAAAACAACTCAATGATTTTATCAATTTTGTATTAGATTAAAAATGTATTAATATATTTTAATAATAATTTTAATCTAACACAAATATGAAATTGTATTAATTAAAAATAATAATATCACTTTTGATATATAACTTTCAGTATATAAATAGTTTATATAAAATTATAATATTTAATTTCTTACAATTTTGTTCCAATAATCTGTAGCTGGTGTAGTACGTCTTCACGGACACGTGGTGTTGCAGTAGCTGTTAGAGCCATGATTGGAATGTTAGGATACTTTTTTCTAAATTCTCCTAAACGTTTATAATCTGGTCTAAAATCATTGAAACTTTTAGTTAATAGTACAAAAAAAAATATTTTAAACACATACCGAAAATCATGCCCCCAATGAGAAACACAATGTGCTTCGTCAATAACAAGACGAGCTAGTTTTCCACGGCAGTATAGATTATTTAAAACTTGCCCTAATTTCATACTCGCAGCAATTTTTTCTGGTGTGACATACAGCATTTTCAATCCTTTCCAATAATGGTACCAAGTGAAAAATTTAATATCACAAATAAAATTTAAAAAAATGTATTACCTGGTTCTGCCATACACAATTTTGTAAAAATTATATTTTCTTCTCCGAGAGGCATATTTCCTAATAAATGTGCTGTTGGAATCTAAAAATTAAAATGATTTGCAATTATAAAATTAAAAATATTAAAGTATTTATATCCTGATATCAAATCTAAGAAATGTTCTTACGTCCAAAGATTTCAATTTTTCAGTTTGATCAATAACCAAAGATTTTAAAGGTGAAATCACTAAAGTAACTCCATTTGACAGAACTGCTGGTAGTTGATAGCATAAAGATTTTCCACCGCCGGTAGGCATCAACACAAAACAATCATGACCAAGAATTGCTGCATTAATAGTTTCCAATTGATTAGGTCTAAAATCCCGGAGGCCAAAGGTTGATCTAAACACCTAAAGAAAACACATAATGGTTATTATTGTATTATAGAGTATAAGGTATTTGAATAAAATATTTAACAATATACTACCGTAAATAATTCTCTCGAATGAGGGTAATCAGTTTTGCTGAATTCTCCTATTGAAATGGTTAAGTTAGAAAACTTATTAATACTGGACTTATTAGACTGTATGGAAATATTTTGAGAAGAAATATTATTGGCTGATACAAAAACAATTTTTAATTAAATCCAATTGAATGAAAACAATTTTAAAATATTAATTGGTCACCTTTAAGTTCATAATTATTTTGAGATGGTAATTTTATTGTTTCTGAATGTGGGTGCATATCATAATTAAAATTCTTCACTGAATGGCTTTGAACATCAGAAACAGAAAATGAATCAAAATTATTGTCATTAACAATAAGGTCTAATTCATTTACACTTAGACGTTCTCGTGTATATATATCATTATAACTAGTATTTAGACTTGGTAGTGTATTAATTTGAAAATTAGAGATATTATTAGTATCACAAAGATCAACTACATTATTTTGATTGTAAGTTGTATTTAGTCTAGAACTATCAGTAAAAGTCAATCCATATTTTGTTGAGTTCAGTATTTTTTCTTTACACTGAGAATCAAACTCATTTATGAAAGATATTCTTGATTTACTTTCAGAATTAAAAAAGTCTTTACAACTACTTGATGTAGATGGTTTTGAATATTCATTCATTAAACGTTTTTCACCAATTTTTATTTTATTTTTAATTTTTTGTCGCATTCTTTTGAGTCGAGTTAAAACTGATGGGTTTCTAAGACTGGGAATAGAAAGTACAACAGTATCAGGTATGTCCAAAATTATATTATAAACATGCTCTAACATATCTGATTCTATTTTTTGTAAACCCTTCATATGATTTCCTAAATCTTTAATTGGAATCTAAATAAAATTATAAATAGTTTTATATTAATACAATTATTTTTCATTTGATCATTCTATAATTCATTTGATATTATAATGTTCAGGGTTGGGGGAACAAATATTAACTATAAATTAATATTAAGTATTAGTTGTACAAGGCTTACTATGAGGCTAAACAAATTATTTCAATATTACAATAAAAATATAAAATTAAAAATATACTATACATAAATCATGAATATCTTGTAACTTAAGTGTGTAAATTAGAATATTTTTAAATATTCTCCAATGTATATAAATATTAATTAATAATATATATTTTATACCTGAGCTTAACTAACTCGACAGAAAGTTAAAGTGTAAAAAACATTATCAACTTTTCCATACTAAAATATAAATCACAGAAATTAAGGTTAATTTTTATACGTTTACAAATACTTACATCAATAATTGTCTCATTCAAAATACATTTATCATCAAGTTCATTAAGCCAACTACTCAATGCTGTGGATTGATTTTCTTAATACCAAAAAATAAATATAATAATTCAATTTAAAAATAAAAAACAACTCATGGCTAATATGGATAAATAAACATAAACCTGTTTATTACCTGTATCAGGAATAGAGTGTGGGTAATTTTTTGATGATTCACTAATTACATCCTTAATATTATGAACTGGAACCGGAGAAAGATGAATGTTGTTAATAATTTTTCCTGATTTTATAGATTCAGATTTAGTATGTATTGATGGACTAGTGGATGTATCAACATTTGCCTTATCACTAACTTTAACTGTCTAAATGCAAAAAGTTACTAAAATAAACTCAAAAGTTTAAGAAATTATTTTTATTCTACAATTTGTAGCCTATTCCAAAAATGGCAAAACAAAAAATGTACGTAAAATCTATGTACTCAACATCAAAAAATAAAATTATTGGTGAAATATACACTGGTGTTAGGATCTTTGGCCAGTCATTTTGATTTCAATGAAAGTTTTTTCACAGAGCAGCCTCACATTTATCATGTAAATATGTTTTTGTTGATCGCCACTTTTCTCATTGAACACAAGTCACAGGTAGTAAATATTTTTAAAGAATAAATAATAATATTTTACTTACATGGTATTTATTGGTAGATACATTTTGTTTTGGACTAAAAATAATACAGTCATCATCATCATCATCATCTTCATCACCAATAACGTAACAATCATCATTTTTTGTGGATTTTTTAATATCTTTTGGAGTTTTTTCTAGATAAAGTTTTTTTTTAAAAATAATTAAACTGAAAATTATTTTTATTCTATATGCTATAAATTACAATAAACTACAACCAATAAGGGATTGGAAATTATAAGATAAACTTTCAGTTATGAAGTGTATACAATGTGAACTATAATCTATACTACATGACTATCAATTTATTATGAAACCTGTAAGTCTATTTATAATAGCAACTTGTAAGCATATAGTATATATTATGTAAAAACTAACACTAATTGTCCATAAACTATGTATTTTTACTTTTCAAAAGCTTATACCCTAATACAATTTTTTTCCTGAATATAAAACAACAATAATAATGATCATGGAGTTTATAATTAAATAATATAAATAAATTCATAAAGAAGTTCAAATATTCATGAAACATATTTTAAAAAGTACTAGTACACAATTTAAAACTAGTACTTATATAATAGTATGTTTTTGTTTTAATACCACAATGGCAATCCCACATTGTGATTTATACTTAAGTATTAAACTAATCTAGGTAAGTTAGGCATTCAATTTAACTAACCTACTTTACTGGAAGTTGTAACATTGTTTTTAATATTTTCTTCATCGCTATCTATCAAACTCAGCATAGATGATCTAGATTTACTGAAACCAATCAAGGTGTAAATTTATAAATTTTAAAGGTGATCCAGACATTTAAAATTTAAGTAGATTAACAATAATACTAAATACTATAATAACATTGCTATTATTTATACTTAATAGCATTGATTATAGAATAGACGAGAATATTCTATAATTAATACTAATAGCATTGATTTTATAATATATTATAAAATCAATGCTAATAGGTAGGTATATTATTAAGTTATAATAGACCATGAGCATTGTAGTTCAAAAGCTCGTGTATAAAATCAATAGCATTTAGCACATTAAATATACATAATAATAAATTAAGTACACATAGATTTATTGAGTTTATAGGTACCAAATTTATATCATACATATTTTTTATAGCCAAAATCCAAAGTTACTCCATATTATTTAATGATTAATACCTATCACATTTTAAATGAACTTATGGAGATTTCTGAACAACTCTACGGATAGTCCACCATTTCACTGAATATTTAGACAAAATCAACCCTTACCAATGATTTCCATCCGTTTCGAGTTTAGAACCAAGAAGTTTCAAAACTTTACTAGGTTTTTTCAAAAAAAACTCCATGTTTGATAATCTACTTTTGAAAGATGATTGATACGAGTCACTTATATTTATATATTAACCGCATTAAAACGGAACGTGATTCATATTCATTTTAACTTGAATAGTACCGTAATCGCTAAATTAATGTTTCGTACAACCTCGCCACTTCTGTCTACTTGTAAATAGAAAATACTAGAACGTAGAGAATAGAGATCTACTAGAAAAAAAAAGAATTGTATCTCGTAGTCGCATTAAGAATGTAAATATGTAATCACTAATCGCACTAAACAACTGAACAGTAAATACTAAATATTAAATGGTATAATATTTCAGGCATTAGATTATTAGAACCATTTAGTGGCTTACGGCATGCACGAAAGATTTTGACTTTTAAAGTTGTAACGGATAAGGTAACCGGTAACAGGTTCTCTGAGATTGCCAACGCCCAACACGGACGGTTCGTTGATCACGGGGAAAATTCAAAATACCCACGTCCCACTCATTTGAGACGCTCGTACCTATTATAACCATAGATAATACATTTTGTATTATCTATGGTTATAACACAGGGGCGTATATATGGGGGGCGATGGGGCCCGGGCCCCCCCCCCCCCCCGAAATGAAAAACAAAATTATTAAAACATTTTATTTTGGACATGAATAATAACTTATGGCCAGGGCCGTCCTTAGGATTTGCGAGGCCCAAGGCGAAAATACTTTAAACACCTTTTAGATATTAAATCATCTATCTATAAACATATTATTATAATTATTAATGACATTAATAATTCTTATCACACAAACAATTTGGTGGGTACCTCAGACACTATCAGAACTCAACACATCAGAAAATAAAACCAACTTTTACTACTTTTTTCAAACGCGAGGCCCCAAATTTAAGCAAAAAGCGCAAGGTCAGGGCCTGGGCCCTACTCGCCCCCCCCTAAGGACGGCCCTGCTTATGGCTGAGGAGTAATTTAAGAATTTAGGAAAAAAATAGAGACTCTTCATTGTTAATCTTTTTGTTTTGAGTAGCATGCTTTCCATGACACACAATTTGTCTGAAATGCTACGTAAGCGATATACTATGTAAGCGATGAAGAAGTTCTTAATAAGTTTGCTAGTGTGCCGAGAAACCTTGATTTTGTATTATAATTTTTTTTTTTATTTATTAATTATTAATTTGTTGGTATACCTCGTATTTAAAATGTATAATATTCGTTTATTCTTGTAAGAAAATATGTAATTAATTTTGAGTGACTGTAGTAAAAAAATTGTTTACTGCAATGAAGAGTTTTTATACATGTTTTACATTACATTTCATAAAAAATAAAAATATGAGTTTAGTTTTTCTCTGGTGAAGTAATGATAGTCCAAATAGTCCAAAGGTCTTTTAGCGTTTAAGCAATATTCGTCATTGTGCCTCCTCCGTCATTTCTCCCTAAACTCTAAATACATAATCGGCCCCCTCCGAAATTAAATCCTATATACGCCACTGTTATAACTAAGGACCGGATTTATATGCAAATGCATATATGTATTGGAATAAGCTTTGTGAAATCTGATGAGAATTGTGCCCGATTTAGATCATTCTTATTAAAATAACGCTAGTTGTATTTTGCATATTTTGCATATTTCAACGTTTTTACCTATTAAATGCATATTTAATGCATATTTGTAGTTTTATAGCACATATTACTATCTATAGCACATATTATATTTATTTTTCGTGGTTTTCCTAACCTAACACATTAAGCAACTTCTGATAATCCAGTGCAATAAGGTAAAATATGAATTCAATTTTTGTTTTCACTTTTTATCAATGTGGGCTAATATTTTATAGATTGAAGATAAATATTATTAAATGGCGAACTTATTGAAGACCACAAAATACTTTTTTATCTATTTAAAACCTTTTTATACCTTTTTTAATACTTAATTAGTTAATACTTATTTTTAAATAATTTTAAATAAAACGTTTTCAATTCAATTTCAAGTGCATATTTAAAAATAAATGCATATTTTGTAGCATATTACAGCATTTTTAGAAGCATATTTTGAAGATTTTTTGTGCATATAAATCCGGTCCCTAGTTATAACATAGGGCCATAAGTACGGGATCTGTCACGTTCTTTTTGCGATACACCACCGATAGATCGCGTTCGATGTACTGTTCTAACCATAGATATATACTAATATTAGTATTAGTATATATCTATGGTTCTAACTTCTAACGCAGAACAACTGGGGTTTTACAATATTAATCTATTGATAAACATCGGTTTCGTCGAATAATTTGATAATATTGTCAATCAAATATAAACATAAACTAAACAATATTCTTTTCGATAGAAATTAGACACTTGGTATACCTACGAGCAGCAGGGACGTTTACACTGAGTGTGCAAGTTGTGTGTTAACGCCCTATGTTCAACTGTTTTGCGTATACATTATCCATGTATAATTTCAAATTTGTATTACATTATTATAAAACCGTATTGTGAAAATATTAATTAAGCTAATTTTAACTCAAAACTTGTCGAGCGCCGAGTCGGTCGATATGAAATACAAAATAGTGTTCCGGATGGATCTCCCCGTGTTAAACGTTAGGCATTTTGGCGAGTCGAAAACCGTGGTGATTTGTGTAGCGTGCTTGGATGGACCGCTGTCCTTGGTTTCCATATACTGCGGATTCGGCGCCGAATTCGACCCCTTTCTCGACCAGATCCGGAAGATAATTTGCTCATTGAGCGGTTTCAGGGTTATCCTATCTGCCTTGACGCGAAAGCGAAATCTATTAATAATAATAAATTACATTTATTCGTAGTGGGCAATGGGGATCCACCGGGTCCGAGACTTAGTAGCACTCCTGTTAAATTAAACGAGGTGAACTGGCCGGGTTCTCCGGTCACTTTCGTGTCCCAACGTTCGATGTAACTCTCGCGACTCATCCTGGAGAAATCCGGGACTGGGGCGTGATCTATGACCACCGACTAATAATCTTCACACAGGGTTGTTATGTGGGAACGAGGTGGCGACCTGCGGTCCGTCCATATATGTTGAGAGGAAAGCGGTCTGTGACGCGTTTAGTCGAATGTTTTAAAGCTCCCGGAAAGCTCTCGAAGACGTAGCTATCAGCGGGAACATGGATTAATGGGACAGCGAAATTTAGATGCCCCAGTCTCGGCGACCTACATCCAGGCCAGTCCCGTGGTGGAGCAGTGATATCGAAGCTTCCAGAACCGAAGTGCGTAAAGGCGCTTCTAGAGAACTAGAGTCGAGCTAGCCCGCACGCTAATGCGAGTATCATGCGTTCGGTCAAAGTGAGCCCTTTCGAGGCTTATCCGACGGACTAAGCTGGAGTTCTGGCGACAATTTGTCTCTAAGATAGACAATGATAACCCCAGGGGCGCAATTTCGATAAAAAAATGTAGGGATGTTTAAGCATTCACGAAAAATACCAGTTTTAATAGGTTTAATTATGGATACAAAATAAATTAAAATGTTAAATAATATTATATGTAATATGATTTATATGAAAAGCAATTTTGAATACTCAAGTATAAGTTATGCTTATAATTTATGTAAATTAAAATAATAGATCTGTAGGACAAGTCCAAGAGCTGATATATTTTTATTTTTTTTTTATTACAATAAGGTACTCCTAGCTTTCGCTATCTATACCTAGAGATGAAAGATAAAATACGTTTTGGCGTATTAAGTGCGATAAATAAATTACAATTTTACATTAAATGATAATCTACTGTATCTCGTGTCCCTTCCGGTGTTCCTCAAGGAGGGCATTTATCACCAGTACTTTTCTCTCTATTTATTAATGGTATTAAATCTGCTATCCCTGATAGTAAATTCCTTAAAAATATTTAGAAGAATTGATTCGTTTGCTGACTGTTTAACTCTTCAAGATGAATTGAATACTCTTGTATTATGGTTTGAGTCTATTGGGTTACAATTTAACATTGACAAATGTAAGTCTATGTCTTTTACAAGGAGTCGTTCACCTATAGTAAATGCATACTCAATAAATGGTACAATCATAGATATGGTAACTACTAAAAAAGATTTGGGCGTAATTTTCTGTTCTGACCTCAATTTTCACACTCATATAGAGTCAGTCTGTTGTAGAGCGTTCAAGACTCTAGGTTTCGTAATCCGAACGTCGAAGAACTTCAAGCTGACCTCCTCACTCAAAACGTTGTATTGTTCCCTGGTAAGATCATTACTTGAGTATGCATCCGTTCTTTGGGATCCGTACACGGCAACGGACTCTTCACTTATAGAGCAGGTCCAGAGGCGTTTCTTATCATCTGCCGCCAATATATTAGGAATACAGCATATTAAGTATGATTATCTTCCTGTTTCTAATAAGCTTGGACTGATCTCCTTGGTTGATAGACGTATGACAGCGAATCTAGTTTTTTTTGAGTAAGCTCATAAATGGTCATATTGATGCTCCCTCTTTACTATCCCAAGTTAACCGAGTTCCACCTCGTTTCTCTAGATCATGTATACCTTTTGCAATTCCTTTTCATCGTACCAACTATGGGATGAACAACCCAATGGATAGAATGATGCGTTTGGCCAATGAGCACCCTACCATATTTGATATATAAAATATTTTGTAAATTATTTATTACTATGTCTTCAAAATGTTATATTGTTTGAATTTTTATTTTTTATTTTTTTCTAACCTAACATTAAGAATATTTTTTTTACTTTATGTTGTAAAACTGAATTACTACCTGTTAAATGTATTTGTGCACTATTGGGCCTTGTGCCCGTTATAAAATATAAAATATAATAATAAATATAATAACAGAAGTTAGAGACTGATATATTGTTAAATAGGTATGTTCACTGCATATCTGAATTCACTGTATATCTGACCATGAGACAATTTTCACGCCCACGGTTAAGAACTCTCTATAGAGTCCACGGGCCGCATATGGCCCACGAACCTTTCTTCTGCGACCCCCGTAGTGTTTAGCAATTTTAATTTTATATCTCAATTTCTAAATTTGGAGCATTAATTTTTTGTTTTCGTTTGTAACTATTTTATTTTTACAGTTTAAGGTACGAACTTATCTCGATGATTGATGTCAAAGTTCTAATCTAATATACTTGATAATAATATAGTGGCATTATCCGACAAATGTGTTTCAAAGTGGCGATATTTAAAATGTTTGTAGCTGTTAACTGTTAAGTTTATGTGTTAAGTGCAGTTCGTTGCAATTTTTTTGTACATAAATGTTTAAAAATTATATGTTAAAATTTCATATTTAATAACGTTTATTTAAATATTTAATGCGGTCCTCGCTAAAAAACTATAAAAAAAATATGGTCCACGAAGTAAAAAAGGTTGCCGACCCCTGCTTTAGAACAAAGTATGGGCTATGATTACCCTGACCTAAGTATTATCCGATTATATATACCTATACAGGCTATACATATATATATATATATATATATATTATATATCAGTAAATTAAGTTATAAGCCTGAAATTCCGAGTAGACCAAATGCATCAAATTAAAACAAAAGTTTATAAGATAAAAATAAATTTTTAAAATAAACGACTTACGATGATCATCTTCTATTATTTTGAAAATTTGAGTACGCGTACACTGTAGTCATTAAAGACTTCTATTTCGACTGAGAATAACGATTAGTGTTTAAAACTATTCAGTATTCACACCATTTAATTAAACCGACAACTGACAAGTTCATTGCAAATAGAAATCACAATGATAAATCGAGACACTATAAATCGACTATGATGCGTGGACGTGTGATATCTCATAACTTCTAAGTTATAACAAACGATTTGGATTTGGTATGGTTGAGATATTTGTACATAATTTCATTTAAATATTTTCCGCTTATTACTTTTCACAGATTCGTGTATACCAACATATCATATGGCATCAGGCATACGCAATACATATAGTTCATACTTCATAACATGTTAAATAATGTTTCGGAAAATATTTGTTAACTGAAATACTTTATCAGCGAAAAAAAAAAAATGTTTGGTGTGTTCACGTTATATGTATAATTTGTATAAATGTATTATGCACTATGTTATTGTATATTACTCGTATGTATAACATTAGTATTAGGACATCGGTATATATTATATCGATGACTTATAATGTACACAATGCATAATTAATGTATTCAATTATGCAATATATTAGCTATTGCCTATTGGCTATTATTACTCATTCAATTAATACAGTTAGTATAAATAAACCTAACCAAAACCTAACTAAATCCTAAACCTAACCTAACCAAATATTATATAAATATTTAACTTTATAAGATTACGATATTTATTTATTTTCGTTTACAATATGTTATACGACTGTTGAAAATAATTATTTTATTGTAAAAAAAAAAAAAATGTATTCTAAATAGTCGAAAATAGATAATAATTCATCAATAGACGAAATATTTGATTTTATCTGGGTGGATTACTCTCCTGCCCGGTGTACCTGCTTGACAGGTAATGAATTAAGCCAATCCGGCCAATTACTATGTGGTGCATACACTAAGTAGAATATTAATAAGTAGGATATTGTTCCAATATTTCCAATGACTGGTGTATTATATTTGAGAATTATTTATACAAGCAACCAAGTAAACAGTACTCGCATTCATACCGGTTTCTGAAGCTGAATAAAATATTGATGAGAAGACATTTTTTCATTGTTATTTATTTGTTGTTCATTATGTATTGTAAATTTGAAATTGATTTGATGTAGTGTTGTCGATTTACAGTCGGGCCCACACGATTATCGATTTGGCTAAAATATTAGTCACTATGGTGATATAACTGATAATATAAGGCCAACATAATTAGTTATGGTCGTTGCTCTTTCATGCATCTACTCCGCACTTATTATAATATATGCGAGATGAAGATTGCGACTTGATAGGACTCATTCCAAATAATTCTCATGTAAATATACACAATAATTTACATATTTTTTAAGCTATCGATGCATAGTATGTCCGATGTCGTATATGTATAATGTATATCCCAATTGAACTTAAAACTATATGCATAATTTAGAAACTTTGTCAGACAAATAACGTGATTGTTATGTAGGCGGTTTGGTTAAAAATATATATTATTTGTCACTAAATACCAGGCGTCAGTTTATTCTTTAAAAGATTACTCATGTGTAACTATACATACAACATTACTACCCGAGCAGGAAACGGGAACCTTCAACGTGAATACATATTCATTTCTTACCTCCCACTCGTTCCGATGCGAAAGGGCAGAGTAAAAACACGTTGCCATGATGACATCGTAAGTATTATACACACTCGCGAATACTGAGAGAAAGCATTCACTATTCAAAATTAGTTTTCATGCATATTTCAGTTAAAATGCAATAAATGTTTTTTTTTTGCGATATTTCTCTAAAAATATCGAATAAGTAAATTGGAAAGTCAGTCTTAATTACCATGGGTGCATACAGTTATCTCTTTACCTTCACGTATTAATGTATTATTGTATTTGCACAATGTAGGTACACAGTACACACATATAGGTGTTATAACCTAATGGCTAGTGGGTAGACAATATTTTTAATAAAATCTTATTTGTTCGAAAAACAAACTAAACATTATGTGTAATTAAAACAATATCTGTCTCTGGAAAATTTAATTTAGAGATATATATATTTTTTTCAATTATTATAGAAGGCTTCACAACAACACAGGTTCTTAGCCTACATTTAGACAAATTAAATTTATATACATTTCATTTAAGCACAAGTATTTATACATGATTTATAGTGTATTGCTGAAGTGAATATTGTGGAAAAATTTACTGATAGAAATAGCGTTCTCGTCAGTTAGAGATATATTGTAGCGTATTGTTTATATTTTCACTTTAACGAACATATTTATATTTTTTACCGACATGCGCACTGTGCAATGAGAATTATTATCTACATACATAATACAAATCACCAAGGTTAAAATGATATGTCTATAAACAGCTTGCCAATTATATATTATTATTATATACAGTTTATTGAAAAAAAACTCAAATATACACTAATTAAGAACTAATGGTTAATTTATTTATACAGACACAAGTTTGTTGGTAACATTCATTTTCTCATCATCAAAAGCTCATCCGATAACTTTGAGACTTCAAGGATTTGCAATTATATATTTTAAATGAATCCGTAGATTAACATTTATCTTATACTTGGTTTTAATTATAATTTATACAAAAACTAAATAATAATCATAACTTAATTTTCGCAACCGTTTAAGGTTGACTATATTTATAATCTTACAAGAATTGCAAGCTTACGCAACTACACAATTTATATCATAATATGTACCATTTTAAAACTGACATATGATTATCGTTTATATTTCACATTTAAGTCGAATATTATCAATGATTTAATCACAATCTTATATTATAAATTAGAGCATAAAATAGTAGTATCCTACTGAAATGTATCAATGTATAATTGTAAATCAATTTTGAAAAGTTCTTAAACTGAATATGAGCATATAATATAATGATTAATGTACATGAGCATCCAATATTGTAAAAGAACCGTCACGTGTTCTCTTTTTTACTTATAAATATTAGTAAAACCTGAAAATGTATTTCACCGGCCTACGTGAATAAATGATGCACGTGATTGATCGATCGGGGCGTAATAAACAGCGCTTTGTTGTATACTATTGAATATAATAATGTATTAGGATATTCGTTGCAGTCTTATTACATTTTTTTAATCTAAAAA